>OX465245.1:922414-1391934 GCA_949987775.1 Aproaerema taeniolella
GTGTACTCGGACTATAGCCTCGGAATTGATTCTTTCCACCCTCGGTTAACAATCTACTATTTAATAACAATGGAAATATCTACTTTGCAACAAGCAGTATGTGTCTGTAGTTCTCCGTACGAGACACAGATGGCGCTAACCTACACGCACGATGTAATGTGCTTAGTAAGGGAATAAAAAATTTCGCCGCTTGATTTGATGGCACGATAGCTTAATTGGTTAGAGCACCAGGAGATCTAATCCAGAGGTCGTGGGTTCCAGTCCCATTCGCGCCGAATATTTTTCGTTCCCTAAAAAATATTAATGGAAATAACCACGAAAATGTTCAGTGATGTCGAATTGAGATAGAACAAACAGACTGTTTGCAACAGTGGGCAGACGCTGCGGTATTAATTACGGGAATGTTTCAGTAATACAACTCGCCAACAATCCACTTTGTACTCAATTTGCTGAGAGCCAAACCAGGGTGGAATTCCGTGTCACTATTACGTTGTACTGTGGGCTGCATATCAGGTTACCACTCTGTGCGGTTGCAATAAGAACGGTTTTGCAGTTTTTTTTTTTTTTATAAGATGGGTTAACTCTTGACCTCAATCTTGACCATAAGGTCAAAGATGAGGTCGACGATGGAGCGAGTTAACCCAGAAAATGCCTATAAAGGCACTGGTACTCCCACGCACCGACGTAACACAGCAAGCTGTTTGGCGTCGGACTTCGGTAGGAGGGTGGTCGCGAACCAGACGGCCATTTACAGAACCGACCACACCGCATGAGACCATAGGACGACACCTCAGATTCAGAAAAAAATTAAATGTTGTTGCCTGGCAGTGAAGTTTTTGTAATCTGATGCGTTGGCCTCTGTACGTACACACGACAGCACATCAGGATATAGAGGGCTTTAGGTATCTCTCTTTCCACCTCTCGGGTGGTTAGTCAGTCCATGAAACTGAATAACTTCCCCAAGGAACATAGGTCAAAATATGAAAAAAAATTTTGATCTCCCATACAAAATGCGCTAAGTATATTCTGATGAAGTTTGTATGAGAACTCCAAATTTTTTTTGTCGTATTTTGACCTGTGTTCCTTGGTAAAGTTGTTCAGTTTCATGGACTGATTAACTTTCCGAGAGGTTGAAACAGAGGTACCTATAGCCCTGTATATGTTGACCTTGACGTCGCCCTTATCTCGCTTGTAATAGCGGCGGCTTTCGTAGTGCAAAGGGATAACCAGATGTGCTGCTGGTACAGTAGGGACTACTACACTATAGTTTTGGTTTTAAAAAATTATGGGACGAAATAGAATATTTCCTTTTTAACTCTTGACAAAAAAAGAGGGTTTTATAATTTTGACGTTATGTATCTGTGTATCTGTTTATTTGTGTATCTGTCTGTGGCATCATAGCTCCTAAACAAATGAACCGATTTCGATGCAGTTTTTTTTTGAATGAAAGCTGACCTAATTGAGATGGTTCTTAGCTATTTGAACAAAATCTGTTCAAACCGTTCAAAAGTTAGAAGCAATCGAATGTCAGGGGTGGTACACCATTTTTAATTTTAGAGTTTTTTATTGTTTTTATTTTTATGGCTTGGAGTACAAGCAGTATTTTTTTTTGGCTTGGATACACGCGATTCCGGCACAACCATTGTACCGTAAATGTTAATGTTATATTCGTCGAAGTTCTGTCAACTGTCTGTGCTGTGGCCCAAACCAAGACTTTCTTGTGGAAGGAAAACATCTTTAATTATATACCTAATCATATCAATATCATTGACTAAGTCGACCCAAAATAAACATGAGCTTTTACGTATTTACTAGCTCGCCCGGGACTTCGTTCCCATGTGAATTTTGGGAATGAATTATATACTTAAGGCGACTACAGCACCCGATAAAGGCAGCACACATAGGAATAGTGCCATCTCCGTCTCTCAACAGGCCTGGGCCGGCAGTGCGAACAGTGTCGATACACGAAGTTTACGGGCTATGAAAGCGTGCGTGCGTAAAAACATATTCGAAAGTTAGAAAAATGAGATTTATGGAAAGGTAACAGCTTAAATCGAAAAATGCGTTAACTACTTATCGAGAGTGTTCAATCACGAACATTTTGATAGCAAATTAAAGTTCTTGTATGCATTTTACTATCGTTTTTTACAGCTTAAAAGATACACAATATTGGTATTTAGAGGTGACTTTGTGAGTTTTTTCTATCGAACCAAAAGTGCTGAATCATGTTTTCAGCAAACTACTTATCTAGTTTATGTCCTGAATATTACCGTGGTATTTCTTTTCTTCGATTTAATGCAGTGCGTCATGCTTATCTACGCATCATAAAATCGTAATTTAGGTGCTGTAGTCGCCTTAAATCTTCCTCTTGAATGGTTTCATCCACCGATGAAAATCGTATGAAAATCCATTCTGTAGGTTTTGAATTTATCGCTTTCAGACAGACAGACGAAGCGGCGGGGGACTTTGTCTTATAATATAGTATGAGTATGATAAAGTGGATGTTGCCACTAAGACCCTTATTACAGAAGATTCAAGTCTTGATCCATACTTAAGTATTGATTGTCTCTTTCTCACTATCAAAATGACAAAGACTAACTGCCACTCAAGTAAAGATCAGAGTTTGAGTCGCGTCTGTAATACGGACCTAGCAGTATTGTGGACATGAGTTTTCATTAAGTGAGCTCAAACTTTTTGAGGCATAGCCCGATACTTTGTTGCGTGAAATACTATTTAGATTTCGCTTTGACAAGCATTATAGACGAATTTTGTATTCTGTTTGTACAACTCTTGCGATTGAGTAACTATACAGTGTCTAAAATACTTAAGGCGACTACAGCACCTAAATTACGATTTTATGATGCGTAGATAAGCATGACGCACTGCATTAAATCGAAGAAAAAAATACTACGGTAATATTCAGGACATAAACTAGATAAGTAGTTGGCTGAAAACATGATTCAGCACTTTTGGTTCGATAGAAAAAGCTCACAAAGTCACCTCTAAATACTAATATTGTGTATATTTTAAGCTGTAAAAACGATATTAAAACAGGAACTTGAATTTGCTATCAAAATGTTCGTGACTGAACACTCTCGATAAGTACGAGTAGTTAACGCATTTTTCGATTTAAGCTGTTACCTTTCCATAAATCTCATTATTCTAACTTTCGAACATGTTTTTACACACGCACGCTTTCATAGTCCGTAAACTTCGTGTATCGACACTGTTCGCACTGCTGGCCCAGGCCTGTTGAGAGACGGAGATGGCACTATTCCTATGTGTGCTGCCTTTATCGGGTGCTGTAGTCGCCTTAAATGGTGGAATCTAACCATAGCTGTTATTGACTACAAGTATTAAATTTTTCACTGAAATGACAAGTTAAGGAATTTACTTACCTATTTAGCGCTATGCAATATTCCGCGAAACCAATACTTTTGTTTTACGCTGTTATCATTATTTTTTATTGGAAAATAGAGCGTATTCGTATAATTAATTAACTTTAAAGAAGAAAATTTAAAAAAACATGAAAATTCGGAGGAAAATTTCACTGGAATATGGTCTGAGTATACGGTTTCAGTTTTTGTTAAGCTGTCCCTTACTCTCTATATTCACAAAGAACAAGACTATATCCTGCTAGATATAGAAAACTGCGGCACCATTATAAAATTCATCTGCACCAGGTGCAATAGAATTGGCCGCTTGCGAATCTAATCAGCCTCTACAGCGCTGTTAAACTTACAAGACTTATATTTCCTACATGAAGGGAGAATTAAAGTGATTGGTCAGCAAATATTCTAAAGGATATCTAAGATGCAATAGAATTGTGGTTATAAGTGTCCAGTTAACTTGACTTACAACAAACTATAATTTTTTGGGATCTCTTACACTGTAGAAATTTTGAACTTAGGTTAAACAACTTTTTCTTTAGTCTGTAGGTCTTGCGTCTTTAGGTCTTTCGGCCATAGATCTTACGTATTTTGGTCAATCATTCTTTAGGTCTTTCGACTATTAGATAATTTGAACTTTGGAAAAACGACCGTTAGATCAAATGTCCAGTCGGTGTTTCGTTCATAGATTTTATGAACTTAGGTCAATCGTGTTATGATATAATGATAAGTAACCGCTGCTATGATGCGTACAGTACAGACTTATTAATCAATCAATTTGTTAATTGGTTTAACACATTAGTAATAAGTAAATTGACTCTTTAAATTACTCCACCCAAGAAAATGCCAATGAAGAAGACTCATAAAATAATATTAGTAATCATAAATAGTAATAAACAGACTGTTAACCAAAAGATAGTAAAGTACTTTGTTAAGTTATGTGCCCTAGTGTAAACTGTATGCTGTGTTCCTATTACTACAGATTTAAAAAAAATTATGTCTTCCTTCTCATTCTTTCTATCTCTACACTCATAGATCTCAAATGTCTACTTTATCTAATTCAATGTTTTGATTGACAGTTTCAAAACGAGTAAAGGCGTGGGCTACACAGCGCACTTCGTGGGCAACTGTCTCGTGCTGACCTCCATGAAGGTCAGGGGGAAGGGGTTCCAGCACTGCGTCAAGTACGAGTTCCAGCCCAGAAGGTTAGTTGATTGTGATGTTAGTACTGATATATTAAAAAAAAATTATAACTGGTCAATGACATAGTTTGTGATAAAGTTATAAAAAATAATGAAAACGATAGGCCTCGGCTTCAACACATGCTGAGCTGTGTCCTATATGACATCGCACTACAGCACAATCCACTATTTATACTAGTTACTCATTGTTTTAACGTTTTCTGTATGTGTTCTTACCTGTGTTTTATATTTTATTTTTTATTTTCTTTGTGTTGTAGTATTTTATGTCAAACTAGCTGATGCCCGCAACTTCGTTTGCGTGTTATTTTTTTTTTAAACATCTATCTTACCTGATTTAGATTTTTACATTCAAAAGTTTTTTCCCGCTAACTCCCGTTCCCGTGGGAATTTTGCAATATCCTGTTGCAACTAAGCTTTAAGTTTACTAAGGTACCTACATGCCAAATTTCAAGCGTCTAACTTAAGCGGTTTAGATTTTTCATACAAAAGGATTTTCCCGCAAATTCCCGTTCCCGTGGGAATTTGGGGGATTCCTTTCTTAGTGCACCTCTACGGTACCTAAGCTACGTCCCTTCCAAATTTCAAGTGCCTATATTTAGCCGTTTAGGCTGTGCGTTGATATGTCAGTCAGTCAGTTTCTCCTTTTATATATTTAGATAAATGTCTTGAGTCTGAGTTAGAAACGGAAACCAATGGGATATTAAGTCACTTGGAACGATTTTCTGCTGATCATCATACGTGAGAAAGTCTATGAAAAGAAAACAGGCTTGGAGAAAGTTAAATACACTTGTGTTTTAATTAAAATTGCTAACTGAAGCATTTTTTTCGTTAGGTGGTACGCGATAGCGGTGGTATACATCTACAACCGATGGACGAAGAGCGAGATCAAATGTCTGGTGAACGGACAGCTCGCCTCCAGCACTGAAATGGCCTGGTTCGTCTCCACCAACGACGTGAGTACAGATTTATTTATCTTGATTATGTACTTATCTCTTCTGATCAATACAGTTAGTCTGTAATGTGATTTGTCTTCCTTCTTTTTTTTCTGTATAGCGTTTTTATGTTTGTCTCCGGAAAATTGTAAAAGCCGTAAAGTTAAAATTTCGCTAGTGAAATTATAATCTCCCGCGATGTTGCAATTGCCCAGTAAAATCACAATTTTTAGAAACTTTAAGCGGTGATAGCCCAGTTGGTAATGAGCCAGACTTGTAACCCGAAGGTCACGGGTTCAAATCCTGGTACAGGCCGTACCACTTAATTCGTCTTTTTGGATTTATGTACGGATTTCTAATTATCACTTGCTCAACGGTGAAGGAAAACATCGTGATGAAACCGTCCGAGAAAATTCATTTTCGAAAGACTTGCGGTCCACCAACCCGCATTGGGCCAGCGTGGTTGACTATAGCCTAAATCCCCTTCGTCCCTTCGGTGGGGACGTTGAAGGGCTGTTAAAAAAAAAGAAACTAAGGGCCGCCTGCATGAAATTAAGATAAGTTAGGTAAGACTATTTTTCGGTTTGGTTAGGTTTGGATTTTAATTAATTACTCGTATATGTATAAAAAAGTCAGTAAATGCGAAAAAATGGATGCAGTTTACAAAATACCGGGAGATTATAACCTTAAAAAGTCAAATTACAATAGAACGGTTTTGACAATGTTACGGTGACATAAATAAATCTTTTATTTTTCCATCTTTCTAATTTGGGCAGATTATGCTGAGGTGAAGCAGGCAGCAAAGCAGTAAAATTGAAAATCAGAAAACGCCACTAATAAAGTGCTTTAATTTATTAATGACATATTGCATATTTTACCCGTTCATTGTTCGGCAGTAAGGAAGCCTTGCAGATAGGCAAACTAAAACCCTGATAATCTAAATGTGCGCGAACTAATTACGGAACGGGGCGTGTAAAATTAATTACTCAACCTTCATTGGCTTAGCGTTAAGAGCAAAGCTCTCAACTAGCTCTAAGCTATTAATGCAGCTCCTTAATCCCGAGTACCAGGCGAACATAACTCGATGGGAGCTTAGCGTAATATATTCAGTTATCTACGACGCACAGCGAGCGCGGAATTCGTCACGTACGTGTCGTTAGTAGCAATTTATTATCAGTAATTCATGCAAAACTCCCGCATGCGTACGCTGTACACATAAAAATGGAGAGATAGATAACTTGACTGTTCAATTGAGCGATAAGGTTTGAATTCTTGAAGAGTAAGAAATTATTTTCAGAGCAATTTTGGGGCTAAAATAAATTGATTATAATAATTAGATTATAGATAGCTCTTTATTTATACGAAACACAATACTGACGTGTGAATTTCCTTTATCTTCAAAAACTTTATGACGAAGAACCTTGCTGTGGTTTTATATCTAGAGCCATGTGATGGTAATTAGCAAGTTGGCCATATACATATAGAATTTTTTATTTATTTTTTTATTAACGAAGGGTTCGCTCTTGACCACAATCTAGCCCAAGGGCAAAGATGCGGTCGAGGATGTAGCAAGCTCACCCAGAAGGAGCCTATTCACTCGAACTTTAAAGAGATTCGGGTTATATGAACTCGGAAATACTGACGCAGGCAGGGAATTCCATTCCCTAGAATTAGTTATTATAAACGTATATTATATTATTTTATTCAGTTGTGATGTTATGTAGTGGCGCATTATTTTATAATAGCTAGGGTCCTATTGGGCATCGTTGTATGGAGACCTGACCAATTTTGCGTCGAGCAATGCCACTTGGCATGGCTATTCTACAGGTCAAACTGAGCTGAAAAAGCCCGTTAGCCAACCTTGACTCCGCGACAGGGGGGAGGGGGAGGGGGTTAAAGTACCGAACTCCCGGCGTTTAGAAAAAAAATCTAGTGGATGTAATTGAGGTACAAAGTCAAGTTTGGTGTCGATTTCGGATAAATCGAAGATGGCCAATTCATTGGCCATCTCATTTTTCTATGTTTTCATAGAAAAAAAATTAAAAATGCATAAAACTCTGCATTCCAAGTGTTAAAAAAATATAAACAAACCCCAATATTTTCAGATTTTTATATGGAAGATGGTGAACAAAAAATACTCACTAAAGGCTCTTTAAATGTAGATTACAAAAACATTAACATCAAATAACTTATTACCTAATGGTAATGTAAAAAAAATAGAAAACTTATTGCGGTATTCAAATATCTCAATCCCGGCGCTTGGGAAAAAATATATCTAGTGGATGTTATTGAGGTAGAAAGTCAAATTTGGTGTCGTTTTCGGATAAATCGAAGACGACAAATTTATTGGCCATCTCATTTTTGTATGCTTCTATAGAAAAAAATAAAAATAGCTACAATTTTGCATTCCAAGTTAAAAAAAATATAAAGAAATCCCTTTATTATCAGATTTTTATATGGAAGATAGGAAAAAAAACTCAGTTAAAGCTCTTTAAATATAATTACAAAAACAAACAACACAATTATCTTTATACCTATTATTAATGTAACAAAAATATATTATACTTATGTACGACCATGTTCAGCGCCATAGTACGACAAGAGCTAAAAATGCAATTAACCATTTGAATGTGTCGATTTAATATAATATAAGGTGAAATAGAAATAATTGCGACTCTTGAAAGGAAAAACTGACTAAGCGCCACAGGGCTAAATTTACAGGAAAGCTGTTTAACTTTTGCTTAAAAAAATAGGTACATAAATTATTTATTCTTTCAAGTCATTTTTTTCCTTTCAAGCGTCAATCTCCATGCTTCGAACCATGAACGTACTCATGAAAACAAATATTTTCTTCAAAAATCAAAGCTGTGACAAATTTCCATTACCTGTTACATTGATAACACAGCAAAAATACCTACCACTAAAGCAGAAAAAAAAGAAATACTTTGACTTGTTTATGATAAATTAAAGTGAAATCTTGTATGAATTACTTTAATATCAATTAAAATACGCTGGTTAACAATGTCTTTCGTGACATAACTGAGAGAGAGAGAAAACTTGACAGTAAGTAGTATAGACAATATGAAAAGGGGCGCGAAATTCAATTTACTTTTAACACTCTCCTTGAATTTAAGCCCTAACAAATAACTGTATTAACAAAAAATAAAAACAGAGAATTTGGTTAGCTTTAAACAGTTCCAGTATACACAAATTAATTTAATTGTAATGAGTTAAATGAACACATTCCAAGCTTAGATCTTAAGAATTGAAATTTAGATTTAGACAATGCCTTGGTAAGTATATCTGCAAGTTGGTTATCACTACTAACAAACTTTAATGCAATAATCTTTTGATAATATTTTTCTTTAATAAAGTGATATTTAGTGTCAATGTGTTTACATCTTTTATGAAAGTTCACATTTTTAATAACACTTATAGCACTTTGATTGTCTAGATGCAGACACAATGTTTCCTGTTTGTATTCTCCAACATCAGTTAGCAGTAACTTGACCCATATTGCCTCTTTAGTGGCAGCACAGGCAGCCATGAACTCTGCCTCTGTTGTGGATAGAGCCACTGTTTGTTGTCTTTGACTGCACCATGTTACAGCTGCTCCATTTTTCATAAAAACATAGCCAGTGACGGAACGACGGGAGTCCAAGTCGTTTGCATAGTCGGCGTCACTATATCCAGTCACTTCCGACGATTGAATGGATTTAGCATAGCATAGCCCGTAATCTTTTGTGTCTTTCAGGTATTTGAAAATCTTTTTAACTGCATTCCAATGTGCTTGATTATAATTATTAAGGAATCGACTCACCAGACTGACGGCAAACATGATATCTGGTCGACTCACTATGGCCAGGTGCATGAGGGACCCCACTGCTTCTCGGTATGGTATGTTCTTTTCAGATTCACCTTCTCCTTTCTGTAGCTTCACGTGAGGATCAGCTGGAACACATATTGTCTTCGCACGCCAGCCCTTCTGGTGGAGTCATATATATGGTCTCTTCCAGTTCACCATATAAGAAGGCCGTTTTGACGTCTAGTTGGATGATATTGAGGTTCTTTTGAACAGCTGTGGATAGCAATAACCGAATTGAGTCATACCTCACCGTTGGTGCAAAGGTTTCCTTGTAATCAATACCTTCAGTTTGTGCATATCCCTTGGCACACAGCCGTGATTTGTAGCGTGGACCTTTTGGTTCATCTTTGATTCGGAACACCCATTTGCATCCTATAACTTTAGCATTTTGGGGTTTCTTGACTAATGTCCAAGATTTATTTTTCTGATGAGCATCTAATTCTTCATCAATTGATTTTCTCCATTCTTCTTTGTTTGTGGAATTTAATGCCTCTTTATATGTTTCAGGAACGTTTGACAGGAGTTCTTCATTTTGACACAGGTAAGTACTTTCTTCTGGATCATCTATATTTTTAATACCTTTTACTTCTTTCTTTCTAGGTCTCAGTGTGATATTGCTGATTGGAGGACTCACAAGACTGTTTTCAGGTTTGTATTCGTTGTCCGAAGAGTTATTCTCATGTACAGTGTCATATGAACAATCAGATGTAGAGTCTTCACTGTCATTTGTGTCATCATGGTCACTGTTTGTTTCAGGGTTCTTCACAGACAATTCTACAGGAACATAGTCTCTCTTCACAGTGGATTCAAGAAATACAGCATCTCGGCTTTTCACAATCTTTCGAGTGCCTGGTACTATAAATCGGTAGCCTTTTGTGTAATCACAGTATCCGATGAAGATCATCTTTTGTGCCTTTGGATCCCATTTCCTTCGTTTTTCTTTGGGCAGGTGCACCATAGCTTCACAACCAAATATGCGCATGTGATTGACATTTGGTTTTTGTCCGGACCACATTTCCTCGGGTGTTTTGTATGACAAGGATTTGGTTGGCGAACGGTTTATTACATATGCAGCAGTATGTATTGCATCAGCCCAGTACAGTTTTGGTAGGTTGGCATTTAACAGCATACACTTAGCTCGTTCAATGAGCGTTCTATTAGCTCTTTCGGCTGTACCATTTTGCTGTGGTGAGTATGGTACAGTTGTTTGGTGTATGATGCCAGCACCTTTCAAATAGTTAGAAAAACTTTCATTAACATACTCCAAGCCATTGTCTGACCGAAGAATTTTTATATGAGCACCCAACTGATTCTCGACTTCATGCCTAAATTCCTTGAATTTTTCCAGGACATCTGACTTGTTTCGGAGAAAGTACACGTACATTTTCTTTGAGTAGTCGTCGATGAATGTGATGAAGTATTTGGCACCTCCAAGTGTTTGAGTTTCCATCGGGCCACATATGTCTGTATGGATAAGCTCCAGTACATTCTTAGCCTTTGAGCCTTCACTTTTGAAAGGCAGTCGTGCCAGTTTACCTTCCGTGCAGGTTAAACATGTCAGATTTTCTGTTTTGGCGGAGAAAATTACATGTTTAGTGCTTTCAGTCATTTTCTTCAAACTGTGAAAGTTCAAATGTCCCATTCTTTGATGCCAGAGGTAAGTGTCTTCTTCTACAACATCGGACATGCATGCATAGCCTTTTCCTGGCATATTCAGCCGGTACATGTTGTTGATGACACTTGCTGTTGCTACTATTTGACTTTTACTGTTCAGAATAACACAGCCTGTTTTATCAAACTTTACTTGTCCACCACTTTTGATAATTTGACTAACGGACAGCAGATTCGTCGCAAGTTCTGGAACACATAGAACATTTGTGAAGAGTACTTTGTTTTGATTTGATTTGTCATCATAGACGTCCAGACTCAACTCTCCCAAGCATTGTACAGGTAATACTTTGTTGTCTGCAGCCCTTATATTTTGTATCGTAGCCGTGGTGACATTCCGAAGTAAACTTTTGTGTCTGGTCATGTGAGAGGATGCACCAGAATCCACATACCAAGCATCATCATGAGTCGAAGCAGCAACAAATACTGCAGCATAAGATGATGATGAACTACTAGACTTTAGTTGTGTGTCTTTGTTCTTGGGTTTGGATTTGCATTCCGAAGCTTTGTGACCATACTTATTACAAGTGTAGCATCTAGGTCCTTTAGATGGCTTCTTATTATTTTTATTAAATTTCTTGCTAGCTGCAAATGCTGTAGAACTACTGTCAGCTTGTCTAACATCTTGTAACAGCTTTGCTTTGACTGAGTCTGAAGTTATCTGTACACCAGAGCTTTCTATAGCAATTATCATTGGCTGATATGATTCAGGTAGACCGGAGAGTAGCAATGTCCCAAGCCATTCGTCGTCCACTCTAAAACCAATGTTTCGGAGCTTGTGTGCAGTACTCATAATCTTGCTCACATATTCTTCAATGTTTTGACATCCAGTTAACGAGGTATTACAGAGATCACGTAGTAGACCAACTCGGCGTGTCAGCCCAGAGTCGTCGAAGGCGGCTGACAACTTGTCCCACACTTCTCTTGCAGTGCTAGCCTCTTGTATATGAACATAATTCGTCGGATCAACTAACAAAATTAACTTCGTTTTTGCCTTCGTGTCGCGTTTCGCATCTAATTTAGTGCCTGAGTCATATTCGATGCAGTCCCACAACTCTTCATGTTGCAGATATGATTTTACCGCAAATCGCCAAGTAGCGTAGTTTTCACGGCCGGTTAACTTTTCTATTAATGCCATTTGATTGTTTGCTGCCATTTTCAATGTATTTTCTTATTTCCAGAACGAAATTACAACACAAAAGTTCCTTAAAAAAAGTCACGTTGAGTATTTGAGGTTATGTTCACAGAGGTTCACATATAATGTCTTTTAACACTTTTACACTGGGGGTTTTTTGCACTGACTCTATTTCTGGGCTTTACTGGGCCCTTGACCTGATAAATTAAAGTGAAATCTTGTATGAATTACTTTAATATCAATTAAAATACGCTGGTTAACAATGTCTTTCGTGACATAACTGAGAGAGAGAGAAAACTTGACAGTAAGTAGTATAGACAATATGAAAAGGGGCGCGAAATTCAATTTACTTTTAACAGTTTAAAACGGTGAGGATTTGAATGAAAAAAAATATTTGCAGCTACCACCACACTTACACAATTGAAATTCCTTTATGAAGGAGATTATGAGAGAGCAGACCCTGAAATTCAAAAATTCATCATCACTATGTATTATAGGTGAGGAATACAACAAATACTTCATGACAAAAAAAAAAAGAAATTTATATTAATTAATATTACTTTTGACAGGTCGTGCCCATCAGAGACGGTGAATGAATGTCGAAAGTATTTGTTCACAAAAAAGGACAGGCAAATTGAAAAACCTCCCACAGAAGCTGCTCTCAAAGAACATATATTAAGGGCAGTTTTTCAGGGCGTGCACGTTTGGGGGCAATGCCTTATAAAACAGCAAACCATACCTTGCCCTTCTGAATTTGGCTGGCAAAAAGAACCTGACAACGAAACTTGATTGCCACCTTGGACCCAAAACGCCATAGCTACTCAGGCGTGCCTAGAACTTATAAGATGTAGGTGCGTTAAATCTTGCGGCACAAGATGTAACTGTTTTAAACGGCAGTTGAAATGCACGGAATTGTGCAAATGTGGTGGGGGCTGCAAATAATTTTTTTCGTTCAAATCCTCACCGTTTTACACAGGTCAAAAAATTTCTTTTTTTTTAATTGCTTTGTGTAGGAATCTGCTTCAGTGGTATTTTTGATATGTTATCAATGTAACAGGTAATGGAAATTTGTCACAGCTTTGATTTTTGAAGAAAATATTTGTTTTCATGAGTACGTTCATGGTTCGAAGCATGGAGATTGACGCTTGAAAGGAAAAAAATGACTTGAAAGAATAAATAATTTATGTACCTATTTTTTTAAGCAAAAGTTAAACAGTTTTCCTGTAAATTTAGCCCTGTGGCGCTTCGTCAGTTTTTCCTTTCAAGAGTCGCAATTATTTCTATTTCACCTTATATTATATTAAATCGACACATTCAAATGGTTAATTGCATTTTTAGCTCTTGTCGTACTATGGCGCTGAACATGGTCGTACATAAGTATAATATATTTTTGTTACATTAATAATAGGTATAAAGATAATTGTGTTGTTTGTTTTTGTAATTATATTTAAAGAGCTTTAACTGAGTTTTTTTTCCTATCTTCCATATAAAAATCTGATAATAAAGGGATTTCTTTATATTTTTTTTAACTTGGAATGCACAATTGTAGCTATTTTTATTTTTTTCTATAGAAGCATACAAAAATGAGATGGCCAATAAATTTGTCGTCTTCGATTTATCCGAAAACGACACCAAATTTGACTTTCTACCTCAATAACATCCACTAGATATATTTTTTCCCAAGCGCCGGGATTGAGATATTTGAATACCGCAATAAGTTTTCTATTTTTTTTACATTACCATTAGGTAATAAGTTATTTGATGTTAATGTTTTTGTAATCTACATTTAAAGAGCCTTTAGTGAGTATTTTTTGTTCACCATCTTCCATATAAAAATCTGAAAATATTGGGGTTTGTTTATATTTTTTTAACACTTGGAATGCAGAGTTTTATGCATTTTTAATTTTTTTTCTATGAAAACATAGAAAAATGAGATGGCCAATGAATTGGCCATCTTCGATTTATCCGAAATCGACACCAAACTTGACTTTGTACCTCAATTACATCCACTAGATTTTTTTTCTAAACGCCGGGAGTTCGGTACTTTAACCCCCTCCCCCTCCCCCCTGTCGCGGAGTCAAGGTTGGCTAACGGGCTTTTTCAGCTCAGTTTGACCTGTAGAATAGCCATGCCAAGTGGCATTGCTCGACGCAATTTTGGCACACTTTTCCCAATAGGACCCTAGCTATAATACAAAGACAGACACGAACACCCGTGACCCGAGAGCAAACATCTGCTTTTTATACAAATATTTGCCCCGACTGGGAATCGACCTAGGACCCTAGGACCAAGAGGCAGCGTCACTACTACTCGACAAACCGGCTGTCTGTTTTATGACTGACTAGCTTGCCACCCGGGATATCGTTACCATAGGAATTTGGGGAATTATGTAGCTTATGTCTTAATCCAGGGTGTCAGCTACCTTCATACTAAATTTTATTAAAATCGTTCCAGCCGTTTGAGCGTGAAAGTGTAAGAAACATCCATACGAACAATCTCTCGCGTTTTTTATATGAGCAATTAGCAACATCCATACATACAAACTTTTTAATTTTTACCGTTAGTAATGATGCTAATAGATAGATCCAAAATAACATTGCCATCTATTCAATAGACAGTTTTCACCGTCTGTTTTCCGTCTGTCTGTGTATGCGGAGTTTGTTATTAGACAAAACTATGCGTGGGCACGTCCCACGCCTGCATATTCATAACACTCTGCACTTTGCCCGGGGCTCTTTGTATGCACTAGTCACGATATGTGGTGCACTATTACTACTGAATGTTTTATGAGGGGTGGAACTTCCTTTAGCTGTTTTTAATTTAATTAAAAAAAAATATGAACATAAATTTATTTTGTAGAAAAATGTCAAAAATTACAAAATAAAAATGTCTAAAATTAACTAATATTGTGAAGTTAGGTTATCTACACTAATATAATAATACTAGCTTTCCGCCCGCGGCTCCGCCCGCATCCTAATTTTTTTTAAATAAAAAGTATCCTATAAACCTCACGGAGCCCGAGACCTTTCCAACGAATGAAAAACCGTGGAAATCGGTTCTTGCGTTCTGGAGTTATAGCGTCAGGAAGGAAAACCCGACTTATTTTTATATAGTAGATGGAAAGATTTGATTGTTCATTTGCATTGAATAGGCTCCGAAACTACAGGACCGATTTGAAAAATTCTTTCACCATTTGAATGCTACATTTTTCCTGAATAGAATAGAATAGTAAAATCTTGATTTTATAGGACATTCAGGATGTCACTTAAAACAAGTCAAGATTACAATGAAATAAATACAAACAGACATTAAACGATTTAAATACATACATACGCATTCGTTCTTTTGACCCTACTGACTCTACGCCTATTCGCAAAGGTGCAGTCTTCCTCAGAGAAGAACAGGCAAGAAACTCTGAGGTTGCTCTTTTAAATCGCATTACAAATTTTCTTATTTACTAATTTTAACTAAATCTGAAATAACTCTAGAGCTGAGCAGTTCATTCCCATGGCTGCCTGTCTGATAGATAATCAGAAATTTTGTGATAGCCCTTTTTGCAAAGTTTTTGTTTAATCACTGTCTTAAATTTATCCAAAGGTAAATTTTGAATACACATGGGAATCTAATTATAGAACCGTATACATTGACCCATAAAAGATTTCGTGACCTTGTGGAGACGACTGTCTAGTACATCCAGTTTATGCTTGGTCCTAGTATTTACCGTAACATAGGCTCCATAATTTTCCCGAACTCCAACGGGAACGAAGTCCTGGGCAGAAAGCTAGTTATGTATATGGGGAATTGGAAAACTAGTTGCGGTATTATGTGTTTTGAAATTAATTCTAAAATTTACATTGCAAAGAATTTTGTCAGTTACACGGAAGTTTCTTTTCAATGATTTTTTTAAAGGGCAGATAGGTGTCTTTCTTAGGCCCGTATTACAGAAAGAGACTCAAGTCTTGATCTATATTTAAGTATTGATTGTCTTTTTCTCTTACTATCAAAATGATCAATGTTGGTATTAGAAAGAGACTTTTCCATTAAATTTAAAGTCAGAGTTTAATTTTGATTCACTAATGAATTTAATGCAAAAAGCTAAGATCCACTTCGGGTCGCTGAGCCTGCGAAGTAAGTAATGAGTTTGAAGATTCAAAGAAAGAAATTTGGACTTTCCATAGCGAGTAACTGTTAAGTAGTTTGAGTAGATATAAAATCACACTAAAATATAATAAAAGCGAAAGTTTGTGAGTATCTGTGTGATTGTGTGTTTAATTCTTCACGCTGAAACGGCTGCACAATAAAATCTGGTATGGAGGTAGCTGACACCCTGGATTAACACTTAAGCTACATAAATTTTCCGGATTCTCGCGAGAAAGAAGTCCCGGGCGGAAAGCTAGTAGTTTTATAATTTTGTTCGGTTTGAGTTGATTTAACTAATTCAATGGTGAACTGATCCGGTTGCCAATTGAAACTAAGAGAGCTCCGTTATTTAAAGGCCCATTTATTTTTTTGACACTGACACTACACTAAAGTTTTCCCTTGTGGCGTGGGTCCCTTGGGACACACACAAAGACAGACACGCAAACACCCATGACCCGAGAACAAACAACCAACGTAACGTTTTACAACAGTAATGTTTGTAAATATTTGAAAAATCACTTAACACCAGTCACTCTATATTCTAGCTGTCTATTTATGTATTATATTTTATATATCTCAATAAATGTGCTCAGGAATGATTAATACCATGTCAGTCTAGCGTAATTTTTCATGGCTCAAATATCTCTCGGAATGATAGATGATTTTATTGATCAGCTCAATTTGTACGTCACGCCTGGCGTCATGATACCAGGCGATCATAATTCATGAGGATATCTTATTTCTTGGATATTCATCGGGGTATTGAACCGATATATGCTTAAAGCCATTTGTCTTATGATCAGGATCAAAAGATCAAAAACCGGCCAAGTGCGAATCGGACTCACGCACGAAGGGTTCTGTAAGGTTCTATAAAAACGGCAAAAAAATCACGTTTGTTGTATGGGAGCCCCGTTTAATATTTATTTTATTCTGTTTTTTTTAGTATTGTTATAGCGGCAACAGAAATACATCATCTGTGAAAATTTCAACTGTCTAACTATCGCGGTTCAACAGATACAGCCCGGTGACAGACTGACAGACAGAAGGACGGACAGCGGAGTCTTAGTAATAGGGTCCCGTTTTTACCGTTTGGGTACGGAACCTTAAAAAGGATTCAAAATCAAAATAATTTCTTTCTCTCTCACAGTTTCTTAAGACTTACTAGGCAGATATGTATCTCCTATTAGGCATGACAATTGAGAATGCCTGTGCCAGGAGACCCCGCTTTTCTCTTAGATACAATTTAGATACAATTTTGAAACTCGTCTACTGTAAAAAAAAGAATGAAGACGCGGCAAAAAAGCTATTCCAGTACGTTATACGTCGCTTTGAAAGCCCCAAACTCTCAGCTTAATGACTGAATCTTATCATTTTATTAGGTGCTCGGAGAGAATCGATCGTCCCTATAGACCTAAAGCGGCTCTTTATTATCGCTAAGTGTCGCCACGTGTTCCAAAGTGTCTCTTTAGATACATTCCATGGATATCTTTAGCTGTAATGTCTCTAAGGTGTTTTCAAGACACTCTTAAGTATGCAAAAGACTCATCAGATCGATGATGGTGAACGTCTTAAAGATGGTACAATCACCTGCTGAAGAGATACCTCTCCCTCTATCAGATAAAGATGGAGAAATGAAAAAATGAAAATTTTTAAAACTGGGATTCAGCGTAATTGCCACGTTGCATAAACTATTTTTGATCTTTGACTTTGATCATAAGGTTGGCACAGGACCGTGACGATTGATGCTGTTGCCCTATTTTGGTGCTATAGTTGAGACAGACAGACAGACAGACAAAGAATTTATTCATTGCTTTAAAACATACACACAACATTCAAAACAGTCAGAAGTACAAATACACATTAAAGGTTACAGAGTTATTCTAGTGTTGTGTGTGTGTCAGAATGCAACAAAAACGCAAAGTTGGTTGATGTGCGCTTCTTTTTTTTATCGAATCAAATCAAATCAAAATACTTTATTTTCATAGAACATACAAGGTGTTTCTTGAAAACGTCATAAAAATACATTAGCAAAATCAATGTAAATCATTAAGCAAAATAGTGAATTACATTAGCATTTTAGACTTGGCGCCTATTCGCAAAGGTGCAGTCTTACTCAGGAGAAGAATAGGCAAGAAACTCCGAGGGTCGCTCTTTTTAAGTCAATCATATAAATTTTCTTACTTCTAATTTTAATTGACTTAATATCTGTATAACTCTGGAGCTGAGCAATTTAATCCCATGGTTGCTTGTCTAACAGATAATCAGAAATTGTATAATATCCCTTTTTACATTTTTTTTACATCGTGTAAGTATATTCAAGTGTGTGGCAAACTTGACTAACCCTTGTGTCAGATGTGCGCTGAAAGTGAAAGATGCTTCCGCTTCTTCTTCGTTTCTGTTCTATTCTTCGAGGTTGGTTTCTGTTTCGACGTTGTTTTTCTCTGTTTTTCTTATGAAGCAACTGTCGAGTTAGTTCACTGGTTGACTAAATCCGTGACTCCATATTATAGCTAAGCAATGGAGCCTCCTCCTCGTAAATAGGAATTTACATCCCATTACAGTGTAACGGATTGTGTTTTGCAGGAAAAGAAAGAGTTTGGATTTTCAAGGATAATCAGCTTTATTCGTTTTTAGATAAGGATATCGAATTTGTATTTTTTCTAGACTAAGTCAATACAATTAATCTTTGTGAAACTCAGCTGGCTATAAAAAGGGCTGTGCTTGACTATTTTTTAGACGATAACGGTTAAAGAGCCTCTATTCTTATGTTTATTTTTTCCGATTCTATTCAATAAAACATAAGTAAGATTATAAAACACTAACTTTCCGCCCGCGTGGACCACAGGTTATATCGTGCCCAGCTGTGGGATAAAATGTAGCCTATATCATTTCCCAAGGTCTTATCTATCACTGTACCAAATTTAATCAAAATCAGTTCAGTAGTTTAGGCGTGAAAGCGTAACAGACAGACAAAGAGACAGAGTTACCTTCGCATTTATAATATAAGTAGGGATATCCTGGCCGCCGCCGCCAGTAGGCATGAACAGCTAACGGTACGGACAGACAGATATGTTCTTTTTCCGTTTCTTTAAATATTTACAATATCATTATGTTCACTACACAACATACTCGTATCAGCAGAATACTATGAATCAAAAGAGAGTCCAACATTTGTTCAGCAAACCTGGATTTTCTCACACTGTTTTTCTCCACTTTTTGTCTGAAACTTTTCCCGACACGAAATTAAAAAAATAACTAACGTGACCGCACAAAAACATGTTTTCGCTGGCGCGCGAGAGACTCGTGAAATAGCTGGTTTATTAAATTCCCAATGAAATACCTTTTGGTTTTTTTGGTGGATTAATTAGGACCCTTTTCAAGTATATTCTTTTTCGGCTTCGTTGTTGATATTGGTTGTGGAATTCCTTTATTTAACTTCTCTGCTTTAAGAATTCTTTCTTATTTGCTGTCCTTCTTATCTCAAATGACTTTTAAACCAAACCTTAAAACTACTTTTCTTGTATTTGATAAATTATTATTGTGACGTAGTGGAGTTCCTTTCTATCAAGAATTGATAAGTTTTACTACCGAGTTTGTTGTGGATATCACGTTAAATGTTTTTCAAATCAACATTGTTGTTCCTGCCATTACAAACGACAAAAAAAATGAAAGAGGTGGAGTTTTCTTTGTTGTTATTGGGGACTTTTATGGCTTAGGCAGTAGGTAGTGCGACTTGATCACAGAATAAGCAAAAAAGTCATATATTTGTTAAAATGATTATTGCAGAACTATTCGGTTTCAGAAAAACTTTTTGCTTCGTTTTATGTTCAAAGTCAATTTGAAAGCTATTTTGACAGGGCTTTTAGGCTAAGCATTTACAAGTTAATTTTGATAACTCTCTCGAACTAGGCTACAAGTTTCAAACTTTGTTTTTCGACATGTTACGAAGTTAAATAATAATTTTCTGAGCGAAAGGTTACAGTTGTTTATTTGGGTTTTGACATTAGAAAAGGATTTAGTGTAGAAGTTGCTTTTTATATTGTATACTATTCTTGTAAATAGTCTACACTAATATTATAAAACGGAAAGATTTGATTGTTTGTTTGCATTGAATAGGCTCCGAAACTACTGAACCAATTTGAGAAAATCTTTCACTATTAGAATCCTATATTATCCCTGATGAACATATGCTACATATTTTTTCCAAATTCCCACGTGAACTAAGTCCCAGGCGGAAAGCTAGTATACAATAAATGATGTCATTTTGTGGTTGATTGATGTTTATGACAGGTCCTGCCTATTTATTTGGTAAAGCAAAGCAAAGGGATAACATAGGTCAGTAAAACATAAAACCATTGCTCAATTCTTCTTGGAAGTCTGCGACATTGTTAGTCATAAATAAGTAAAAGACTTAAGTCTTTAAGGACGATTTTTTAATTTGGTAAGTGAGAGATTACTCTGAGAAATCCTTCAAAATCCTTTTCATTCCATTCGGATAATCTTAAGATTTTAGGTCGGCACGTTCCGGGGCTCTGGATGAAATATTCCTTATATCCTGTGTTGTTACAGAAAATATTAATGAAACGTGAAAGCGGCATCGTAGATATAGTCTTATTTTATATTGTTTGTGTATGTTACAGTTAAAACTCGTTTTTAGTTAAAATTAGTTTTAACTAACTGCCTTTGTGGAATCTAGAATTAATTGATGTTCATACCTAACCTACAGGGTTTTGAGTTCCCATACAAACTTTATCAGCATATAGCGTATTTTTTTTTCGTATTTTGACCTATGTTCCTTGAGGAAGTTGTTCGGTTTCATTGACTGATTGGCCGCCCGAGAGGTTGAAGGAGAGACGCCTAAGGCTCTGTATATGGGCGTTGTTTAACTAGTATCAACTTGCTGTTAGTTAGTCTCCTCATATTTTTGTGTCTTACTTAGTTAACTTTGTTTACCACCATATACTTTATCTGTGACTCATGTTATGTAATTTGATTATAAATAAAAGGAAAAAAAAAACCCTAACCTATCCATAGTTTTAATCCCTAACTATGTAGTTTTTCTAGAATTTAAACTAAAGTTTACAGTTAGAACTAGTTTTTAACTAAAATATTTAGTAAATGTTTTTTACAATAGTTCCACTTATTTTTTGATATTTTTATGTGACCGGTTCCGATGAGATCATCTTCAGGCGTGTTTTAGATTTAAATCTACATCATCTACAGGTGTGTCTTAGATTTAAATCTAACATACGCCTGAAGATGATCTAATCGGAACCGGTCGCATAAAAATATCAAATAAATAAGTGGAACTAGTGTAAAAATCATGTCTTTTATTGATAATAATATGGAGTTGTATCAAGAAGCAACAACACAAATTGTAAACTACAATTCTAATTATAACTAGGAAATTCTAGTTTTCACAAAGGCCGTTGGTAAAAACTAGTTTTAACTAGAGAAATGCGTTTAAACTTAAAACGGGTTTTAACTGTGACATATACTGGGTGAAAACAAACCTCCTAGCTATATTCAAAATCCTGAACCAGTATCACTCAAAGATCACATTTATGAAAAAATAAATTTACTTTTTTTTATGTTTTTCCATGGGAATAGTTCATTTTTTGCCTAAACGTAGATATACTTCTACAGCAGGCACGCTCGGGGGATGCGCCCGAGTAGTGTTTACGTTTAGGAAAAAAAATCCCCCCCCCCCCAAAAAAAAAGAAAAAAAAGTGTTCAGTAAGTGATACTGGTTCTGGAATTTCAATAAAGCCAGGAGGTTCTTTTTCAACCTGTATAACTATTAATCCGTATGCTACTTCTTTCTCTTGATTAATAATATGTATGCAGTCTATCTAAGAGAATATTTACCTCTAAATTGTATGCTGAATATTAGTGATAGAATTCAAATGGTATATTTTCATAGATGACGTCTTACATCGAAACCTGAGGTGTTGATTTTCCCTATGAAACCGAACAACTTTCCCTATAGAAACTATATGAAATTCTCATAAAAAGTGTCGAACTTCATACTAGGCTTAAGTTGTATAGAGAGGTGAATTTTTTATATATTTCGACCTATGTTTCTTGGCAAAAGTTGAAAAATCTAAAGGTTGTACAACTGGCTATTTACCGGGCCGGTCTGGTATAAGGCCCGTATTGCAGAAGGAGATTCAAGTCTTAATCTATACTTAAGTATTAACTGTATCTTTCTCTCACTATCAAAATGACAAAGATGACTGCTACTTAAGTGATCAGAGTCTGAGTCGCGTTCTTTAATACGGACCTAAGTGTGCAACGACACGAAAAAAGAATGAAAGTCAGATACATTTATACCTATTCTTAGTTACAAGTACATGTGCTGATAGCTCATTGTTTATCCCTGACTCCCTTTCCTGTATTATTGTGGCTGGGATTGCGTATAATTTGGTTTATAGATATTGCAGCGGCAATGCCGGATTACTGTTTAATGTAATTTTATTGTCTGCCGTAATGGCATGCGTTGGTTTATTTGGATGATTTAGTTTTGTTGAATAGCTTTGATACACTGCTTGTGAATTGTGAATCAGCATTTATCAATTCGTTGACAATAAAATATCGCAATCCGCGTGGCTGAGTACTGATCCACATAGATTTAGCCGAGGTCGACACAATAAGAAGAATTAGTTGAATTTGTAAGGGAAATAAGTGTCAAATAAGTGTTTTTTTATTGGAAAGTGGATTTAAAGTCTTTTCTATTGACTTTGGGGATTCGTATTTTTGAGTGTAAACCGCGATTGGACGAATGCAAATCAAGACGTCTTTAAAAACGCCATACACACTCAAAGCGCCACAGTAAGGTTTTCCTGGGTCCTGAGAAAAGACCTTAAACAACTATCTCCTTTTCATACAAATGATTTGACACAACCAGTCATAGAATCAGAATCCATTGATCATGAGGCAGCGTCACTGCCATTAAACTTGACATTACAAACAATAATATATAGGTACAAAAGGTTCACGCAAATAACTATAAAGGCATCACTACATTTGCACACAGACGCATATAGTACAATAAACAGAACATCAAACATAGTGTACAACAAGGCAGCCGTTTCTTCCAGGCAACCTAAGGGTAGAAAATCAGTGAGGTTAATAACTGTGACCGGAAATATAAGAGTGATCTTAGTTCACAGACCTAGTTGTGTTCGTAACTATACGAAAATGAAATGTAATAATTTACCTGTAGTTTTAATGACTATAAAACACAAACATCTAAACGCCCCTTTTGTCCTCCAGCCCTTTGACAAATGCTACATCGGCGCCACAGCAGAGCTGGACGAGGAACGGGTATTCTGCGGGCAGATGGCAGCTATCTATCTCTTCGGCGAGGCCCTCACCACGCATCAGATCTGTGCCATGCACCGCCTCGGACCTGGATATAAGGTATTGTTATTACTTCAAGATAAAATGACAGTTGGTTAAAAGCTGCAGCTCGAGCGCGATGTGATCGTGCGCTGTATGCGACGCGGTCTTATGTCAAAATGTCAACACTGACGCCAGAGGGCCTGCAAGCCTTTGCGTGGGGCCCTCGCGCAATCAAAGTGAAGTTTCATCGTCAACTGAGTGGCGTGCCGCGCAAGTTTGTCGCGCATCATGCTCGAGCTGCTGATTTTTTATGTATCTGTGAGATTCTTTTTTGAAAGAAAACTAAGAAAGTATTTTTTTTGTCAAATCCTGACAGTTATTTACAATAATATAGGAACAGCTTATAACTGTCCTCATTGAAGCATAGGCCAAATCAAAAATAAACTCATCTGATTGAATATTCAATAAATCGATCGGGCAATGGAACTGGAACAATTTGGGTTAATATAATATTCATTCAGTGCTAATTTACTTGCTTCCAAGACTGTTTTACTTGGATAAAGTTTTGTTAACTTAACCCCTTTTGATTAGAGTTCCGATAATGAGTCGAGATTGATTTATTGGAAATTGAATTATTCTTGTTCTTTACGATAATTTCCTGAGTTTATTACTTCGCCTATTTTTCACACATATTTTAGTGTTGATTAAAATTTAGATATATCTACAAGAAATGTTAACTTATGGAATATTTGTTTCCTGCTAACACCATGGATAGAGTCAATTCCGATTCGACAACGAATGCAACATCAGTTTACCGGAGAACCACAAAAGGGTGAGCGAGCTCGCTCCCAAGCTTGAAAACGCTGAAGCCCTCCCAGACATTCCTCCTCCTCCTGAGAATCCTAATTCCGAAACCTCTGATGCTTCGCAAGAAGATACCAAGGCTGCAGAAGTTGAAGAAGCATGCGTAGTAGTGAAAGACGACGCGACGCCTAGAGGAAGACGCATGGCAGACGAAGCGCGAGAAGTGGCCGCCGCGCATGCGTCCCTGCTCGTAGATCTTGAAGCATGCAAGCGTGTAAGCATGTCGCGCCGCTTGCTCTTTTATTTATATGTTGTTTTCTATGCCTTGCTTTTTTATGTTCATTGAAAAGTTATTGGTGCAAATTAATCAATTTACATTACAGACATATACACGACTAGATTACGCTTGTCTCATCTTCTCTATAGAAACCAAGCTTATGCCATTATTTTTCTACCTACTGTGACGTCATACAAGCGATTTCGTGCTATAGGAAGCAAATTTTGCTCCGTTTTTAACATTCGAAGTACATACACTTACGTCGTCTGGTCGTGTGTTGTGTATGTCTTATTTACATCAATAAGTTTTCACAGCACTTTCGCCACGAATTTGTATAATCATCACTGTGACGTCCATTTGCTATTTGTGTGGTGCCAGGGACAGTTTCGCTTCCCAACGGAGTGTCGAACTCCGCTACCGACGACGGAGGTCTTCGTCGACCGCTATGGAGACCTCATCCATGACCCTACGCAGAATATCCATGAAGTAAGACCTTCAATTCTGGTTCTTTGAATGGAGGAATAATAATTTCACTAACTACATGGCCTTTTGGTTTTTCAAATGACTTATTGAGAACCTTGCATGCCGGTGTTTTGATAATAACCTTTCTTGGGGTTTTTAACTAATAATACAATTTTGCCTGATGAAAGGAGAAAATAACAAACTATATTGTCTAATCTATTCTGAACTAACTGTCATAAAGAACGGAAGTCAAGCTCTTTTGCAACTACAAAACCGATTTTGCGCACAAAAAACTGAAACAAGTTTTTCACTTTCTTATAACAATGGTTATATTATATCACTGGTTTTGGTATACAAAATAGATTTTTTTGCAACTATCACCGTTACTATTTGACTTCTACGAAATAATTGCTTTGAAAAAAACACTTGTTTCCGGAAAAAAAAAAATTCTAGTAAAGATCTTTGGCGGACGTGAAATTTCTACTGGAACAACGACAAAACTCGGATAAATCTACAAAATTATTCAAGAGCTAAGCGGCACTGCAAGATGCATGCTAGATGTTTTAGTTCAAGCACGTCCGGTAAATCATGTTTATTGTCTATTTTATCACGTACTAGCACCACTTCATCTTGAAAAGGTTGCTTTGCTTTCGTATTTACAAGAAGTTGGTTCTCAGTAAACAGTTGAATTAATATATGGTGTAAAAGATAGCTTAGCAAAAACTGAAACCCTAAATTCAGACCATGCAATTTCCTTCAGGAATTTTTTAAGGTTTTCAAATATTTTGTACTTTAAATGAATTTACTTATCTGAATATACTCCATTTGCAATAAAACAATAAGCGTAAAACACGAAAACTTTCTGACACAGTCGCGGCGCGGGGGGGGGGGGGGCATGAGCGCAGTTTCGCGGTACATTGCGTAGCGCCAAAGTAGGTAAATAACTTAAACTCCATAACTAGACGTTTCCGGGAAGAAAATCATGTCGCCGATTATGGTTATGGATATATTCTACCATTTAGTATTTGCTAAGCTGTTAGACCCAGTATAAGCTTTTGACTTATCTCAGTTTAACATTTGGACGACCCTATTTGTTCGTCGGGTCCGTTCGAAGGTCACTCCCGCCGTCTAGTTGAAAAGTTATTTATTAGGGAATTGTGTAACTTTCGGGGATATTTACGTCTTCATTGGTCCTATGTAAATTGAGTTGTACCACAGGGCTCTGTTTTAGGACTGCTTCTTTTGAAAGGGTCTGAAGGCTTTTTAATGTTTTCGTATTTTTCTTACCTTAATTAAATACTACAACGGGTCTAAATTCGCGTTTTTTTGTTACCTTGTTATATTGTATGACTTTTCTTTTCTTTATTTATAAATTGCATGTCACATGAGTTATAACGAAGATGGTACTTAAAATTAAAAGAACATACATGTGACGTTCTGTAAGGACGTGGCAATTGTAGAGGTGCTCAGACATAACTTACATAAAATTAAAATTATAAACTAGGTCCTAAAACATTTCTGAGATCAAATATTCTCTTAACTAAACATAAAACTTAGAACTACCTAACTTCTTGAAAAAAGGGGAGGCAATCTTAAATAATTATATTACTGTTACTATTGACCTTTTAACTAGTAACTGAACCGAACAACTTTTCCCCAAGAACTTCGTCGAAATATGAAAAAAAATTTCGCTTCTTCGAACAACGTGTGTGATCAGTTGTTTGCCTTAATGAAGATGTTTTTCCCATAATTTTATATGAGTTCCTTAGGGAAAGTGGTTCAGTTTCATGAGGAGAATCAATCCCTAACTATCCCTAGCCTTGCTAACTCATTTGAAGTAATTCCATATAAAATGACTATATCAGTTACATTTTTAGTCATTTAGGCCGATATCATAGAAGGATACTGAAGTCTTGATCTAAACTTAAGTATTCATAGTCTCTTTTTTCACTATAAAAATGACAAAGACGACTGCTACTTAAGTATTAACCAAAGTCTGAATCGCTTTCTGTAATACGGACATAAGGCCCGTATTACACCCTGTTATATTCATTCGGTATTTGTCTTCTTTCATAACTCGCGCAGTCACACGTTAAAAATTAACTTCTATTGGCCCGTATTAGGTACAGAAGGAGGCTCAAGTTTTAATCTATACTTAAGTATTCATCGTCTCTTTCTCTCACTATCAAAGTGACAAAGGCGAATGTTACTTAAGTATACATCAGAGTCTGAGTCGCGTTGTGTAATACGGACCTTAGATACATTAATAGTCTGAAATCAATTTGGATATCATTGCGAGTAGGTATATGTAATTTATACAACGTTATTAAATGAAGTCCAGGAAGCGTTGAAATTACCGGAATTTCCATAAATTTAATTACAAAGATATTATGTAAATTAATTGATTTTATGTTTTCCATGCAATTATTTGCAGATCGTTGAAATGGCTATTTGATCTTCTTTGTGGTCTAAAATTAATTGGGATGATTTTACTTCGTGTCGTGTTCAGTCAAAGTGACATGTTTGTAAAACTATTCTGAAACGACCTTTTTTTATTATAATTATAAGATTGGTCTAGGATGAGGTCGACGATTGAGCGAGTTAACCCAGAAAATGCCTATAAAGGCACTGGTACTCCCACGCACCGACGGAACACAGCACTACTTATTCTTAGGAAAACTTTTATTTAATTGGACGTACGAGTATCTTCATACAAAACGCAGGAAAAAAAAGTGCATTTTAGTTTTCGTTTCCATCACGTTTTCACAAATTTCAAGCAAAACAAAATTCACAAATAATTCTTTGGAAAAGACGAATATCCCTTTACGCGAGTAAGCGTTTAAAAAATGCTAAAGCCAAATTCATTTATTAGAAATTTAGGTTGAGCACTTGCTCATCTGAAAATTTTATCCCACCATGTGTCTCGAATATGCTTTTATAGCTTCTCAAACACAGCTCTTTTGTATGAAAAATCATGCAATATCCCTAGATAGAGTTGATTTGATGTGCGTATGTCACCGTTACATTGTCAAACCCTTAATATTGTAATTTGACTAAGTAAGATTATAAACTCTCGGTACTTTGTGAACAACCCGATTTTGTTTCAAATTGACTGGCTTTTTATAATATTAATGCAATCTTACCTAACCTAACATAATTTAATGACAGATAGCCCTTAAAGTTTCGTAAATTTATAATATTGTAAGACAAATTGTAATATTACGGTTTTTAAAATTTTCCGGTGACATGGACATCCTTTTCAAACTGAAATGGAACCCCTAATCATATTCTTCGATATATCTTCTTTTATAACTCGTGCAGTCACAAGTTGAAAATTAACTTATACTCGTATATGTCTAATTAGTATCCGACGGGTGCATTTGCTCTGTTAGGTAAACAAGAAAACAAACAAGAAGTGTCCACTGCCTGTGTGCCGCTTCGAGGTTTAACGTCGAGTTTGTCTTTTGAACTCAAACAGTTTAATCTCAACTGTTGACATATAGGTTTGTGTTTTTCATCACTATATGTATTTGATTTTTCTTACATACATACATACGCTCACGCCCATAATCCCTAACGGGATAGACAGAGCATCTTTGGTTCTAGAACACAGAACACTGGTTCTAGCCACAGTGGAACAAGTTGCATAATGGTGAGAGGTGGTCAGCCTTTCGCCCATTGTACAGCAAAACCCTCGCATCCCTCGAATCCCTCTTGATTTTTCTTTCTTCTTGTATATGTCAAACCTGTAATGTTGTGCCTATAATTTGACTTAGTAAGTTTTTTTTATTGTGTTACCACCCACAGAAATAATGTCCGTGCCCTGTGCTTTTTTAGTGAGGTTATAAACTCTCGATACTTTGTGAACTATCAAATTTGTAACCTAACCAAACCTAAAAAAGCCTTAACCTAACCTATTCTAATTCCATGCAGGAAGTTCATAAATGCAGGTGGTCGCGGGAGATTATAATGTTACTAGTGAAATTGAAACAGGTTTTTACATTTTTCCGATGACCATTGGCGTATCTAGGGTTATTTTCTAGGGGAGGCCGCGGGCCTGGCGCAAAATTAAATGTGGCATTTAAATTAAATGCTTAATACGCTGTGTATTCAAAAGTAACTAATACTGTATTATAGTATGTAATAATAAGTAAGTATGTAGATTTCTCAGCTGTAGATAAAAAAAAAATATGATTTTTGTGTGAAGTTATCAGTATTTTGGTATCGATTATAGAATTTCGAATTGGTAGCCCAATATTCTGGGGTGGGCCCTAGACCATACTGGGGTGGGCACGGCCCACGGGCCCCCCTCCCCGCCCCCCCCCCCCTATATACGCCTATGATGACATGCATTCACAAAACCAGGCAGCATTCAAAAGTGGGCCATTTGCCTGACTTACACTCTTGTGAGAAGCTATATATAGAGTTGCTATATTCATAAACGTTTCCCGAGAGTTCCCAGAGGCATTTCTTGCCTTTTAAATATTTAAGTCTCCCTCTTTGATCAGCTAAAGAGGGTAGACGCCGCAGCGCCAGGAATTGGCCAATAGAAAGAGAAAATACAATTTGTTCAAGGGCCGGATTATAGAAAAGTTCTGTTTTTTCCGGATTTCTTTTGTAATTTTTTATTTACGATGTTTGAGTTATTAGATAAATTTATGACTATTGAACACAGGGTCGACAAATAATAAACAATGTCTCTCGATAAAAGTGAGAGTTGGTACGCTATTTATTTTTAAATTCTTGGGTCCGTTTTACAGAACGCGACTCAGACTGTGATCTATACTTAAGTAGCGATCATCTTTGTGACTTTGATAGTAAGAGAAAGAGACAATAGAATAGAATAGAATAGAAAAAATCTTTATTTTATAGGACATTCAGGATACCACTTAAAACAAGTCAAGATTACATGAAGATTACACAAACAAACATTAAAGGATTTAAATACATACCTACATACGCATTCCTTCTATTGACCCTACTGACTTTACTGACTCTCTTAACTAATACTGAAGCCTTCGCGCGCCAGGACTTCTTTCCCCTGGGAATTTTGGGAATGAATTATACACATAAACCTTTTGAATCACACCGTCCATTCGTAAAAACCGTATCAAAATCTTCAGTAGTTTTTGAGTTTGTACAGACAGACAGAAGAAATGAACGCCACAAACTCGCAAAACCCTCGCATCCCACTTACTGGCTTCTACAGTATGCCTGGGAAGAGTTGGCAGCTAGCACACTCTAAGTTTTTCTTTCACTCCCAGTCTAGCTTACTTGAAAACAGCTTTCATAATACGTAAATTGGTATAGACTAAACCTCTATGCAGTATTGAACGAACGTTTATCATCTTTGACCTTTATGGTCAAGATTGAGGTCAAGAGTTAACCCATCTTACAATAAAAAAAAAAAACGTTTTAATTTATCACGAGTGGTCTATAAAAGTTAGAAGCACCTACTTCAAATATTAATAATAAACTCGCATAAATCGTTGTAAAACTTTTTCATCTGTTTAATTTGTAAATTGACTTTGAGATTTTCTTGACGACTTTTGGCAACTTCTTTCCAATTTTGTACTTTTAACACAATAAAGTTCGTGGCTCGTGGGGACCCAGTTACCAAATATTTGATTTGGAGTTTGGAGGTATATATTTGATTTGAAGTTGGCCGTGAACTGAGGTGGGGCCAGCCAATGAACTGAAAATTATAAAGTTGATGATCAATTGATCTGAAGACTCTCCATAACGATTCAACGCGGTAACGCTGCGAGCTGACCACCTCTCACCATTATGCAACTTGTTCCATCTGATAACCCTCAAAATTTGTGTCAATCGTGACATATAGTGGTTCTTGAACCACTGATGCTCTGCCTACCCCGTCAGGGATTATGGGCGTAAGTGTATGTATGTGTGTATGTAACGCTGCGAGCTAGATGGGGACTTTTACTCCGGGTGAGACTCGGGCTGGATTTTGACATAAATTTTTGTTTGATATTTTATTTTATTAGTTTTAAGTTTTGATGTGTAATTTTATTATGAACTAGCTGACCCGATAGATATTGTCCTGTTTTCTTAAAATTTATAATATTCCGCTCAACTTTTTATTTTTTTTCTTTCATAAAAACCTTCTCCTGACAATAATAAACACAACAAAAAAAATTGGTCAAGCCGTTCTCAAGTTATAGCGTAACCAGAAGAAATAGGGATTCTGTTTTATTCATATAGATTTTATTATAATATTGTACGAGTAATAATTGATGATTCATAAATTTCCGAAGACTTAAAAAAAATTGATCAGAATAACTCGTAAGCAATAAAACTTTTATAAATACCTACAGAAACGAAACTGCAAGAGAAAATCTAGTTACTTAAATCTAGTCACAGATACAACATTCAAACTACACTTAATTGACACAAATTAACTTCTATTGTAAAGTCACTGAATCTGAAAGAGATAATTGAAATTTATTTAAAAAATAATTTCACTACTTAATTTAAAGTAACAGATTCAAAATACTGTGGCAGAATAAACGTAATTAAATAAACAAGCCTTTAATAGAATTTATTTCTAGAAATTCTCTAAGTACAGAATATTTACGAAACCCTAAGCTGAAATTCAATGTGATTTGAATTCATAAGTTCTTCGGATTCCAAAATCCGAATTGCTAAAGTTTTTAAGTTTATTATAAGCAGACTAAGACAGTCAGTGACCGTATTTCACTGACTTATTAGCCCTTATTATTTCTTTTCAGACTCCATTAAAAGTTTCTCATTCGATTTTAATTACTCACGCGCCGATGCTAATGAGCTCCCTTAAGATTTGACTAATCTTCTCGCTAGGGAATTCCTACGGCATTTCTTTAACCTTTATTCGCTTTGTTTCTCAGAAATCTGAGATTTTTCTCATCATTTTCCTATGTATACAGAGGGCCGCACATTTACCCCACTCGTGCGCCCTGTGCTCTTACGATAGGTACGCTTTTGCAATAAAAATTTATCTGATGCGCTGGCCTTTTTACCTTTACATAATTGTCATCGTGATTCTAGTTCCCTCGTATATTAAAGATTTACTCACTAGCGAATGCAGTGCTATAACGTCGTCGCTCCTTTAGATTGAGCTAACCTTTTACTAGCTATGAGCCCCTAGTACTAAAAAAATAATCATTGCATTTCTCTTTAGAAAAATAGTTAACTTTTCTAGTTCAACTGTGACTTTGGTACGGAGGCCAGTGCATAAGGTTACTCTATTGTCATTGCAAAACCATCCTTATCGCAATAGCACAGAGTGCACCTGATGTGCAGCCCTCTGTACATCGTAAAAGATTTTCTTATCCCTAGAAAACGTAGAAATCTTTGTTTAAATAAATACAGTGCCGGCGACTGAGTGGGTTTTAAACAAAGCTTCGAAAGCTCGAGTCTGGAGAAAGTTTTCATAACCAACAAGACTGGAGACCGAGCTCTTTATTGAGGAAGTGGGAACTTCCTTGCACTTCCTTACTTTACATTCTTGAGTAACGCGAGAATCGCACTGTTGCGGAAATAGTGCTGCGCTGTTGTTTTTTTGTTGCCTTTCTAAATAATGGTGTTGAATGAATTCATTTCTTGTTTTCTGTCAAGCATTTGTACGAGACTTTCTTTCTGTGTATGCTTTTAACTCTTAATTGTCAGAAAAAGAAATATTTTTCAAGCATTTTCTGACTCATCAGCAGATGTTTGTTCTTGGGTCTGAGTTGTTTGTGTTATTAGTGGGATTTTTAGTGTATATTGACTGTGTTTAGTAAAAGGTACAACTTCCGGGGTAGTCAATAAGAGCTTGCAATAGCTCATCATGCTAATTGTGAACCTTAACGACCATCACGAAAGTTGTACCTTTCTATTTTCACCGTCACATATTTATGTATCTATATTAAATAGTATAAATATCCGCGACTGCCCTCGTCCTGTCTGTTTCCTGCTGTAACTTCTACGCAACGGATTTTCGTGCGGTTTTTATTATAAAATGTGACTGTTTTATTACGGTCAAATTTTACGTACGTCAAATTCATAGTAATGTAACAGACCCGTTTTTTTGTTTCATCGTAAACTTAAACTAGATCATCCGTAGCAAGAAACAACAAATAAAATTTGTAATGGGAAAAAAATGAATATCTTTCAAGTTATTAAACCTTGCTCTTCAATACAATTCGTGAGACCTGCATTTCACCGTTTCTAAAAATTCATCAACCAAGATGTTCAAAAATTGTACAAATCATGAAAATTAAAAAAAACAAGAAAACCTTTTTTTTTCAAATTAATATTTATCAATAATACTGATTACGTAGAATAAATATGACCAGTGATTAACAAGTCACTAAATTGCCACTTTCTTTGAAAAATCTGACTTTGATTTGATTTGAAGCGCTCGTAGCTCAGTGGCGCTCGCTGATCTCAACCGATCAGTGAGGTTAAGCAACGTACACAGAGGCAGGGAACCTGATGGGTGACCAAAGTGGCAATTTATCACAAGCGTTTCCGTGCTTCGGAGGGCACGTTAAGCTGTCGTTCCCGGCTGTTGTCGATTGACTACAGTCGTTAAAACCAAGTCAGAGGCCATTTGGCGGTTTGAAAACTCCGACACCAAGATTAGATTAGATGACAAAGATTAGATTTACCGCATACTAAACCACATGTTACCTTTTAATTGTTACCTTTTTCTTAGAAGTCAATGGTTGAATTGTAATTTTTCTTTTCATTTGATGGAGTTATACATATACATACATACTAAATACATATCAAAAGAGGCTTACAGCTTACGGTATTAGTCCAAGATGGCCTCCCGAGAATGTCCAGTAAGAATTTGGACATACATTTCTCATGGAATCCTATTACTCAAATACCGGTGCACCAAATGCATATTGCATTCAGTTTGAAATTGAAATTCGAACGATTTCAGAATAGAGAACGGTCTGCGTCCATACGACATTTGCATCTCGCGGTGTTTCCCTTGTGGGGTAGGGTAGGCTTCATTGTCTATTTATCAGTATTTGTCGTTTTATTATACCACTTGACGCAACGTTTGTAGTACAATCTGACGGTTTTTTTTATTTATTATAAGATGGGTTAACTCTTGACCTCAATCTTGACCAAAGGTCAAAGATGAGGTTGACGATGGAGCGAGTTAACCCAGAAAATGCCTATAAAGGTACTGGTACTCCCACGCACAGACGGAACACAGCAAGCTGTTTGGCGTCGGACTTCGGTAGGAGGGTGGTCGCGAACCAGACGGCCCTTTACAGAGCTTACCACACCGCATGAGACCATAGGACGACACCTCAGATTCAGAAAAAAATGAAGTGTCGTTGCCTGGGATGGATTACTAGGAGGCAGGTCTCATTTGTGTTTCCTTAGTCGCCTCTTACGAAACCTACGGAAAGAGTTGGGGTAGTGTTATTCTCAACCGATAACCACACGGTAAAAACGGTAGATGAAACAAGAGTATAAGGTGGTAGTCTTTCGCTCATAATCAACTATAATCTCACATTCCGATTACCGACTCTTACAGTATGCCTGGGGAGAGTTTTTCACTTCTAGTCCAGCAATTTTATGATTTTTTGCACTTTTAGTCCAGCAAGGAAGACAGACTTTTCTGTTCAGTTCGAAAGTTTTGCTTATGTCTGAGTATTTTAATCAAAATTAAAGTATAGAATGGCGAAGTAGCCATGATGTCAAATAAATACACCCTTTTGCGGGTTGTAGTACGTCTCATTACCATTTCAGAAGTGGGTAGTCAAGTAATCTGGCAAGCTGTACGCCATGCAGCTTAACGGTTGAACTCGACTTAACTTGTCTTAACTCGTGTACGTGCGAGTAAGTTCACTACTTACGGAAATGTGAGGTTAATGTCACTTGCGCCGTGTGTACTGATTTCAGGGACGGAATACGGGAAAAGGTTGCATACGATCATGCCCAAAATATTTATTTTGCGTCGCGTTGTGTTAATTTGCGTCTACATAAGTAAAAATATGATTTCGTTTTATTTTAAGTCAGAAAAAGATGTTTTGCTCCGTGGTGGGACAGTTATTTTGCTGTTATTAAAAATTAAAAAAAAAATTACACACAAAAAAAAGTACTGGTAAATAAGATATATTTTCTGATCCTGAGCAGGATATGATAGGATTTAAAAAATATTTGAAAAAGTCTTCTTTAAACGGAAGGTTAGGACTCTAATTTAACCTAGTACAAATAAAAGTAACTAAATAAACAACAATATTCTAATATAATGGGCCATCTTAATTTGTGGAAGGTTTTCCTTAAATCCTGTATAAGTTTTCGATTATAATTTTTCTATTTTTTTCAAAAGTTTGGCTATGAAAGCTCAAATCAAATCTTAGAGGAAAACATCGAGGATGTAGTAAGCTCACCCAGAAGATTTTTTATTTATTTATTATGAGATGGGTTAGCTCTTGACCCTGATCTTGACCAAGGTCATAGATTTTGTTTACGATGGAGATTGTTTTTTATTCCAGATTTCAATTTAGTTAGACACTTTGGTATCAAAAACTATCGTTTTTCTATACCGCCCTTTACTCTAGATTCTAGACTAGACTACTTAGCCCAGGCTCTGCTGACAAGAGAGTATGTCAGACACATAGTTCATCCTGCTTAACGCGAAGTTCCAACAAGTTAAAGAGTTATGGCGTTGTTCCCTTATGTCTCTACTGAACAAGTTCTACTTAGCACTCTAGGTGAATAAATTTTACGTATTCTGTATGAGCGCAAAACTCTTTAGTAAGCACTTAAGTAAGATTTAGTGGGGAGTGTTTAGTGCGGTATTTAGTGGAAAGAAAAGTTTTGCTTCCTAGTTCTTTTCGAAGCAAAGTTTTGTGGCCTTAAGGCGACTACAGCACCTAAATTAAAATTTTATGATGCGTAGATAAGCATGACGCACTGCATTAAATCGAAGAAAAAAAATACTACGGTAATATTCAGGACATAAACTAGATAAGTAGTTTGCTGAAAACAAGATTCAGCACTTTTGGTTCGATAGAAAAAGCTCAAAAAGTCACCTCTAAATACCAATATTGTGTATCTTTTAAGCTGTAAAAACGATAGTAAAATGCACACAGGAACTTGAATTTGCTATCAAAATGTTCGTGATTGAACACTCTCGATAAGTAGTTAACGCATTTTTCGATTTAAGCTGTTACCTTTCCATAAATCTCATTTTTCTAACTTTCGAACATGTTTTTACGCACGCACGCTTTCATAGTCCGTAAACTTCGTGTATCGACACTGTTCGCACTGCCGGCCCAGGCCTGTTGAGAGACGGAGATGGCACTATTCATCCGTGTGCTGCCTTTATCGGGTGCTGTAGTCGCCTTAAATTAGTCCGCGAAACTTGAGAACGTGATTCTCTCTTTGAAACTAAACGACTTGTCATAAGGAACCCTTGTGAAATTAAAAAATAAAAACAATTTTCGACACACTACGGCCAGCAATCGATCGCAAAAGTTACATAGAAAAGCAAAAATCAAATGAATTTATTCATTCGTTCATACATTCACGCCTATAATACACGCGCCAACACGATCTAGGGATATTGCACGATTTTTCATACAAAAGAGGTCTGTTTGAGAAGCTATAAAAGCATACTCATTATATATGGAGGGCTATAATTTTCAGACGAGCAAGTGCTAAACCTGAATTTTTAATTCTAGTTAAAAAAAATTGTTTTACTTGAAATTTGTGAAAACGTGACGAAAAAAAAAATTTTTTTGCGTAAATTCGACAATTTTCATATAAAAAGCAGGCAAAAAGTACATTTGTTTCAGTCACGTTTTCACAAATTTCAAGTAAAACAAAATTTATTGACTAGAATTGAAAATTCAGGTTTAGCACTTGCTCGTCTGAAAATTATAGCCCTCCATGTATCTCGAGTATGCTTTTTCAGCTTCTCAAACAGGCCTCTTTTGTATGAAAAATCGTGCAATATCCTTAGACCGTGTTGATGTGTATATTTGGTTCAAAATTATTTATTCAGATATTTATGAGTATTGTGTTGATAGTAGATAGGTTGTGTATGATACAGCAAAACCCTCGCGTCCCACTTACTGGTTTTTAGAGTATGCCTGGGAAGAGTTCTCAGCTGGCACATTTTAAGTTTATCTTTCACTTCCAATCCAGCGTTAAAGATTTTTTATTTTTGAATTATTATCTTAATTTATTCAGGTGTTATGTTGTGTTTGATACAGCAAAACCTCGCGTCCTACTTACTAGTTTTTACAGTATGCCTGGGTAGAGCTGGCAGCTGGCACATTCCACATTTAACGGCACATTCTAAATGACGGCAGGTTTGGTAGAGTGTTAGTGACGCTGCCTTTTGATCGGCGGGTCCTGGGTTCGATTCCCAGTCGAGGCAAATATTTGTGAAAAAAGCAGATGTTTGTTCTCGGGTCATGGGTGTTTGTGTCTGTCTTTGTGTGTTCCAAGGGACCCACGACGCAAGGGAAAACCTTAATGTGGGCCTCTGAGTGTGAAGCGTTTATTTATAACTAGCTTTCCGCCCGCGGCTCCGCCCGCGTGGACTACAGGTTATATCGTGCCCAACTGTGGGATAAAATGTAGCCTATGTCCTTTCCCAGGCTCTAATCTATCTCTGTACCAAAATTCATCAAAATCGGTTCAGCGGTTTAGGCGTGAAAAGGTAACAGACAGACAGACAGACAGACAGAGTTACTTTCGCATTTATAATATTAGTAGGGAAGTAGGGATAGTAGGGACTAGTAGGGATTTATCTGTCACTCCCTGTCCAACCTGAAATATTTTTTCTTATCTAGATTTTTGAAACGTAGTTAATAAATTCGAAGAGAATTATCCAATATCTTGTCGGAGTTTACCGCTCCGGGTTCCCATCCATTAGACAGTAAGTAACACCGATCCCTCGCCCTGGTTAATGTAGGAAAAGCTTTTACCAATCGCCCTCCAGGGCCCTGATTCTGTAACTTAAGTTGTGTGTCCATGGAATGGTCGCCATTGTATACGTTCAGGTGGGGAAATTGTGAACCCAAATTTCATACATCTAATGACGGCTGCTTTGGCTGGTGACGCCACCGCCAACTGAATTTTTTAGTTGCTAAGTAGTTTGCAAATTCTCGTTCGGTTGGTGGTGGCGCTGCTGGTCGTGGTGGCTGTCAGCAAGTATATGAAAATTAAATAGTTTTCAATTTCGCCACCTGAACTGATATGAAATGGCCTCCATTCCATCGACACACATGTTTTTATTTTTTATTGTGTTGTTATTAGCATCGACAGACTTAATGTCCGTGCCCTCGTCTAGATTAAGTTTTCTTGTTAATTCTTCCTTTCAAAGAAAATTAAAAAAAGGATACACAAGTTACAGAATCGGGGCCCGGTACAGACGACCTCCCAATGAGGAACCAGTGTTATTTGATCTTTCGTAGCACTAGAATTAACTTGTTAGCTGAGGTCTTGTGACCGATGTTGGAAGGACTGTACTTATCATGTTGTCTACAAGTATATGTTTACTTTTGAGGGTCTGTTTCTTCTCTGTAAATATGTGTAACATCACAATAAGATCACAATAACGTTTACCCCTATATTCATCGCTTATACTTAACTCTTTAAGTGGCTGAACCAATGTTAATCAAATACAAGGTGTTAGGGAACCGCTTCCGAATACTGAAAGTACATGCAGTCAATGGTTCTGAGTAACTTTTCCAAGAAACGAAAAAAAAACGACGGCCCCATACAAAAAAGTCATTTTAATCGGACGGCTTGTACGGAGAAGTCTTAAACTTTTTTCGTTTCCTGGAAAAGTTTCTTTGAGAAAGTTACTCAAAGTCATTGACTGATCATGTACTTTCAGTATTCGAATGCGGTTCCCTTACACCCTGTATATTAAGTTGGCTTTTAAACAAAACAAACAAAATCGTCCATTCGTTTAGGAGCTACAATGCCACAGACAGACACAGTACACACAGATACGCAGACTCACAGTACACTCGTTCTTTTTTTGACGGGGTTAGTAAAAAATCGAATACGCCTTGTATAATTTAGAATCAGATAGTAGCATTTGCCTTACAGATTATTCGTCTGATGTTAAATTATTCAGCTTAACAGCTTAGTTTGCTAGCTCAGTAAGCTCACAGCTTTAGCTTGGCTCCTGTTTCTTGTGTGCATTAACTTTATTTTATTACTCAGTCTTTTTTGAAGTCTCTTCGTACTTAGTAAGTAGTAGTCGTGGTATTGGGAAGTTGTTTTTGTGCGTATTTTCGATTTATAACAACAGCAATAGTTGAGGTATTTGCAATTTTGGTAATACAATCAAGAAAATGGCAACTATAAGGGGCAGTTTACTGTAGTTATCCTGTAGACAATAATAAATAACGGAAAAGCTTTAATTTTTATCGCGCTTCAATTTTTTTTTAATTCACTATTGTAGGTACTCATACTAACGACTGTTTCTTACCATGTTTATGTACTTGGTTCCACAGTATATGACAAACTTTTGTGTGTGCCTTAATGTTATTGTTTTGAATTGGATATGGTTATTAAGTGTGCATATGCTCGACCCATTTCAATGTTGTATGCTTAAATATAAAGTGACTTTAACATATGGCCGGACACAAAGAAACTACGAGTAGTTCCTTGTTTTGCTTCGAAATTAAGTTAAAGATGACGGAATTTTGTTTGACCGATTACCCCATTTACTTGGCTGCCCTATCATGTATAGGTATAATAAACGATACTTACCTAACCCCACTTTGAGTTAACCTCCAATATCACATTTCGTGTAACCCTTTTGTAACCCAATCTCGCTATTGTGTTTGTACGGCTCTCCACTCGAGATTCTCTCGTCGACGTATCAGATCTCCTGATTGTTGTTTTCTTTAACGTTTGCATCTTATGAGGTGGATTTTATTAAATTGAGTTAAGTGATGGGTGATCGATTTTTTTTGGCATTTTTTATTATTTTTTCCAAATATGTATTATGAAGTCAAAAAGACGAAAAAAAAAACATTTACATCCTGCGTAGTCCGTAGAGTATCCGTGACACACCTTATTACTCTGCGATAAAATTACCTACAGTAACGCTGAAAATGTGCAAAAAATTAAAATATTTAAATTAATTAATAAAGCATTGGGCCAGCGTAGTGGACTATGGTCTAAATCCCCTTCACGTTTTGAAGGGAGGCCCGTGCTGAGTATCGGCGGAAAAAAAAAACATTATTTTAAATCTTAAAAAGGAACTGTACCCAAACCAAAACCCAAAACCGAAATAATTTTTGAAAACTACTGAGAAGTAAAAAAGTTACAAGCTATTAAATTTCAATAGAGGGGGGAACTGTCAAACAACGAAAAAGAGATGCACTGACTGGCACGTGACGTCACCGCCATTTGTTAGCGTAGGTAAAAACGAGATAGCTAGATCTCCCTACAAAACGAGATAGCTAGTCCTTACGTTAATATAAATGCTAATAACGTGTTAATTTATAAACCAATTTCAATGCTGTTTTCAGATATTAATATATTTCTAGCATTATTTTTTGTTTCACATACAATAATTCATAAAATCAAACACTGTCAATATCCCTATTCTATGTGTGCTTGCGCACTCGATCGCTCTTTAATGTCTTTCGTCTGCGCTAGGCCTTAAAGTAACACATAACACGTCAGACATTTGTTTTTTCAGCTAAGATGTAACTCTGTATTTTATAACCAAATTGGGTGAATTTGAACTGGTTAGCAAAACCTCTCCATGAAAATATTTCCTTTAAAACCATAATAAAACATAATTCTTACTTTCCACAATAAAGCAATCCTGTTGTACAAATTGTATGGAGAGGTTTTTTTTACACATACATCGACGTTCAATTTAGTAGATTAATTGAAATCCTCAATTTTGATTAGCTAATTTAAAATTACTTTATTTGTCTATTTCCGCAGGTACTTTATTTGTCTAAAAGTCTAAAATGTAGTAGGTGCTTTGCTATTTCAGAAACTTTTATTCGAAAATCTTTAGTTGTCTGTTCTTATGGTATGGTATGGGTTTGCGTGATAGATGTTGTTATTCTTTGTTATGTGATAGTGTGGTGGTTCTGTTGTCAGGTATGTATTGCATGTTTTATTTTACGTGTTTTGTCTGGTAACGTGAAATTTAATAAAGCGTGTTGTTGTCAGTAATATTGCAGTCTTTTCCGTATTCTAAAAAAATCTAAAACTTTATCGATTTTAAATGTGAATTCATAAATTTGGAGTCCTGCTTTTTACAACACCTTCATCATATTTTAATGTTTTTATAAATTAGTTTTATTAAGTATACAAGTGTTTGTTTTGATTAGTTATTTAATCGACTATACTAGGTGAAAAAGAACCTTCTAGTTATATTCAAAATCCTGAAACAGTATCACTCAAAGAACACATTTATGAAATATATATATATATATTTTTTTTTTCAATGGGAATAGTTCATTTTTTGCCTAAACGTAGACATTACTCCTACACCAGGCACGCGAGGGGTGTAGCGCTCGGGGGGTGGTGTCTACGTTTAGGAAAAAAAAATCCCCCCCCCCCGAAAAAAAAACGAAAAAAAGTGTTCAGTAAGTGATACTGGTTCAGGATTTTCAATAAAGCTAGGAGGTTCTTTTTCAACCTGTATTTAGTTAGTAGGTTTTATTAAACAGTAATAGAGTTAAAGATCGTTTAGAATACGGAGTTTTATGTGTTTGTTATACCTCTAAGTTGAATGTTACTAATTTAGTGGCTACTGTCATCAACACGTCAATTCTCTTAAACCTTGTATCAGTGAATAAAATATAAAATACCATCTTATGGAACCCACTTTTTGTCGTGAACTGACACATTTAAGTACTAATTTTAATGTGTATTTTATTTGTTTTAATGTACCTATTTCGTAAAATAAAATGTTAATAAAAACCCTTAAAATGGGACTGGAATAAATCTTTCACTTTCCTGTAATTTCTATTATTTCCAATTTCTAATGGTATCTTCCAAACAGGTGTTATACGACGGCAAGCTGTCTTCAGCGATAGTCTTCATGTACAACCCAGTGGCCACTGATGGTCAATTATGTCTCCAGTCTGCCCCCAAAGGAAATGTGTCTTACTTCGTACACACGCCTCACGCGCTGATGCTCCAGGTTGGTTATTCGCTCCTGGTATTTTGATGCACACTAATTTAAGATTATTGGGTTTTTATGATTGACTTCCTTTTTTTTTTAATTCAAATATTTAGTTATCTATCATACATTACTAATTGCTCCGGTTCGGACGAAATTGTGTCTTTTTTTTGAAGATCGCCGCTTTACAAAGCCAGAAAATATAGCTTTAGTTTAGATATCATTTTCGTTATGACACGATTTCTAATCTATTCATAATATTTAAGTTTAATACAATTCTTTTCCAACAGGAGGTCAAAGCAGTGGTGACGCATTCGATCCACAGCGCTCTGAACTCCATCGGCGGGGTACAAGTTCTGTTCCCGTTGTTCGCACAGCTAGACCTACCCCACGACGCGCCCGCGGCGGACCCTAAGCGAGATCCCCTGCTATGGTATGCTCTCCTAGTACTTTATAATACAAAACACGTTTTAAAATAGTTCTCTATTAGTTGCAGAAAAGTTCTATAAAGTTGTGAGTTCTTTTAACATAGTGCTATCACATTCTGTCTTTCACTTTTAGAAAAAGACGACAGAAATTATTAACTTTGACTAATGATTCTAAAGGACCCTGCAGCTATTGTGGCGGATGATTTAACTTATGTGCCTTCTCGCTCTTCCATACATATCTCTTTCTCTCCTGCACATCAAAAATAAGTCTTTTGAATGTGTTCATATGGCTGTCCCTTTATTAAGTTACTCGTCTGTGAACAATATGGTTCTTTATTTGAAAAGGGTGGACGATTGGCGCCCACCGTTCAATAATCCTGAGATCTTCTATTCTCTTATGATGCCCTAGTACTTTGGTATTTAAATTGGGTGTATGGTTACAAAATGGCGGATGATCTCAACGCTACATGAACAATTTTCATTTGAAAAAAAAAACTTTTTTGAGAAATTTATTTTATGAGCTTTAAGATTAATGAACGTATAATTTTAAGCACGTATTTATCGCCAGACAATATTTTTATGCATAAAATCACAAAAGAGAAACAGACACTGCTAGCAAAGAGTTCGTTTGTTTTCAATGCAAAGCCTCTTCACTTGTTTTCACACACGAATGCTCCAAAAAATATCATGTTTCTTTCCCAAACATGTGGGTAAAACAATTCTTTCATGTTCCTGTTTATTAAATAAAAAGCCTGGAACTTTTACGCAAAAATATTATTCTGCGAACACAAATAACGGAATGAAAACATAGTGAGCCATGTTTTTCGCTGTCGAAATTTGCATATTTATTTTGTGAATCCATTAGTCTGCTAAAAGTGTTACAATATTTATACGTTTTTAGTGCTGTAAAGAGAATTTTTCATGTTTGTTAATTAATTATTTATTTTTGCATATTTGATGTAGTGTGATATTTATCATCTGTTGGAAGTAAACATGTTTTTTCATTGGGTTTGGGCTTAGATTGCGCTGTGTGAATTGTTCAAGAATATTAACTTATTTCAATAAAAACGGTAAATTTTTCTTATACATATTTTAACCCTTATTTAAGTGCGAAGTAGTTGTTTTTGTTGTTTTTCTCTTATCCTATTGCCTACTAATCTATAGATGTTGAGAATACCATTAGGTGCAAGTTAAATTCGCAGCTTTCATCACCCGACCCACTTATTGAGTTCAAACTTTGTAGGAAACTTCGTCCTACTGTGAATCAGCAGCAGCGACCTCCAGTCGACTTCTAATTGCCTGGTATCTCAGATTTATCGCTACGCCCAATATTTGCATACTTACGCCTCCCTGATTATTAAATTATCGTTTATTTGAATTTACGGCACAAGAAGGGATTTATAAACAATTTACGGGGAATGTTCCCGCGGGTGTCACGGGCAAGGAACTAATTGAATTGTAAATTATATTTGACAATAGTTTGCTGCGATAGTATTTGGGCGATAATTTAAATTATTGTTTATAATTGGGACGTTAACTGCTGTGCGTTTTGTGGTTTGATGTGTTCTTCTATGCATTTTAAACTTACCCATAAAGTGTACTATACAAAAACATAATTGTATGTTTACATACATACTTGTAATTCCGAGATGAAAGTCTCTAAAAAGCCCGTAATGTGTACTGCGCATAGATTTGACTGATTATGATGCAAGATTTTCATTAATGGTTTTATTTTTCGTTCAAAAGTAATTCAAGACTTGCATTACAGCACCACATGATCTATCTCTATACCAAATTTAATCAAAATCTGTTCTGTAGTTTAGGCGTGAAACCGTAACAAACAAACTTAGATCCACATTTAAGTATAATATTACGACGGGTCGACGGGCCTGGCTTCGATTCCCGGTCGGGGGAGACATTTGTGCAAGAAGCAGATGTTTATTCTCGGGTCATGGGTGTTTGTGTCTGTCTTTGTATGTATTCCAAAGGACCCACGACACAAGGGAAAACCTAAGTGTGGGCCTTTGAGTGTGTATCGCTTATATTTATTTTATTTACATTTATTAGTAAAGATTTGTGTGGATTTATATTATTTTTTTTACGTCGAAAATCTTTTAACAAACCAAAACATGGTAAAATAACAGAAGACTGTCCGTTTCGTCCCTTCTGTATCCCCTTCAAATAATCTGAAACACAATCACCCGAAATAAACGTCGGAACAGCTTTGAGCTACAACTTAAGCTATTTACGTTAACAAACTTGCAAATGCCGACTAAACCGTCTAAGAAGGGTATTAGGACCCGTGCAGAATACCCCGCATAGTATTGGCCATTGAACAGCTGATTAATATGCTAAGAACAAAGTCCTGGGTTAATGCAGCTCCTATGTTGATGGTACAAGAGTTTTAAGTACATTTAAACTTGTAGAGAGTATACTCGTAATACAGGAAGACTTGTTCAAAATTTTGTAAAACTTTAAATGAATTAATAATTTTTCATTTTCATTTATTTTTTCATATGGGTTGAATGTTTCTGTATTATTAATTATTTGTACATAATTATTTGTAAAATTTGTGATGAATAAAAAATGTTTCTGTATTATTAATGATTACATATCTGCCTCCCTATATGGAGTGTAATATCATTAATATTAGTTCAATATTTCCGTTTGTTTTGATCTACCTATTTATATTAGAGAACCTTTTTCTAACTAATTTAATTTGACATTGTATGCTTTGTTGTGAAATAAATATATCTAATCTAATCTTGAAAATACAAAACTGACAGATTAGCAAATACCTAAATTGAGGAATCTACCTTAATAAATGTCGGATCTGGTGCTCACTCTGTACTATCTACGATCGAAATTGCGAAGCGTCAAATGTCAGTACATCTCTGTCTAACACTATACAGAGAACAGTGTCAGGTAGTGACAATTGTCGGGCGTCCGTCGATCGTAGATAGTACAGAGTAAAGTCCCAGCTATGAAGTATCAGTCGATTTCGACCGACACTTTCAGAACATATCAGTAAACACTCGCATGACAGTGACAAGCGAATGACCGAAACAAGAAAATAGACTCGGAATGATAGTCGACTATTATTTCAAATATTACATAACTAATCGACGGCTTTCTGACGGCGTTTGGTATTTGTCCGGTGGGACTCCCCTCCTCTTTAGAGGTAAATGGAGGTTTATATGGTTATGAATGCTATGCTGCCCTACCAACTTTAGTTCTTTAGCCGTGTGGTGATCGGTTGAGAATAACACCACGTCTTTCCGTGGGTGTCGTAAGAGGCGGCTAAGGAAACACAAATAACTATGGAAATACAATTTATTAATCCATCCTAGGCAGCGACACCTCAATTTGTTTGGAACCGGTGTGGTAGGCTCTGTAAAGACACGTCTGGTTTCTGACCACCCTCCTACCGAAGTCCGATGCCAAACAGCTTGCTGTGTTCCGTTGGTGCGTAGGTGTATCAGTGCTTTAATAGGCATTTTCTGGGTTAACTCGTTCCATCGTCGACCTCATGTATGACCTTGTTCAAGATTGAGGTTAAGGGTTAAACTTTCACACAATAAAAAAAAGAACAAATTATATGCTAACACTGAATCTGCCCGAGTAATTTTTTTTTCATTGAAAATTTATATTTTGTTAAGATTTTATAAAGTGACTCACCAGCTCCTTTTGTTCCAGCTCAAAGCTCCTCGGCTTCGTGTGTTCGCTGGTGGAATCTTGCAGCACAGTTCAGCAGCACATGCTGCAGTGCCGTGGTTTCCTAGTCATCTCCCATATGCTGCAGCGGTGCAGCAGGGATCATCTTACTCCGGACACACTGGCCTCTTTCCTACATCTGACGAAGCATCTGGTGACCTGTTGCTCACCTAATTCAGACTTGCTTTTGAAACAGGTATGTTGTGATGTATGATGTAAAAAAAAGAAACTTCGTCGGATTATTTTATTTATTTAATAGTAGGATGACCAAAACTACAGGGTGAAATTGAAAACAATCGACAAACTGTAAGGGATGAATCTACCCATGATTACGAACAACTTTTTCAATGGTAGATTTATCCCTCTGAAGTTTGTCGATTGTTTTCAATTTCACCCAGTATACAGGGCTTTAGGTATCTCTCTTTCATCCTCTTGGGTGGTTAATCAGTCCATGAAACTGAACAACCTCCCGAAGGAACATAGGTCAAAATACGAAAAAAAAATTTTGATCTCCCATACAAAATGCTGATGAAGTTTGTATGGGAACTCAACATTTTTTTTTTCGTTTTTTGACCTATGTTCCTTGGGGAAGTTGTTCAGTTTCATGGACTGATTAACCACCCGAGAGGTTGAAAGAGAGATACCTAAAACCCTGTATAAAAGACCCAATGATCAAATATGCAAAACAAAGCCTAAAAGAAAATGTTGTGTAAAGCTTGATTACTAAACAATCTTTTTTGGACGTTGGCCGACTTACCAAAAAAAGGTAAAAAAAGGAAAAAGACGATGTACTGAGCTTTATAACAGATAATAAGTTTCTTCCATGCTGGACTGGGAGTGAAAGAAAAACTTAGAATGTACCAGCTGCCAACTCTTCCCAGGCATACTGTAAAAGTCAGTAAATGGGACGTGAGGTTCTTGCTGTATCATGGGCGAAAGGCTGACCACCTCTCACCATTACACAACGTGTTCCATCTAATAACCCTAAGAATTTATGTCAAACGTGGCATCAAGTGACGGCCGGTTTGGTCGAGTGGTAGTGACGCTGCCTCTTGATCGGCGGGTCCTGGGTTCGATCCCCAGTCGGGGCAAACATTTGTGTAAAAAGCAGATGTTTGTTCTCGGGTCATGGGTGCATGTGTCTGTCTTTGTGTGTTCCAAGGGACCCACGACACAAGGGAAAACCTTAGTGTGGGCCTTTGAGTGTGTAGCGTTTATTTATTATTATTTATTTATCAAGTGGTTCTACACTATTGGTGCTCTGCCTACCCCGTATAGGGTTACAGGCGTAAGCGTATGTAATATAATTTAATAAGTACGACACTTCAATATACATCGCGTAGCCCATAGACTCAAGTAATTTTGAACACTGGTGTTACTGATATGTTAACTTGACGTCTGGGGCCCCAGTGGCTCCTATAGGAGCCACCGAGCCGTTTCGCCCTATGAGCAACGCCGGCTCTGATTAGATACATTTCGTACAAATTTTAAAACAAAAAACGGGATGTGAATAGAAGAAGAAACGGTTGGACAAAATTCGTTACAAATTTTCCACGAAAAACAGAAATGAGATGGCCAATTTTGCCATAGTTCTGTGCCCCAACAAGTTACAGCAATAATTTAAGCAACATACGAAAGGGGAAAACATGTATTTTAAACATGTATATACTATTTAATTTATAAAGCAGAGGTAAAAAAGTAAGTTGCTATTTTAACATCACCACAAAATCTGCAATCATTACAAGTTTTCATGCGTAAATGAGTCGACACATATAGCCTGGAGCTGGATCCATTTCATGCAAAGCAGTCGAGGGCTCGCTAAACGGGAACGCAGCGCTACTGTTTACTTTCTCAATGGGTAACTATATAAGTGATTATTTTATTCTTGTAACGAAATAGCATAACAATAACAATGACTGCATACGAGTAAGTCAAAATGACAGACTGACAAATGACACAGAATCGGCATAAACTATGGCCACCTAAAGAGATGACCTAAAAAATATACCGATCCAACCTTCATGGACCTGGTTTACACTCGCACCACGGACATTTTATGTCAGTGTGAACTCCATGGTGAATGATAGAAAAAAGTAGTAGTTCTCGCCATTTTCAAATAGTTTCCCGTCGATAATGAATACAATATCCTATTTTTGTTCACTTTGTTTCCGCTGCTTTAACAGTGATTTATCATTAATTATCAAAGGATTTTTAACATAAATCTCATCCGTGTAACTTCACATGGTCTATCTATCTGTAAACTCACTCACGCCTTTAATCCCTTTCGTAGTAGGAAGAGGTTCTTGTGGTTTCGGGACCACTTAACGCCTCATTTGAGATTAATTGTGAGGGTTATTAGATCGATGGTAATCATAAAATTAATTAATTACTAAAGATTTCTTTAAATTTTAAAGTATAAGAATTATAAAATATGTAAAACATAAGTATAAGTTAGTTAAGGTTATAAAAATATAAATCATTATTTGCAGTGCCCCAACGGGGTTCGTGATGTACTTATTATACCATACAAGAACTGTAAAACTCACGAAGCAATAAAAGTTTGAATTTGAATTTGACTATAGGTAAGTTATAGGTTGTAAGCCTTTCGGCCGCAATACAGCAAAACCCTCGCATTCTATTTATTAGTTTCTACAATATGTCTAGGAAGAGTTGGAAGCTGGCACGTACAATTGTTTTTTTCACTACCATTCCAGCGTGCAATGGTAAATTGTCACTAATAACTTATTTGATAGCCCAGTGGGTAATGAACCAGACTTGTGACCGGAAGGTTGCGGGCTCAAATCATGGTGCGAGTCTGTGCCACTAAATTCCTCTTTTCCGATTTATGTACCTATTAACCGTGTGGTGATCGGTTTAGAATAACACCACCCCATCTCTTTCCGTGGGTGTCGTAAGAGGCGACTAAGGAAACACAAATGAGACCTGCCTCCTAGTAATCCATCCCAGGCAACGACACTTCATTTTTTTCTGAATCTGAGGTGTCGCCCTATGGTCTCACGCGGTGTGGTAGGCTCTGTAAAGAGCCGTCTGGTTCGCGACCACCCTCCTACCGAATTCCGACGCCAAACAGCTTGCTGTGTTCCGTCGGTGCGTGGGAGTACCAGTGCCTTTATAGACATTTTCTGGGTTAACTCGCTCCATCGTCGACCTCATCTTTGACCTTATGGTCAAGATTGAGGTCAAGAGTTAACCCATCTTATAATAAAAAAAAAATGTATAAATTAACAAGAGCTGATCGTGATGAAACCAGCACGTCTTAGAAAAATTGTTATCGAAAGGCGAGCGTTTCTAGAACCCGAATTTTGCGGTGTGGTAGGCTGCAAAGGGCCGTCTGGCTCCCGACCAGCATTCTACTGTAGTCCGACACCAAACATAAAGTTAGATATTGAAAAAAAAATGAAACTGACTTCATAAAAGTGAAAAATAAAGAAAACATTGTTTAATGTGCTTCGTAGTACCTACTGATTTGTTTGAAGTTCTTGCTGAGGCGACCTATAAAACTTATTTGGCTAGAGTCTTCTCTTTCAAACAAAAAAAGAATTTTGAAAATCGGTCCAGAAATAGCGGAGAAATCGTTGAACATATACAGGGCTTTAGCCAGCCGAGAGGTTGAAAGAGATTTACCTAAAGCCCTGTATAAACAAATAGAAAAAACAGATACAGTCAAAGATAGAACCTCCTCCTTTTTTTGAAGTTGGTTAATAAAAATATGTATTCCTTTTTAAGTACATAATTCAGTGATACAAAGTTTACAAGGCGAGGCTTTATCGCTTTATCTCTGGACTTATATCACTTTTCACTCCGATTCGCCTCGTAATTTTCATCTTAAAAATGATAATAAACCGGTTTATTAACCTATAAAAGATACTGAGATTGTCTTTTAAAAGTTTATGTGAGAATTCACCATATAATATAAATCGGCACTAACAAGTACCTGCGTACTTAGATAGCATTTATAATCCACATCTACATTATCCATACTAATATTATAAATGCGAAAGTAACTCTGTCTGTCTGTCTAAACTACTGAACTGATTTTGAATTTGGTACAGAGATAGATTAGAGCCTGGGAAAGGACATAGGCTACATTTTATCTCACAGTTGGGTACGATATAACCTGTAGTCCACGCGGGCGGACAGCTAGTAATATTATAAAGAAGAAAGATTTTTATTTTTTTATGTAACGAATAAACTTAAAAACTAGTGAACCGATTCCAAAAATTCTTTCATCATTAGGATGCTACATTATCCCTGAGTAACATAGGCTACATAATTTTCCCGAAGTCCCGAGCGGAATGCTAGTTCTTTATAATTCTGACACCAGGTTAGTCAAGTTCGTAAGTATGTTACGTGATTAGGAAAAACTTATAATTATTAATAACTTTCCTCAAGGAACTCACATTAAAATTTAAAAAAACCTAAAAATTTAGTGAGTTGATTCCCATTTATAATGTTTGCTATCTAATTTAAACTTAACTCCTATATACAGCCTTATAGGTCCGTGTTACAGAACGCCACTCAGACTCTGATCCATACTTGAGTAGCAGTCGTATTTATCATTTTGATAGTGAGTGAAAGAGACAATCAATACTTAAGTATAGATCAATATTTGAATCTTGTTCTGTAATACGGGCCTTAGGATCGAAGGAAAATGTTAATAGTTAAAAAAAAACTGGCGCGATTACGTATAATCTTTTACTCGCGAAGTTTTAAGCAGAATTTTTAGATTGAGGATATTGATAATCTGTTAAAAATGTAGAATAAGTGTTCGCGACAGTTTTATATTCCGTTTATTTTAGATAATCTTTTTATTGTTTTTTACTCTTTATTGTATATTTTATATTTAGAATGTCTTTTTAGTTTGAGTTTTATGTCTCTTGTTTTGTTAGTTGGTGTTGTGTCAATTTATGTTAGTGGATTAAACGTATTTTATTTTAAAGTGATTTTAAATAGATATTAACCCACTCCACACAATTCATTGACCAAGCTGTGCCCAGAAGGGGTCACCTTTTAGCTGTGGTCAATAATAAGTATGCACAATTAAAATGATAAACAAAAAAAAGCAGAATTTCACAGAATAATCTGCATACACCAGGTGTAATTCACACCAATAAAGCCGCAATGAGTGAGTCCACCGGCATCCCGCAGTTTGCGATGAAAGTGGTCAGCGTAGCATTCGGTTATTTACGGCGCGGTCGGACCACGGTTTTACAACTGAAACCGGTATTTACACACATACATACATACCGCTCACGCCTATATTCCCTATCGGGGTAGGCAGAGCATCAGTGGTTTTAAAACCACTCGATGCCACGTTTGACATAAAGTTTTAAGATGAAATATAATGTACTAGCTTTCCGCCCGCAGTTCCGCCCGCGTGGACTACAGGTTAAATCGTGCCCAATTGTGGGATAAAGTGTAGCCTATGTCCTTTACCAGGCTTTAATTTATCTCTGTACCAAATTTCATCGAAATCGGTTCAGTAGTTTAGGCGTGAAAGACCGACAGACGACAGAGAGACAGGCAGGCAGACAGAGTTACTTTCGCATTTATGATATTAGTATGGATTCACAATTTGTGTCAAACGTGACATCAAGTAGTTCGTTAGAACCACTGATGTTCTGCCTACCCCGTTAGGTTAGGTTAGTAGTGAGAGGTTGACAGCCATTCGCTAACAATACAGCAAATAGACTTCTTCTGGATGAGCTCGCTACATCCTCGACCACATCTTTGCCCTGAGCTAGATTGTGGTCAAGAGCGAACCCATTTTTATAAAAAAAAAACAACGGGTTGCACCTAGGGAGTGCCGGCAGTAGTGAAAACTCCTTCCGTCTTACGAATTTTCGATCAGGTCTTTTTTACCCATACTTCAAAGTGCACAACGCCGCTAAAGAAGTTTTCACTTCAAAAAAATTACAGCCAAACCCTCGCGTCCCATTTACTGACTTTTACAATATGCTTGGGAAGAGTAGGCAGCTGGCACATTCTATGTTTTTCTTTGCTCCTAGTCCAGCATGGAACCGGTATCTTGGGATTTAGTAATATACACATCAACGCGGTCTAGGGATATTGCATGATTTTTCATACAAACGAGGTCTGTTTGAGAAGCTACAAAAGCATACTCCAGATAGATGGGAGTGCTATAATTTTAAGAAGATCAAGTGCTAAGCCTGAATTTTAAATTCTAATCAATAAATTTTGTTTTACTTGAAATTTGTGAAAACGTGAAGAAAATGAAAATTTTTTTAGCGTAAATTCGACTATTTTCATACAAAAAGCAGGCAAAAAGTGCATTTTCGTTTTCGTTTCCGTAACGTTTTCGCAAATTTCAATTAAAACAAAATTTATTGATTAGAATTGAAAATTCAGGTTTAGCACTTGCTCGTCTGAAAATTATAGCCCTCCATGTATATGGAGTATGCTATTAAAGCTTCTCAAACAGACCTCTTTTGTATGAAAAATCGTGCAATATCCCTAGACCGCGTTGATGTGTGTATTATAGAAAGGTACACAACACCGCACGTCAGACGGTACATGTGGGTCACGACGTCGCCCTTATTTGTGACGGCTTTTTGTATGACAAGTGGATACCTTATAGCTGTTTTTAGACATAACATACATACGCTCACGCCTGTCATCCCTTATGGGGTAGGCAGAACAACAGAACCACTTGATGCCACGTTTGACATACATTGTAAGGGTTATTAGATGAAACATGATGCATGGTGAGAGATGGTCAGCCTTTCGCCCAAATACAGCCAAACCCTCGCGTCCCTATTACTGACTTTTACAGTATGCCTGGGAAGAATTGGCAGCTGGTAAATTCTTAGTTTTTCATTCAATACCAGTCCAGCGTAGTAGGTTTTTAGACATAAAGCCACATTTTTCTATTAATGTATGGAATGTTCTAAGAAACCCTACAAAAGTACAAAAAAAATATATCCTTAATTTATTAAAGAATCAAAAACCGTATAAAATGCAAGAACCATCTTAAAGACGTAGAAAAATAAAGTGAAAAGTCTTATTTTCGGAAAAAATTGACATACACATAGATATGATTCCTTAAATCATGCACAAAAGGCAATCAAAAGAAAATATGCACAATATAGCTACAAAATTAATTGAAGCATAGAACAGCGTTGACACATGACACAGCGAATGGGTTTTGACCCAGTATGTGCTGTTGAGAGTCACAATGTTCTCTCAGCACCTTATAAGATTTTACGAACTCTCTTGAAATGAACTGGGTATATTCAATCAATCGAATCAATCAAAATAATAACTTTCAAATCTCCGCATTCGGATTTGTATTTAAAAAAAACCCAGATTATATTTCAGATATATTTTTTAAAAGCCAGCAACAACTTAATGAATACAAACACGCTTTTAAAATGGTTCGGGATTTCAATACATGTTTTTTTATTGAAAGTTAATGGACACTCTTCCATTACAGCTATATGTATACATATAGTTGTTTTATCCGGGGCCGTAATACATCCATTACCATTACTCGTTGGAGATTTAAACTTTATTGCTTTAAAACAGTTTTGTAAAGATAAAAATATGAGAATTAAATTTCGGGAAAGCCTCTGGATATAAAAAAGTTAAAGCTTCGTTTTCAGTAGATAAATCTAAAGTAAAAATTTATTAATTTCACTGAAACTTTCCGTTAAAAAAAATCGACTTTCTACCAAACTTTTTTCTCCGTCTCTTTGTTACAAGACCAAATTCAGTATGTAATTAACATGGTGATACCAAACTGTGGCGTCACTGTACATTATTTCCCTCTGTGTCTAATTGAGGGTTTTATTCACCTAATCGAGTGATTTATATGTCACATCGGAAAGTACGTTTGAGCTGATGCACATCCTTAATTTTTGTCAACTAATTTACAAATTTCTGTAATTATTATAATTTGCAGTTAAGCCTGATTATTCTGTGATGAAGCGTGCATTTCGATTGAGGCACGGTTAAGTGGGTAGGGTTTAATTAATTAGAACGCCTATGATCCGCCAAGCGGGGATAAGATGTCAATTCAAGCACTCTGATTGGCTCTCATCCGCCACACAGTGGGATGTTATGTAATGCATCCTAAACTAACCAGCGATCGGAAAAATCGCTGGATATGGTCTACCATCGTAGTCCAGTCAGTGGCGTGCATAGGCATTTTAGGCAGGGTGGGCAGTGAACTTTTAGTGATGAAAATTATTACGATTTTAGAATGTTAGTTAAAACAACATAAGGTTATTCAAATCAAAATAACCTGTGCTGTTCCAAACTTTTATATAACAGTTTGAAAACAAAATGCACGGAACACAAAATAAGCGGTTAGTATGCACACAGCCCGTGAGTCAATTATGAATGTCGTAGGTATATTTTAGTATTAAAATGTCTTACTCGGCCTTTTGCGATAATGTTTACTTTTTCTTGAAAAGGTAAACTTGAAAAATTACGCAGTTTCGACAAACAAACATCATCACCACACTTTTCACAATTTATTGTACTCATTTTGTTCTTAAAAAATGTCTAACAATCACTGTAAACTCATAAAATAATAATTTACAAAAGTTTTCGTTCGTAGTTGCAAAAGAAAAAACAATCCAATAAGAAAAAAATGCCACAAAATTAAAAATCTATAACAGCCCTTCCAAACTTACAGAATATTGACACTTCTCAATTTGGTAGCATCGCTTTATAGGTAGAGCTTTTTTCGCCATATAATCAGTTCGTTAATTTTTTGGCGGGGGAGGCAAAACAGCCAATCAGAAGCCAGCATTTTTCAACACAAAAGGCATTTCAAACGAGTGCTTAAAAGCTTCGCCATCTAGCGGCGGCGGCGAGCGGCACGGCTCTCTTCTTACTAGTTCTAATGTTGAACTAGTAACTAGTTTTAGATGGCGCTGTTTTGAAAAAAGTTTAAATTCGGTAAAAATATAATGTAGATAACGTGATTTAGTAAAACGTTTATTCGTTTTACAAATTTTGATTCTGTGATCGTTAGTGTACATTATATATTTAATGTTTGTTTTATTTTCCTTGAATATCCTAGGGAAGGCACTGCTTTTCTGCTTGTATGGAATGCACGCCACTGAGTCCAGTGGCGCTCGCTGATCTCAACCGATCAGTGAGGTTAAGCAACGTACATAGAGGCAGGGAACCTGACCAAAGTGACAATTTACCACGAGCATTTCCGTGCTTCGGAGGGCACGTTAGTCGATTGACTACAGTCGTTAAACCAAGTCAGAGGCCATTATGCGGTTTGAAAACTCCATCGAGCAATGGAAAACTCTGACACCAGGGTTTAGCCAAGTTTGCTACAAACTTGACTATACCTACACGATAAGAAGAAGAATGGCCTACCAGTGTCCACTTTTATATTGGGTGACTTTTATTAAAGGCGAAAATTAAGGCACTAATTTTCGCCTTTACTTTGACCTTATATTTGAGTAATGAAGGGGGTTAGTTAGGCCATTCTACGTGGGCCCAATGCGGTTGGTGGAAAATTGGCCTACTTTTAATACTATTATGTACTGACATTCCAACACAATTTATTGTTAAGGAATAAATGAATTGAATTGAATTAATTTTCTCAGACGTGCGTGTTTCATCAAAACGTTTTTTTTTTAATCGTACGATTTAGCCATTTTATAAATGGCCACTTTTTAAATCGAAATATTGGGCTCTGAATCTTGAATATCGATAAAATCATAAACTTGTGTCATTTAAGAACTACGCACCCCAAGGGTCTATGCACAAATATTTTTGTGGTCGAGTATCACTCATACTTTTATTGAATGTGTTTTTTTCCCTGCACTAATAATTTTGGATTTATTTGCAAGTTTTTTCGTGAAGGTATCCCCTTTTTAAATGGTTTTATTATGTGTGTGATCACGGCCAGCAAAAATAATTAAATAATTCTCGAACCTTTCCAATAAAATCTTAGTTTCAAAATAAAAATTTTACTAAATCGAAATCAAATAAAAAAAAATGTGCACTTATATTATACTATACACTGATTTCGTCTTTTTTGTGTGAAATACCTAAAAAGTCGATGTGTTTTTTCTTGATTTCGAATGTTAAGATTTGTAACTGAATATTATAATCAACAATCTCGAAATTTACTGTTAAAAAAAAACCTTAAATCCAAATCAAGAAATTCACATCTACACTATGACCTGTGAATTGTTTAGTATTAAGTTTCCATCGATGGTTGTCTCGCATGCTTCTTGCTTTCACCCCTTAGCACTTACCACGACCCTCCATATCTATACACTTGTACACGAAACATGGGACTAGGAATATACTTCGGTGAAGAACACGATTTTTCTTTCATTGTGCAAATACTTTAAGATTGTTGTGCAAATTGTCAGTTTAAAGAAAAACATAGCATACAAGCTAGCTACATTTTCACAGCTTTTACGGTAAAAAATGCATATTAATTGTAAGGACATATTACTTCACACAAGTAGTCCTCTTAACTGCTTATGAAATCCTGGTATTCTGTCAAAGCACTTTAACGTACTTGCAATAAGTGAAATTCATCCAAAGCTTTGAAAAAAAAGTACATTTTCCATGAATTTTACAAGACAAGACAAGAAAATAGAAATGCACTTTTAGTTCCACATAAAGCAATTTTAAAAATATATTAGCACACAATCGCACGCAAAGGTGTCTGTGTAAATACAAAACACATAAAACAATAGAAGTCTTCTGAAAACTTCACACAAAACTTCTGTTTCTTTGTAAAAATCCCAATATTCGTTTTGTTCGTTCTATTTATTGTTGTTACTATTTTGTCCCTTTTTGATGTCGTGTCTATTGTGTTCTTTTGAAACTTGAGCTTTGATCTTGATATTAGTCGATATAAATCCTTAATCTATCAAAAAGCTTTTCGAACTCCCGTAGAGCAATAAAGTAGAATATTTTACAAAGTTGGTGAAACTAAAATTATGAAAAGTTAGATATTATTCACAAAGTAATCAATGTTAGTTTGAAGTTGAATATTGGTGATCATTTAGGCGAACAGATAGGTGTATTTATTATTGTATGATCTGTCAAATCCCGGGACTTGGTTAATCTATTCCTGGGGTCGTGGGTTCAAGTCCCATTCGCGCCAAATGTTCTTAACTTGTTGGCGTTCATGTGCTCGCATATGGTTTATTTAATATAGCCAATCGTTTTTGTAAAGATTTGCGCATATAGCTAATATGTGAGCACCCCAGTTAAATAATTATGATTGACTGTCGCAGGCTTTCAATTCATCGCATTTGGCATCCAGTTCAGAGCGATGATTTGTCTTAAAGAATACTCTTACCTAACCGTCAAAGAAATGTGTTTCTTTAAAGTTCATACCTATCCTTATCCATTTATTACAGAACATGATTAATGTGTAGTAAGTATTTTTTTTATTGCCGTAACCAAGAAGTGTGTATTTCTTTTCATAAATAGAGATAATTAACTTGCATATCTACTTCCAAAACAATTAAACTCCAAGCTAAGTCGTTCAAAACCGTAAACTTTTGCGGACAAGCCAATCTTTACCATAGCCAAGACACCAATATTCAACTACCAAAAAACCCTTCCCAAAAAGCAAGAGAGCGTGCGATACCAACCATCGGACAGTGTGAACTATGCTAATGCAGTCTTTCTGCCAATCCTTCTTGACTTGGCAGCTATTGGACCATATCCTGTTCAACCCTGCGCTCTGGATTCACACACCAGCGGCCGTGCAGGCTAGGCTGTACTGCTACTTGGCCACTGACTTCCTAGCTGATGCGCACATCTACGGCAGCGTCCGAAGAGTCAGTACGGTGTTGCAAACTGTACACACGCTGAAGTTTTACTACTGGGTCGTGAATCCTAGATCGAAGAGCGGGATCGCGCCGAAAGGAATGGGTAAGTTGATCTACATCTTTTTTTTCGGAATATGTCGCAGTTTTGGGAGATGTCGCCTAAGTGAAAGTTTATCAACTTATTTAGATCTTTTTATCGGTGTACATTTGCAATCTGTTGGTCGGTGGAAAGGTGGGTGTTTTGACGCATTGAACTTTGCTACCAGAAGAATCTAGGTTACATACAATCTAGCTTACATCACTCTCCATAGTTTTATCGCCAGCTATGGCATTTACTATCATAAATTAAAAAATTTACGATCTAAACTCAACCAACTTGAGTCTCTTTGTCTCTTTTACGGCCGGTTTGGTCGAGTGGTAGTGGCGCTGCCTCTTGATCGACGGGTCCTGGGTTCAAATCCCAGTCGTATCAAAAATTTGTGTCAAAAACAGGTGTTTGTTCTCGGGTATTGGATGTTTGTGTCGTCTTTATGTGTGTTCCGAGTGACCCACGACACAAGGGAGAAACCTTAGTGTGGGCGTTTGAGTGTAAATAAAAAAAGTAATATTTCTAGTAAGTATATAAATATGTCATTATTAATAAAAAAAGTGTTCCAAACATTAATATCTACAAAAATGCGTAATATTTATTTGTCAATTTTTTGAATTCTTCGTGAATATCCCTCTACTCGGGAAGCCTTTAAAAATACTGAAATAATTTTTGAATTAAACAAAACACCACCACCTTAACATCATTTTCAACCTTATTTCTTTAGCAATTAAACTCAATTTTCCTTCAAACGGAATTAAAATCAGGGGCGATTTTGTAAGTTAATTTATCTCGTTCTAATGGCGAAAATGAGTTTGGGAGATTCTTTCACCGGGTTTTGATTGCCGGTTTCTCATTTCCAAGATTTATAACCGACGGTTTTGGGTGAAAGGTTTACTAAATCTGTGTCTAAGTGAGATTTTATTCAGTTTATCTTGTTGGTGTTCCAATTAATCGCTTTTGAAATTAGGCAGGTGCTGTTTTTGAAGTTTGAGCCTTACTTAAATAGGTATATTTCGCTCCGCTACTTTTATTTTAATTAATAAAGCAGTGTTAGCCCAGTTGTTCATGAGCCAGACTTGTAATCGGAAGGTTGCGGGTTTAAATCCTGGTGCGGGCCTGTGCCATTAAATTCGTCTTTTCGGATTTATGTACGGATTTCTAAGTATCAACGGTGAAGGAAAACATCGTGATGAAACCCGCCCGTCCAAGAAAATCCATTTTCGAAAGACGAGTGGTCCACCAATACGCATAGGGCCAGCGTGGTGGACTATGGCCTAAAATCCCGTGGCCTAAAAAAGAGGCCCGTGCCCCTCGGTGGAGACGTATATGGGCTGTAAAAAAAATAGTATTGCTCTTAAGCACAATCTGTGATGTAATATATCATATCATCGTCACACACTCACGCCAATAACCCCTTACGGGGTTCTGAAACCACTTGACAGCAGATTTGACATTCGTTGTGAGGGTTATCTCCGTTCCCATATTCCTTTTTCTATTGTTGATAGATCTGCCTCTGACACCTCCAATTCTGCCGAGCATTTATTTGTTGAAATTTTCCTTTCTCACACTAAAGTTCTTCTTGGCGTCTTTTATTCTCCTAATCTCACCGTTAATTACTTTTCCACATTTGAATCTCTCCTTGAACACCTCGTACCTTTCTACTCTCATACTTTAATCCTTGGAGATTTCAATACCTGTCTGCTAAAAGCCGATCATCGTGCTAAGAAACTGGTATCTGTAATCGAGTCTTCTAATCTTCATATCCTTCCTTCTGGTCCCACTCATCAGTCTCCTAATTGTGCTCCTTCTCTGCTAGACCTAGCCATTGTTTCCTCCATTGATCATGTTGATTCCCATGGACAATTTCCTGCAGACTGCTTCTCCCGCCATGACCTTATATACCTATCCTATAGAATCCGCCCACCAAAACCCAAACCAAAAATCTTGATGCAGCGTAACTTCAAGGAGATGAATACGGATCAACTTATATCTGATGCGGTGAAACTAGACTGGAATTCGGTGTACTCTGCCGTTGATGTGAATGACAAGATTGCAATTTTTGGTTATCTCTTGACTCAACTGTTTGATCAGCATGCTCCAATTCGCGCGGTGCGTATGAAGCATCTGCCCTCGCCGTGGCTCACTCCGGAAATCCGTGAGTTGGTCACAAAAAAGGCGGCCGCTAAAGCCAAATTGCGAAAGTCTTACACTGATGAAACACGTGAAGCTTATAAACGCATTCGCAACCGGTGTCACACTGCATGTCGTGACGCTCAACGCCGCAACTTTCATGCGTCCATCGAGAATGGGAACCCGTCCAAAGTCTGGAAATTTTTTCGTTCTCTCGGCATTGGCAAAGTTCGTCAGGATGCACCGTCAAATGTAGACTTAAATTCTTTGAACTCCCACTTTACTATGTCGAACGTTGCCTTTAGCTGTTCTAGTCAGAAGGCTGATGCCCTGGGAGAAATTTATAGCAACTCCTCTCCATCTTCCTTCTTCTCCTTTACCCTTGTCTCTGATGCTGATGTCAGGAAGGATATCCTTTCTATTACTTCAAGCGCCGTGGGCAGTGATGAGATTAGCCGTGCTATGATCATCCCTGTCCTCGATGTTGTACTTCCTGTCATCACGCATATCCTAAATTATTCCCTAATAACACAAGTCTTTCCCAAGGCGTGGAAGGACGCCGTTGTGATTCCACTGGCCAAGAATAGTAACCCAACTTCTTTCTCCCATTATCGCCCAATTTCAATCCTTCCTTTTCTTTCTAAAGTTCTAGAACGGCTTGTTCATCACCAATTATCGACTTTTCTTAATCAAAACAACCTGTTGAATGCGATGCAATCTGGTTTCCGCCCGGGACACAGCACAGTTACGGCTCTGGTCAAAGTGACGGATGACATCCGTCTCGGTATGGAACAACAAAAAGTCACCTTGCTAACTTTGTTGGACTTCAGCAACGCATTCAACATGGTTGATTTTGATATCCTACTCGCTATGATGAGTTCTCTTGGGGCATCGCCTTCTGTTTTGCAGTGGTTCCGTACTTACTTAGTGGGTCGTCGTCAGCGTGTACGTGTGGATGATCAACAATCTGATTGGGCCTGTACTTCATCAGGTGTCCCACAAGGTGGTGTATTATCGCCGCTGCTCTTTTCCATTTTTATTAATGGCATCACTTCTTCAATCTCTTCCTCTTTCCACTTATACGCTGACGACCTCCAATTATACACTCTTGAGCCAGTGCACAATATCGTTACTGCCATTAACCGCATGAATGCCGACTTGTCGCGCATTGCGCAGTGGTCAGATTCTCACGGACTGAGTGTCAATCCTACCAAGTCCCAGACCATTGTGATTGGCGGTAGTCGGCAGATAAGCAAACTCGACGTGACATCTCTTCCACCTGTTAAGTACAAAGATGTTAGCATTAGTTACTGTGACACTGTCAAGAACTTAGGCGTTTTTTTCGATGCGACGCTGTCTTGGTCGAAGCAGGTGGGCGAAGTGAGTCGCAAAGTGTTTTCATCATTTATGTCATTGCGAAGGTTAGGAAACTTCCTTCCAATTTCTACTAAAATTGCGCTCGCTCAGGCTCTCCTTCTCCCGTTGCTCGACTATGCAGATGTTGCGTATCTCGACTTGACAGAGGAACGTCTCAGTAAAATGGAACGACTGCGAAACATGGCAATACGGTTCATTTATGGAGTCGGAAAGTTCGACCATATATCCGAATTTAGGAGGAAACTCAAATGGTTACCCATTCGGCTGCGCCGTGACACTCATATTCTGTGCTTACTTTTTAAAACACTGCGTGATCCACATGCTCCGGCTTATCTCAGGGAACGCTTTGCGTTTTGCTCGGATGGCCGCGGGCGGGAACCGCGCAGTAACACAAGATACCTCATTGACCTGCCTGTTCATGAGACCAATTACTACACTAAATCCTTCACAGTGCACGGCGCACGCCTTTGGAATTCCTTGCCCAGTAGTATACGATCCGCGCAAACCTTGCTCACTTTCAAAACAATGCTGAGGAGGCACTTTGATTCAATATGCAATTATTAGTTTATTTATGGCTGTGTTTTTGTCTTCTTTCAATTTTCCATAGAATATCCTTTTTTTTTTTTTCTCTCTGTAATGTTATGTTCAATGATGTTCATTGTATAATTTGGTATATATGTATATAGGTATAGGTATATATCATATATGTATTATATGTTTTGTATGTATGTTAGGTTAGGTTAGGTAGATATGTTTTATTGTTCTATATGTGTAATTTATTCTATGTAAGTAGCATGTATTATATTTGCACCCACATCTAAACGGTTTGTTACTTCTTCTCCACACCCAAAGGTTGCCGATAAGATATTGCTTCTTAGCAATGGGGCCGCCTTTTGTACCCTGACATAACTTTTTTGTATAAAATGTAACTGTACCTTATCTGTGTTGGAGTGCAATAAAGTATATTGTATTGTATTGTATTGTTATTAGATGGAATATATGTATAGTGGTGATAGGTTGTCAGTCTTTCGCCCACCATACAGTGAAACCCTTGTATCCCATTCACTGGCTCTTACAGTATACCTAGGAAGAGTTGGCAGTTGGCATATTCTAAGTTTTGCTCTCATTCCTAGTTCAGCGTAGAAGATCTGTGATGTAAGTACTTAAAATATGATCTCCCCAGATTTATAACACACTAATAACAAAAAAAGAAAACTTTTGACCAACAGTGGTCCTAGGGGCGAGTAGTAATAATAATAAACAAGATTAAACTGTCTGAAGGGCATCTAGGTGTTGGTCTCAACCCCCATAGGTACCTTTCTTCCATTGTGTGAGTCCCCGGCAGAGTAGAATAGGACCTCCCTCTTTCTTACCGAGGTGTCGTACAAGGCGACTAAGGTAAATATGCAAGCAAGTTCATCTGCACACAGAGAAGGAAAACTCTGCAATTATATCAAAACCCTCGCCAACCCGTCTGCCAAGCGTGGTGAGTATGGCATTTACCCCTCATGTTATTGAGGGAGGCCCGTGCCCCAGCAGTGGGGACGTATATGGGCTGATGAAGAAGATGAAGATATTAAGTACGGACGGCCGCAACTCAGGTTACCACTCGTGTGCACTCTGTGCTGTTGTGATAAGAGCTTGCAATGAAAATGGAGTAACCTGATCCGCTGGCCTCTGTACTTAAATATCATTTTGTTTGTGGTTTTTCTCTACTTAACACTACATTTAAGTCTTAATCGCATCTAGCACCCTTTTTCTGCACCATATCTTCTTTCCAACACCTAATGCCATAGCAATACTACTATCTAGGGTGCGCTGTATATGAATGAAGTCGGTAATGTTTGGTCGGCCAGCCGGTTTGGTCGAGTGGTAGTGACGCTGCCTCTTGATCGACGGGTCCTGGGTTCGATCCCCAGTCGGGGCAAAAATTTGTGTGAAAAGCAGATGTTTGTTCTCGGGTCATGGGTATTTGTGTTTGTCTTTAAGTGACCCACGACACAAGGGAAAACCTTAATGTGGTCCTTTGAGTGTGTAGCGTTTATTATTATTATTATTATTAATGAAAATACAGAGGTCCATGGATGTTAAATCCTTAACTACTTTTCTGTTTGAATCACTTTTCTTTTATGCAACACACAATGCGCCATTTTATCAAGACAGAGACAACAACAATGGAATACTCGCATAAACTATAAAGGTTACGTTCAGGAATGTTTAGAAATTATTCTCCTACAAGAAAGTACTATTCATACCTATTAATTCTGCTGATTTTTTGTGTAATATCTAGATTTATCTCTTTCATTTCCAATTCAGAGTGGAATCTTTTAAACCTAAAATTTTCTCTGTTCTACTAGAAATACTCATTAGAATACCCGCTTACATAGACAAAAGAATCGTTTGACAATCTGTCGTATTAATTTATCAGTGTCAAGCGCAATGGTTCGTTTAGCAGGGTTGTCACAAACAATTTAGATGTGTCACCGAATTTTTTTTTAAATCGTTATATTACAATTTCACTAGTGAAATTATGTTTACAATTTTCCTTGTAAAATTATAAAATTACGAAATATTAAACTAGGATAAGTTAGGTTATGTTAGGTTCGGCTTTTTCAGCGATTTCTTCCAGGTAACCCAATATAATAACTGCCTGAATTAAAATTACGCAATAGTTCCACAAAATAATAAATGGTCAAAAGATTCGTATGCTAAAACAGAAAATATTAATGAACACGAAAAAAAATTGAAAATTTTCGTGAAGAAAATCCTACTGGAATATAATTCAGAATGAAGTTTTATATTTGTTCTACTAGCTTTTTAACCCATAAACTTTATTTTTATTCCAAATAAAAAAAAAACATACGACTTTTACTTTTTAAGTTCATAAGTGTACACAATGAAAAACTGTCAATTTCCTAAATAGACGTTCTGCTACATAGAACTATTGATAGTTAGCCGTTTTGTTACATGGACGATTCGCTAATTAGGCAGATTGCTCATTAGGCGTTTCGCTCTGTTAGACGTTTTGCTACTTAGACTTTCAGATAAGGAGCGTTCAGAGTTCAGGGTTTCAGTTTTTGATGGCCTGTCCTTACACCCTGTATGTTTAATTCCATAAAGTTGAGAAGAACGCAGCCCTACAGATCTTCGTTCGCTACTAATGGCTGCAACGTTTAGCAAACAACGGATACCGAATGCCTCCATATTTCACCCGCGTACAGATCAGATTTATATCCAGCCTTAATATTGTGAGGCGCCGCCATTATTTAGACTGAGAACACTGACACAGATTTAGTCCTTGATTCCTTCTAAAATAATTGAAATTGTTTCGACTGGAAATCGCCTAGTGACAGTTAACTTTTAACCCGTCGCGTGCTTGTTTACGCCGCGTACGATAAAATACACCATGTGTTCAAAAAGCATGCGAAGGTTTAATTAATTTATTGCATATAAATAATTGATTATAGCTACATCTATTTATTATTACCTTAACATTTTTAATAATTCCATAATATGTTGAACACCATCAATGAAAATAAATAAACTCTAGGAATGGCTCATTTCATAACTCCGGATCTCGTCTCGTTATCTTGCACATATACTGTCTACATATTGTGAACAATTTGACTGCAACGTTCCATTTTGCACGCTGGTGACAGCTTGAATATGCGAACAAAATAATGTACCTAAAGACAACTGTATTAACCATATTTCGGCGAATAAAGATATTTGATTTGATTATGCCATGGTCTATCATATAAGTAACTAGAGGACGACCAGGACTTCTTAAAATCTTTTGTTATTCCTTTCGTACAGTATAAAAGAAACCTTTATGCCAAATTTCAGCTTTCAAGGGTCCAAGGGTTATTTTTACCTCGTGTTTTGAAGTTTTTGCTTCATATGTAGTGAAAAAGTTTTGCTTGATCTTTTTTGCTTCACCATTACTAAGTGATAGGTCATCTCAATACTTAAGTTAAGGTTTCGGAGTATGATAAAGAGGTTCACTTCTCGGCATCCCTCTGTACCTTCAATGCTGGCATACGCACGTGACATACTTAATTTTGTCTTATTGTACAAGTACATCGCACATTTGATTACTTAGCATCTAATGCTTAATACGTAATGAGCGTGCAATTAGAGACAGTTCACGTTCGCTTCTAACACAGTCGTTTGTATCAAGACAAATAAAAAAAATAAAAAAAAATAAACGCTACGCACTCAAAGGCCCACACTAAGGTTTTCCCTTGTGTCGTGGGTCCCTTGGAACACACATAAAGACAAACACAAACACCCATGACCCGAAAACAAACATCTGCTTTTTACACAAATGTTTGCTCCGACTGGGGATCGAACCCAGGACCCGCCGATCAAGAGGCAGCGTCACTACCACTCGACCAAACCGGCCGTCAATAAGAATAAATAATTCTTACGCAAGTTTATCAAGAGTTTTCCTGTCTATTCATCTAATGTACTGAGCTGTCAAGTACTCGTGCACTTATGTATCTACATCTGACTACTTATTCTATCACTTAGCGTCATGTCACAGTACGAAACAGAATGACCTCGCTATTATGACAAAATTATCTGATGCGTTCAAAAACACCTATTCGAAAACAATTTGTCTTTCCAGACGGCCCTCGCCCAGCCCATAAGGACATCCTGACGATCCGGGCGTACATCCTGCTCTTTCTGAAGCAGCTCATCATGATCGGCAACGGTGTCAAGGAAGACGAACTGCAATCTATTCTCAACTACCTCACTACCATGCACGAGGTATGTTCTCTGATGTCAATTAAGTCAATAAAACTTAGAAGTAAGAAAAGTTATACAGGGTGTAAAGGACAGTTTAGCAAATACTTAAATGGTGGAATCTACCCATAACTACCATCACCTATAAGTTATTATTTTTATCTACCCATAACTATCATCACCTATAAGTTATTATTTTTTCCCAGAAACGTTACGTTAAGGAGTTTTCATTATTTACCTACTTTGGCGCTACGCAACGTAACGCGAAACCGCGCCCCGTGCGCAATCCCCCCGTGACGCGCTACTATCGGAGTGCGATGTACATTGCTGGTTTTCGTGTTTTACGTTGTTATGATTGTTTTTTATTGCAAAATAGAGTGTATTTGATTAAATAATAAAAAATCTAAACAGAAAATATTAAAAAACATGAAAAAAATTGAAAATTTTCCGGAGAAAAATTCAACTGGGAAATCATTGTCTGAGTCCATGGTTTCAGTTTTTGCTAAGCTGTCTTTTACACCCTGTATATGATTGGACTTAAAAAGAGCGACCCTCGGAGTTCCTGGCCTATAATTCTCCTGAGAAGGACTGCATCTTTGCGAATAGGCGAAAAGTCAAAAGTGCTAATGTAATTCACTACATTGACGTGTTCAGGTAACATTCTGTATGTGTGTTCAATGGAATAAACACATTTGAGTTTGATGGAATGATGAAAAAGTGTTTCCACTGCAGCACAAGCTTAGCTTGTTCGTTTTGTCACATTATTATTTAAGCCTGGTACGTGCACGGTCTTCTTCTTATCCTGTAGGTATAGTCAAGTGTGTGGCGAACTTGGCTAACCCTGGTGTCAGAGTTTACAAACCGCACAATGCACAATGGTTTCAACGACTCTAGTCAATCGACAATAGCCGGGACCGACGGCTTAACGTGACCTCCGAAGCACGGAAACGCTCGTGATAAATTGTCACTTCGTTAAAAAAAAATTTTAGTGACTAATATTTTGTTCTCGTATTTCAGGATGAGAACCTGCATGATGTTCTGCAGATGCTTATCTCGTTGATGTCGGAACACCCCAGCTCGATGGTACCTGCTTTTGACGCTAAGGTTGGTTTTAATTATTTATTTACTTAAGATATTATTAGGTTTTTTTGACCAGTTGAACATTAACATAATTCCTTTGGAAATCATGAAAACACGGTCATTTTATTTTATTGGTTTACTAAAGGTTAATACATGATTATAGATATATTCCTAAATCTAGATAGTTGTTAGGTAGATAAACAGATAAACTTTATTGCTTCCTAACAATTTGTAACAATACAATGGTTTTATACAATAAAAAAAAGTTAACGAAATATGTGATGTAGAAGCAAATAAGACACAGAACTCAGCATACTTGCTGTCTATGGTAGACAAAAAACTGATTTGTTTAACCTTAACTAAATGCCTAAACAATTGTTGGTGTTTCCCGAATATACATATGATTGTGAGAATATCTGTCTTCGTCATAAAGCGAATTTCTGTGCAAAATTTCAGGTTTATAGTTCCTACTACGCATTAAATAAAAAATAAATAAATAAACGTCCAATGCAATTGTTTATTACACATGTCCAATGCAATTATTTTCGTAATTTAATCCGCCAAACCACATTAAGCTTGGTTTGTAAGCAGAAAAATATAGCCTTATGGCTTTGGTGAATAAAAAGAGGATAACTTTTTTCATATAAAATATAAATAATAAAACAAACAAAAAAGGACACTAATAATTAAGAGAATCCGGCTCGAAGGACCATTAAGTAGACAAGGCTCATTTATATAAAAATTTGAAAGCCAACATAAATAATGAGCATATTTATGTATCAATAATGATGAGCCACTGAGTGAGTCAGTACTTTCTTTTCTTTTGTATAATACTAGCTATTTCCCGCGGCTTCGCTCACGTAAAGAACTCTTAGTCACCAATTTCATTCTTGACCTCTTACGGGATGATTTTCGAAAAATCGACGTGTCCGTTTATTTGCTTTAAGGTATATCTTGACGAAGTTTCGAGTCAAAATGTCAAAAAAAAAAAGATTTTTTCATACAAACTTTGAACCCCAATTTCACCCTCTTAGGGGTTGAATTTCAAAAAATCCTTTCTTAGTGCATACCTACGTCATAAAAGAAACCTTTTTGCCTTCCCACTTTCTAGGTCTAACGGTTTGGGTTGGGCGTTTATGAGTTAGTGAATCAGGTCCTCCAATGTTATATATAAGATACGAAGGTTATTGTTTCAATCGATACGGTTACAGGGCGGAGTGAGAACGATATTCAAGCTCCTGTCATCCGAGAGTCAACTCATAAGGCTTCAAGCACTCAAACTACTAGGATTCTTCCTCAGCAGAAGTACGCATAAGTAAGTGATTGATTTAATACTCTTCGAACTAGCTATATAAACTTGAATTTTATATTATTTTGAAAAATTTAAGATATTTTATTTAGTTTCAACAAAAGTTCACTACTTGTAAAGCTTTATTTTCGGGAAAGAGATAAAATATGCAGAAGATTAAATGCCTGGTTGAAAGTGGAAGTTAGTTGCGGATGGAAAATTCTATTAATTATATTAAATTATATTTAAATAAATTTATATTTTATTTTACGTTAAATTTCATTTTTATTAACTACTTTTTACCTATTTTTTTATCTGCGCACTATGCTTCAGTCTTTTTAATATTGTTCCATTCAGCCAAAGGACTGTCTGGAAGAGATCACTTTTAGTGATATGGCTGCCTTTTGCACTTATGTAAATATTTCCTACTGTTTTTGGTTTTATTTACATGTGCAATAAAGATTTTATTTATTCATTCTTTTGCTATTTTGATTTAAAACTAACTTAAAAAATAAAAATAAAACTGTTTCTTTGGGAAAGTGGTTCACTTTCATGGGTACAATCACCTCGTAAAGTTTCGCTTCATATTTGAAAGACCCCATATTTATAATTTCAGACGAAAATACGACGTGATGTCTCCACACAACCTGTATACATTGCTGGCCGGGCGGCTGTCGGCGGGCGGCGAGGCGCTGTCACTGGCAGTGTACAACGCGCTGTACGAACTGCTCACCGAGCACGTCGGCCAGCAGATCCTGTACACCAGCCACCCGGAGCCGCAGCCACACTTCCGACTAGAGAACCCCAGTGAGTCATTTTATGCTCGATATCTCATATTTTCATCTTATAATAGGTCTTTACCTATGAAATTGCCGATTTTTTTTCTCAAGCTTTATTTTATTCATAATTTATTTGATTGAACAGCTATTACTAAAATTGTTTTGTATTTAAAAACTTGGCCATATAAGGGAGATATTGAGTCGAATTAATACATATTTACTTTAGATTTATTTGCTGAAAAAGAAGCTCAAATATAGCTCGTTTCATCCGTTGCCCGTTTCATTGCTTATTTTTGCTGTACTGTTGATACAGTTACAACTTTCAATAAACTAAGTATGATGAAAATTAACTTAATGTTGTCCAAACCTTTCCACAAAATTTTGTTAAATTTGGATTTTGCATTCTCGAGAAAAATCCAAAAACGTTAGTATGGAAAATTCAGTTTTCCAAAAATATTGTATGAAAAACGGCAATTTCATAGGTAAAGACCTATTATTATAACTTATAACCCTCGACATTTTTGTCAAACGCGGCGTCAAGTAGTTCTAAAACCGCAGATTCTCTGCCTTCTCTGATAGGGATTATAGAATAATAAATAATAATAATAAATAAGTGAGCGTATGTATGTATTTCAGTTGGTTAGAGCACCAGGAGATCTATTCCTGGGATCGTGGGTTCGAGTCCTATTCTCGCCGAAATTTTTCTTTCCCAAAAACTGTTTATGAATATTACTCGCGCGGGTAAGCGTTTTAAACTTAACCCTAGTGAGCTATTGCTCAGTATTGTAGCGAGTTACTTCAAGCGGTAAACAAGGAATTATACGAGCTAGTCACCGAGCCCGTTGATCAACAGATACCATGCATCTGAGTTACTTTTTGTGCAGTATGTTACTTTATTGCGTTGCTCTACCGTGAGTTATTTTTTTAAGTGATTTTGGTAGTGACTAATTTTAATGGATTATGTTCGACTCCTGGTGCGGGCCTGCACCACTAAATTAGTCTTTTTGGATTTATGTACGGATTTCTAATTGTCACTTGCTCGACGGTGATGGAAAACATCGTGTTGATACCCGCTCGTCCAAGATAATTCATTTTCGAAAGACAAGTGGTCCACCAACCCGCATTGGGCCAGCGTGGTGGACTATGGCCTAAATCCCCTTCGTGTTTCAAAGGGAGGCCCGTGGCCCTCGGTGGGGACGTATATGGGCCGGTAAGAAAAAAAAAATGTTGCTGTACTGTAAGTTACTTTTAGTACAGTTTTGTGATGTGGTAGGCTCTATAAAGGGCCGTCTGGTTCGCGACCACCCTCCTACCGAAGTCCGACGCCAAACAGCTTGCTGTGTTCCGTCGGTGCGTGGGAGTACCAGTGCCTTTATAGGCATTTTCTGGGTTAACTCGCTCCATCGTCGACCTCATCTTTGACTTTTATGGTCAAGATTGAGGTCAAGAGTTAACCCATCTTATAATAAATAAAAGTGATTTACTAATGTTGGTGTAGTGAGAGTTACTTTTTGTTTTATCCAGTTAAGTCACTTTAAAAGGTATACAAAAAGAATCGAAAAATGTACTTATCTTAAATCATATCACTGAAACCTCTACAAAACATTTAATGTCATCAAAATTGTTTACAGTGATCCTTAAAGTCGTCGCCACTCTAATCCGGCAATCGAAACAGACGGAACAACTCCTCGAAGTCAAGAAACTGTTTCTATCCGACATGACCTTACTATGCAGCAACAACCGAGAGAATCGACGGACAGTCTTACAAATGTCCGTGTGGCAAGAATGGCTGATTGCTATGGCGTACATACACCCGAAGAATGCCGAAGAGCAGAAGATTTCTGATATGGTTTATTCGTTGTTCAGAATGTTATTGCATCACGCTATCAAACATGAGTACGGAGGGTGGAGGGTGTGGGTTGATACACTGGCTATTGTGCATTCTAAGGTGAGTTGACGGTATCTATAGAAAGAAAGGAAGAAAATAATTTCATCATTGCCAACAATACACTATCTATAGCAACAACTTATAGATAAATTCTTGTGTAAAAGTTTAGTTTTGTAGGTTGAATCTGGGCATTGCGATTACGAGTTAGTGACTCAAATATTTTGTTATTTTGTGTCGTTATCAAAACGGTGCTAAACGCTATGAAAAAGAAAAAGTACTACTTGCTTCACGCATTTTCGTCGCGGTCATTATTATTATTCAAAAATACTGTCACCAATGCTGCTTCTTGATTATAATTGTTTAATGAAGTACTCAACAATCTTTAAAATCTACTATATAAAAAGAAGTCGGGTTTTCCTTCCTGACGCTATAACTCCAGAACGCACGAACCGATTTCCACGGTTTTGCATTCGTTGGGAAGGTCTCGGGCTCCGTGAGGTTTATAGGATACTTTTTATATAAAAATAAGTCGGGTTTTCCTTCCTGACGCTATAACTCCAGAACGCACGAACCGATTTCCACGGTTTTGCATTCGTTGGGAAGGTCTCGGGCTCCGTGAGGTTTATAGGATACTTTTTATATAAAAATAAGTCGGGTTTTCCTTCCTGACGCTATAACTCCAGAACGCACGAACCGATTTCCACGGTTTTGCATTCGTTGGAAAGGTCTCGGGCTCCGTGAGGTTTATAGGATACTTTTTATATAAAAATAAGTCGGGTTTTCCTTCCTGACGCTATAACTCCAGAACGCACGAACCGATTTCCACGGTTTTGCATTCGTTGGAAAGGTCTCGGGCTCCGTGAGGTTTATAGGATACGTTTTATAAAAAAAAAGCTAGTACCCTTATAAAATAATTATCATTAGGTAATGAAACAAAAATGGAAATTCAAATTGTTGCTGTAACAATTTGTCTTAGTTATGTCTATTTTTTTTTTCAATTGCCTCGTCTTTCAGTTGATTGATTCAGACCCTTCAGTTACTTGAGTAATACGAATTTCATAGAATTACTGAGATATTTTCCCAAATTCAGAAGGTTACTTCTTACTCGAAAAGTTGAATGTGATTACGAGTAACATCATTTATAGATAAGATTTTAAATTCCCAATACAGCAACCACATAAAGTGTGAACAAAATTGCTGAAGAAATGAACATTTCTAATTTTTTTTCCATGTACTGATAGATTTTTTTTCTAATTCAGGTATCGTACGAGGAATTCAAGTTGCAATTTGCACAGATGTACGAACACTATGAACAACGACGAGCAGACAACATCACCGACCCTAAGGAGCGACAACAGCGACCCATCTCTACCATCTCGGGTAAATAGGGGACGGGGAACGGGGAAGGGTAAAAGGGACCGGGATAGTGGGGATAGGGAAGAGGAAGTTGTGATGAGTAAAAGGGAAAGAAATCAAGATACATTGAGAGGGGAAGGGTACGGGGAAAGGGGAAATTTAAAAGAGAAAGGGGGAAAGAGACAGGGCAAGGGATAAGATAAACGGTAAATAGGGGAGGGGGAATGGAGGAGGGGAGATCAAAGGGACTGAGGGAATGGGGATAGGGACTAGGAAGTTATGATAGGAGAAAGGGAAGCGAAAGAAATAAAGATAAATTGAGAGGGTAGGGGAAAAGGTAAATTGGAAAGAGAAAAAGGGGTAATGGAGCAGGCCTAAAGATAGGAAAGGGTAAATCAGATAAATTTGGGCAATCCAATGCAAACAATCAAGATCTTCATCTTGAATAAGCTTCAAAAAATAGGGATTTTTAAGTCTTGTATTAAGTACATTTATCATTTATTTTTCTAATCAACATTATAATTTCTTGAATTGTAAAAATCTTCATTATCTTATTTATATTCTAAGAATCACCATCTTTATCTTCTCTCGAAACGTATTTAAATTAAAGAATCTGATGTTATGTATTCTAAAATCGTTGTAATCCCTCAGTATCTTAATTCAAATGATTTTTTATTTATTTATACAATGTTCAAATTATTACAAGTATAAATATTTTCAGAAATAACAATAACAAATCTTTTTGCACGATAGTTTTATATGATTTGCCTTGATACCTACACTAGGCCAGGCCAGTTTCATGGGTAATCAAATGAGCCGATTACCTGTATAAATCTCAATAAATATACTTATTATTTTTTAGACAACATTAATGAATACTGAATATCTTAATCCTAGGTTGGGAGCGCGCCAATACCCGTCCAGACCATCAAAACAACCACCACGCCGCACAAACAGAAATAGGGACCGGACTTTCACTACGTGACGTACAGTGCGACTGCAACACTAACACACAAACAGACAGGACTACAGTGGTCTATAGTGAAGTGTGCAAAATACATACCCCTCTTAAAAGTGTTAATACCGACGCGACAGACGGTTGTGATAGTGATAAATGTACCGACAGTGAACCAGTTGAACACGCCATCGACGAAGACAACGCTGAACCCAAACTGCTCAAAACTGAGTTAGTCGAATCTATTATTAACGAGAATATTCTATTAGAAAGTTCGGAATCGGGAATCGGGACGATAACTGAGGATAAGACGGAGAAGCCTCTAACGAGACAGGGCAGCTTAGATTACATTCCAGTTAGAGATGTAGGAGATAATGTGTCGACGAAAGATGATAATACGGATAAGAGTGAAGGTATCCCTTCTAGTTTGTCTGTTAGTGAAACGGCGAGCCCTGAAAGAGTAGCTGATATGAACGCGGCGAATGAGAGAGAATCAGACCTATCCGATCCGTCCGAACTTTACCTTACCCCCAGCGAGACTACTAGCCCTAAGAAAATACAAGATAAGACTGAGATTTTAGAAGAAATTGAAGATCCTAAACACATAGCTATCAATATTGTCAACGACGTACTTACAGTTGCACTTGAAACTGTTAGGTTAAAAACTGATGACGATACGGATTCTGGTGCCATTTCTGGAGGCTTACATTCCGAAGGCCACACGCCTAATAGAGAAGATTTTGAACAAGAAATCGAAGAGATTATTGACGAACAGCGGACAGCTGATACCATCGCTAGTGATATCGTGAATGATATTATTTCTAATGTAATGACGAAGTGTGAAGAAAAGAGTGAAGTGAAAGAGACAAATGAGACTGTAGTAGATGATAACAGCCCTCAAAGGGTCTTACCTTCCGATCACCCTCACGAAGGCAATGTACTACCTTTGGACGGTGAATATTTAGTCAATTCTAGGACAGACGAAACTGAATCTAAAACAGAAGAGAATAAGGACGAAATCGAAGTTGAGAATTTAAAGAATGAGAGTCAGAGAGAAGAATCGGAAGAACCAGAGGCGAAAACGCCGGAAATCCCTCCGATCTCGACGATTAGTGAGAACATAGCTTTAGCAAATAAACAGGAACAGGAAGCCAAAGAGCAGGAAGAGGAAAGGAATAGAGAGAGCGAGAAGAGACGAGTGAGCTTACCTGGAGATAGTGAGATGAAGCAAGACAGCAATAGGGAAGGTGTTGCGTTTCAGGGAACTAATACTTCTGCATCACCGAAAAGGCCGCGCAGTGCTTCTACTAGTACACAAGTGGATTCTAATCATTTTGGTAAGTGAATTATTAATGACAGTGTAAAAAAAAAGGTTACATACAAACTGTCTCCAATGCTAACAAATATCTTACCGCCACCTGAGAAGTACTTGGCCATCTAAGGTGGTCTTTATCAATTTTATCCACTTTATAAAATGATACTTTTTGAATGCAGGTTGAATTGTTATCCCTTAATTTTTCATAAACATGGGAGCTATCAGAACTGTGTTTTTGAAGTAAAATTCAAGTCAGTATAAAGATAACAGAGTGGACATTATTTTGTGCATTAATATATTTGGATGACATAGTAATGTGCAATATAATATTTTTGTACACCACGATATCCATGGGACAAAGGCGTGAACGTATGCGTGTATAAAAGGTTGTTGGTCTTTGACGTCTTGAGCACCGGTGGCTCCGATTGGAGCCAGCGGCAAGGGTGTCCGAAATTAGACTCATATAACAAGTAAGTGCGCAGTAGGATGCGCGCCGCGGGTCGAATAGGCGGTGCTCAACAGATATTTTCCTGTCAAAGTTTGGTTCTTGAGAGGTTAAGGGGTAATAGTAGAGATTGTTAGCTATTAAATCACCCTTGGGTAGATGAGGAAAAAAATTAAACATTTCGAAATAAAAGGTCCTCCGTTTTTTTAAGAAAAATGGGTTGTACTCCTTCAAATAGTGTAAACTTACCTAAATAGTCCTTCAATAGCTATTTAGGTAAGTTTTAAAAGAAACTTACCTAAATAGCTATTTAAAATTTAAATAATTGTAGTTTATATCCGAGCCAATATACATCTACATCCTTATCTTCGTTGATATTTCACTAAAACAATGTAAAACTTACTTTTCTAAAAAACAGGATTTTTTTTTCGAAATTGGTACATTTCCCCACCTACCCGAGGGTGATTTGATTTCTAATGATCTCTACTATCACCCCTTGAAGGGATCGTGACGTATTATCCATAACCCTGTACATAGGTAACAAATAAAACACAACCAGGTATATGATCCTAGATTAGGCAAAGTAACCTCGTTAAAGTAATAGCCTGATTTTACTTTACCTTAGATTGAATAGATCATGTTAAAACGTGCAAATACGTTCCAGAAACGAAGCGTCCGTCGAAGTGCAGCCGGCCGATGTTCTCGCCGGGCCCCACGCGGCCCCCGTTCCGCATCCCCGAGTTCCGCTGGTCCTACATACATCAGCGACTGCTCTCTGATGTGCTGTTCTCTCTCGAAACTGATATACAGGTATGAAATGGATAAGGTTTTAAAAGTGAAATGGATAAGGAATGAATGGATAAGGTAAGTCGGGAGCGCATCAGGCTTGAAATTTAGGACTGTATCAAAATTTTTAGCGTGAGCTGCTCCCGAGTTTATCCATGTTTATTTCTGATTTACAGGTAGACTTGTTGTCGGCTAAGTAACCTATTATTTATGTTTTTTTTTTATGAGGCCAGGACAGAATATCAGCTGCTGGTGGTTTTTCCACGTAGAGTCCTGGACCGATTTTCTGATTAAAAAAAAAACAATATTTAAGTAACCAAATTGTGGCAAAAAATATTTTTTATTTTATTTTTTTATTTAAAAAGGTCTGAAAAGTGTGATACGACAAGGCTAGAATGGCTACAGTTTCGTTAAAATTTAAGATTAAAAAAAAACAGAATTATGTGAATTTTGCGCAAGAATGTAGGACATTTTGTGCATTAATTTATTTGGATGACATTATATTGTGCACTAGGATATTTTGGTGACGAGATTTTGTGCATCAGGATATCATGTAATCTGTTGTTTCATTACGACAGGAATAAACAATATTTAAAAAGCATTAAACAGACATGAAATTTTTTTTCAACACATTTGCTCATAAAGTGGGTCTTATTTCATTGATTTAAGGTTCATAATGATATGTCTTACCCAGCCCGTGAGTAATAAAAATAAAGCACTAGTACGTAATGGTTTTTTTTTCTAAATTTCAGCAAAGAGATCCGACCTTATTTTATATTTAAAATTGAGTGTAAATATTAAACTATTTGTAAATAAAATAGTTTAATATTTACTAAATCATTAAAATTTAACAGAAAATTATCATTTATTTATGCTAAAACGTGAAAATATATAGTTAAGTATTTTTTTATTATTTGGCTGTATGGCATACTTGTCAATGTGAATCTTATTTTGCGAGCGAAAAAAGAAAAAATAATCGCGCCTCTTTTAAGATGTTTTCAATTGGTTTTCACAAACGGCATTTGTATTCATCAGATTGTTATTATTGTCAGAAATACAACACAAAAAATGTATTCTTCAAGTGCAGAACAGGAAACCTACGTGGGTACACCGCCAGAAATACTTTCCGAGGCGCAACATGCAAGTGATAGCTTGTTGCCGTCAATATCAAAGAAAGGTTTTTATTTCTTTCTTTCCTCGCAAATGTGTTGAAAAACATCGTATGACACGCGTGTGCATTGGATATTACATTCTCGGCTCCGTTGAGCCCTCGCCTTCGGCTCGGGCTCCAAACTTGCCTCTAATGTAATATCCAACTTAGCACACTTGTAGCATAATGTACTATTATAGACTTGTCTGTTTATACTGTTAACAATCGATTTCCAAAATGGAAGTCCTTGAACAGGCTTCGAACCCAAGTTGGCCCAAGCAAAGATAATCGTTTTAGGTGGGGGTTTACTGATGGCTCGGACCTCTGGTGTGAGCGTAGTGAACCCGTCCAAGCAATGGAACACCTGATCTCATGCCTTTCGTACCCTACCACCTACACCCGGGAGGATTGGCAGCAACCGACAGTGTGGTAAAAGTTGCAAAGTTTTGGGCCAAAAAAATTTGATTTTCTATCCACACGATAGAAGAAGAAGAAGATTTCCAAAATGGTGGATTTCTGTTATGAATTGGTCAATGGTATAAGTGTAAATAATCTATAAAATTTCCCTAATAATGAGAAGTTCTATGTTTGTCCAGGTCTGGCGAAGTCACTCAACGAAATCGGTGATAGACTTCGTAAATAGCAGCGAGAACGCGATCTTCGTGGTGAACACGGTTCACTTGATCAGCCAGTTAGCAGACAACCTGATCATAGCCTGCGGAGGACTGCTGCCTTTATTGGCATCCGCCACTTCGCCCAATGTAAGTGACGTTTTATTTTAAGATTTCATTGAACAGATTTTTTGTTTGCAGACAAACTGTTCAAAACAGTGACATGCGGCTTGTTACGCGCCCAGAGCCCAGTGACTTAAGGAGGATTGCGTTTTATGCCGCGTGGTGATCGGTTGAGAATAACACTACCACATATCTTTCCGTGAGTGTCGTAAGAGGCGACTAAGGAAACACAAATTTGACCTCAGTTTGTTCTGAATCTGAGTTGGCATCCCATGGTCTTATGTGGTGTGGTAGGCTCTGTAGAGGGCCGTCTGGTTCGCGACCACCCTCCTCCCGAGATCCGACGCCAAACAGTTTGCTGTACAAAAACAAAAAGTACAAAAAAAGTTTAATTTTACATTTCAGGAACTATTTTCTACAGCAGTGTTTTTCAATCTTTTTGAATTCGCGACCCCTTTGGATCTTATAAAGTTCTGGCGACCCCCTAAGGTCCCTAAGACCCATTTAGGCTAAATCTATGTACTACTTCAGAGATTTTAAAACACATAATAAAAGAGTTTGCCGCAGGTTGACGCGGAAGGCGGGGGCATCTTTATACAGGCACAGCCTTTTCACTGAAATTGTCTTAGTTTAGTGTAAGATTTTAGTCTTTTTCTTTTACCTGCGATCCCCCGAGTAAGGCTTCACGACCCCCTTGGGGGTCGCGACCCACAGTTTGAGAAACACTGTTCTACAGGATCGTAAAAACAAACATTGATGAGTCGTAGCGTTTATTACTGAAAAGCAAGGCACCTTGCTTAAGCTTATTTCTTATGAGAACCTTTTCTGAAGAAACCTGAATACAATTTTGTCCTATCTAAAAATCTTGGTTACAAAAATCGTCTTTAAACCAACTTTGTTTCTTTAGAACGAGCTAGACGTAATCGAGCCGACCCAAGGCATGCCAGTGGAGGTGGCAGTGACGTTCCTCCAGCGTCTGGTCAGCATGGCTGATGTCCTCATCTTCGCCAGCGCGTTGAACTTCGCAGAACTCGAGGCTGAGAAGAATATGTCCAGCGGGGGGATTCTTAGGCAGTGCTTGAGACTGGTGAGTGGTAGGGTGGGGTGGGAGATATAGACCCGTACAGAACAAGACTCAGACTCTGATCTATCCTTAAGTAGCAGTCGCCTTTGTCATTTTGATAGTGATATAAAGAGACAATCAATACTTAAGTATAAATCAAGACTTGAGTCTTCTGTAATACGGGCCGTAGTGTGCTGTTTTGTATGACTCAAAATATTTGATCGTTTATAATAAATAGGTACAAAATTTCAATACAAATTCGTTTCTTCCAGAAAATATTTTAAACACTTGATATACTGGGTGACTTAAAATTAATTTGAGAAAATTAAGGATATGAATCAGCCCACTTAACTAAACAACTTTCCCTAAGGAACATGGGTCGAAATATAACAAAAATATTCTCAGTTGTTCTCAAAAATACACACATCAACGCGGTCTAGGGATATTGCACGATTTTTCATACAAAAGGAGTCTGTTTGAAAAGCTATAAAATCATACTCGAGATACATGAAGGGCTATAATTTTCAGACGAGCAAGTGCTTAACCTGAATTTTCAATTCTAGTCAATAAATTTTGTTTTACTTAAAATTTGTGAAAACGTGACGGAAACGAAAACGAAAATGCACTTTTTGCCTGCTTTTTGTATGAAAATAGTCGAATTTACGCAAAAAATTTTTTGCATTTTCGTCACGTTTTCACAAATTTCAAGTAAAAGAAAATTTATTGATTTAAATTGAAAATTCAGGTTTAGCACTTAATCGTCTTAAAATTATAGCGCTCCGTCTTTTTTTTTATTATAAGATGGGTTAACTCTTGACCTCAATCTTGACCATCTATCTCGAGTATGCTTTTGTAGCTTCTCAAACAGACCTCTTTTGTATGAAAAATCGTGCAATATCCCTAGACCGTGTTGATGTGTATATTTCACATGTGTTGAAGTTGTTCTCCATACAACTTGTGGGATCAGCTGAATGTCTTCCACAAACGTATGTCCGACTCCCCTCTCCCAGTAACGCCCTAAGCCGAGGTTCGAGCCCTACAGGGGGCGCCCTTAGGCCTGTTACTTAAAAATTTTGGACTGAGAGCCATCTGCGCTCGCTACTTGCTCGTGAAACTGTCATTTAAAAAAAAAGCTGAATGTCTTAGTATGAAAAGTATTTTCATAAAGGTTCCATAGGGAAAGTTTTTCAGATTCATGGGGAGAATCCTGCTGTAATGTTTTGTTAACTATTTTAAAATCACCCCATATTAACGTCCTTAGATTAGTTTGTCGATTGACTACAGTCATTTAATAAAGACAGAGGCTATTTGGCGGTTTAAAAACTCTGACACCAGGGTTAGTCAAGTTTGTTGCACACGTTATTATGTAAAAGGAAAAATATATAAGGAAAGAAGTTACATTATGTGACAGTAGTTATGGGTTCATCACATTTGATGTTAATCCTATCCTTAGAAGTGAATAAGATCTCAATTTATATTTGGACTAGCTGATGCCCGCAACTTCGTTTGCGTGTTATTTTTTTTTGTACAGAATATTTTAACGTTAACCTCAATGTACATTTTCGAAATTTGCAAATTTGTCAAAAAACACATGACTCTTTACTCACGAACCACAGATTCCCACACAAGACAGTTTAATTTACGTCGTAAAGATATATTAGCTCCACCCTTTACAAAGTTAGATTTAGTGAGTTCAGGTGTTTACTGCATGTCAATAAAAATTTATAACAAACTGCCAGCCAATATAAGAAACTTAAACAGCTTACCAACTTTTTGTAATCGACTGAAAGTTTTTCTAATTGAAAATAGTTTCTATAATCTCAAAGAGTATTTTGAATTATATAATAAAGTATAGGCATAAGTTCCTAATAAGCACCTAGTTATTATAAGTTGCAGTGCTCTTACAGGGTTTATGTGCGCTCTAGTTTATATTGTAAGACCCATTGTACACCACATAAAGCAATAAACGATTATGATTATGATTACACAGATTGAAAACATCTATCTTACGTGATTTAGATTTTTACATACAAAAGTTTTTTCCCGCAAACTCCCGTTCCCGTGGGAATTTTGCAATATCCTGTTGCAACTAAGCTTTAAGTTTACTAAGAAGTACCTGCATGCCAAATTTCAAGCGTCTAACTTAAGCGGTTTAGATTTTTCATACAAAAGGATTTTCCCGCTAATTTCGGGAATTCCTTTCTTAGTGCACCTCTACGGTACCTAAGCTACGTCCCTTCCAAATTTCAAGTGCCTACGTTTAGCCATTTAGGCTGTGCATTGATATGTCAGTCAGTCAGTTTCTCCTTTTATATATTTGGATGACAATATTTTCTAGCATTTTTATTAGTATTGAATTACTTTATTGTACAAAACACAGTTTTACAAAATAATTACAAAGGATTTAAAAAAGTATACAAAATGTGGGCTTATCCCTTAAAAGGATAACTCTTTTGTCACGACCGTCATGGCTAACATAAACGCGTACACGGAACACAGAACGACATCGGCACGACAAAATTATGTCACACGTCTATGTTTGCTATACAGTCATCAATTTCGTTGTTGTATTTCTATTGTCTATCTTGAGCGTACAAAGCAGCACATAAATAAATTTATTTTTAGTCATTTACATTTTTTCCAGTTACTTACAGTTTCTTTTTTGATATCTGTAATTATAACCTCATTTAGATTTTTTTTAATAAAAGTAAAATAGTATAGATATGTTTTCTTCTATTATTTACTATAGAAATATATATATATAAAGACTGGATATATCAAAACTATCTTAATCATAGATAAATAGACTACAAAGAAATAGTCCTTTCTTAGGTCTTTGTAGAAACTTTTCTATACTTGCATTGTTTTTATAGTCATTCTTTAGTTGTTATTTTCAGAATGCCAAACTCTTTAGGTTAAAATAAAAATTACCTTTTTTAATCTGTACTAACAATGTAACTTATGCTGACGACATTTTATTTTTATTTTTTAATCTGCCTATCACTTTTTTTTTTTCTTATAAACGAGCAGTTTGCTTCAGTGGTTAGAAGCGCTGCCTCTGAATCAACATTCCTTGGATTCATTAATGGGTTCAAATCCCGTACGGGCAAACATTTCTACAGAACGCAGTCCCTTATTTTTTTGTGTTTGTTTGTGTCCCGAAGGACCTCACAAGTTTGGGTCTTTGGGTGTGTGGCGTTAAACCTACTTACTTATTTGAGGCGTTGAGAGCAAGAGTGGCGTAAGCAACTTTTTTCTTACCGCTTTTGTTTGCCTTTTACGGACTAATTAAGATGATCTTCAAAAAAATACTATTTCCTTTTTTTAAATTCATCTTGTCTGAGCGATTAAATCGGAATTTGTGTTTTTTTTTAAGCCTAGTACCTATTATTATTTACTTGAACTTACCTAGATTTTAAAATGTGTGTCTACTCTTGTTCAGTTCCTCATTTAATCCCAACAATTTTTTTCAACCCCATCAATCAAATTCCGTTAAAAATCACGCATAAGTTACCATTGAAGTACCAGGCGCACATGAGTTGTGAAGAGTTTGGCGTTCGCTTAGCATAGCGTTAGTGTAGCGTAGCGTGTGTGTGTAGGTGTGCACGTGTGCGGTAAGGAACTGCCTCGAGTGCAAGGAACGACAGCGGTACGCGGCCGCCCGGCCTGCGAGACCCGGGGAGTCGCCCTCGCCTAAGGTAATCTTAACCCTTTAGCCCCATTCGCTAAACTGTTTCGCTATAATATTAGGCGAGTTCGCCCTTCACTAAAGTTATTTATTTATTAGATCACCAACCGAGGTAACAACAACGCTTAAAACTACATATATAATCATGAAAATAGCTTAATTGTTATTTTAATTATAGGCGATAACGACATGCGCTATTAATTCCATTCACAGATCAGTTAAATTTAAATAATTTAAAACAAAAAATAAACAAAAAGGAAGTTAAAATAAATACAATCTCTTTAACTTGCACTAACTTTTTCTATCTTTAATCATTCCCGAAACTACCACTTTATATTGGGTTTTAAAAGAGAATCCGCTCATTAAACTTAACAACTTTCCCCTCGGTACTTTGAGCACTACTGAAAAAATTTCACATTTCCATAAAAATTGTGCTACCAGCTGATTTGCTTTTAGATGGAAAAAGGCATAATAAGTTTTGAGAATACCTTTCAGGTTCCTTGGGGGAGATGTTCACTTTCATGGGGGATATTTGTGCTATCTAATTTACTCACTCTACCTACAAGCATTGGGGTACCAATTTGACCATGTCGTTTTGAATTTTTGAAAACGGACTTGCTTACAATACTTGTTTTAGTTTTAAACTGTTTTTCAATTTATTTTGGTTGCCTAATTAAATTCATCACAAAATTAAGCACAGCTTAGCAAAGGAGCTTGATTTCCTGCTCCCTTAAGTATCTAATGGCAAAAAAAAATCAACTGCTGCACTTTTTTAACACGACAGTTTCGACCCATATAGTTACAAACACGCTGTCCCAATAACAAAAGCAAAACCACCACATAAAACTTTATCCTCTCACAATCTAAACGGTCCTGCCCATAAATCACAAAAAATATCCAAAAAAACTCACTCAGTAAACGCCCCTTGAGCGATCCTGCATCCTTGTTTGACCCGAAAGGATCTTTGCATATCTCCGCGCCTATGCTGCCCTGGTAGTTTGCGTCTCGCTAATTGATTTTGGTGTCACTTTTTTGGGGATTCCGGTGATTTATCGGTGACTGAAGACAGTTTAGAAGTAATTTTAAGAATTTATTGCCCAGCGGGGGTGTTTGTGCCTTATTTTGGAATTCATCTCCTTAAAAGTTATGACGTCCTGGTGATTTTACTGCAATGGATACATTTTGTATCTATTTAAAATGCATTTAAAACTTATTAAATGCAATCCCACTAATTTATAATTTTAATTGTCCAAAAATGCGTGCTGCACTTTTAGAAGTATTTATACTTCCTAGTCTTTGCATGTCTTATTAGAAATCTTATTGGTAAACCATACAATTACAATGTAAATTTTCAACTAACAACCAGTATTGTCATATGACACAATACATGGGTCAGCATGACTTCTTCAATTTCTTCTTTAATAACGCAAACCTTGTTAGGTTGTTTGCTGACTACTTTCATAAGACAAACTAACTTGAAAGGAAGGCTCGACTCAAAAATCTTTAGCAGAACTAACAAAATAGTTAAGACACATTATTTTGATCATACTTGGTTTCCTTGAATAGCTTTTCTTGATTTTGTAACTTGTACACCTCTAGAAGCACCTATTGTTTTTTATTACGGCCAGACCAAGCAAAGTCAGACGCAGAAACAAGTATAACCTAATAGGGATAGCGTTATTTCATAGCTCATCTTTTATTTTACTACATCAATACTCATTTAATTCGATATATCCTCAATGAATTAGTTAGCTAACTCATCATGAAGCTATTTTGTGTGTACTATAATATTTATAATTTTTATTTCGGTTTCATCAGAGCGTGGTAGCGAGCCTAGCTGATGCATCTAGCCCAGTTAAAGATCCTGAGAGGCTACTCCAAGATATGGATGTCAACAGACTTCGGGCTGTCATTTATAGAGATGTGGTAAGAATTTTTAAACTTATTTTTAACGTTAAGGTCTGTATTACTTAACGCGACTCAGACTCTTAGGCCTGTATTACAGAAGGAGACTCATATCTTGCTCTATACTTAAGTATTGATTGTCTATTTCTCTCACTAACAAAATGACAAAGACAACGTATAGATCAGAGTCTGAGTCGCGTTCTGTATTACGGACGTAAGGGTAATATGGCTTTTGAAGTGTTTCAGTACTACGAAATTTTAACTAGGTATTGTTGTTGTAAAGAAAACCGTTACCTGTATTATATATGCTTTGTCAGACACTCAATTTTAACATAATCATTTTCAATTCAAACGTTTTTATTCACGTTAGGTACAGAGTGCCGCACATTAGGTAACCACACGCGTGCACTCTGTGCTGTTGTGACAAGAGCGGTTTTTCAACGAAAATGGAGTAACCTGACGCGCTGGCCTCTGTACTTAAAATCATAGAGTATTTTACACCACTTCGGAATAATAAATAAAAGCTTTATGCGTTTATTTTTTTTATTTCTAACATATCAAGGTAAATAGAGTATTCTACATTCTTTAGCGAAGTAGTTGGAGCATATTATTTAAATAAAAAAATCCCATATAGTTAACCGTCACAATACCTCTTCTTTATTTCTTTGTAGTAAATATATTCTCTTTCCACCCTCAGGAGGAAACAAAACAGGCCCAATTCCTGTCCCTGGCAATCGTTTACTTCATCTCAGTGCTGATGGTCTCCAAGTACCGCGATATTCTGGAACCTCCCGCGCATGCGCCACCAGACTGCGCCAGGAGGAGTCATCATCAGCATGAGCATCACGGTATGTTATGATCATACTTTAAATATGCTGTTGTGGTCATCTATCTACTTAGGTACATCGATTAACCACTAACTTGTTACTATGGTTGTGAGGTATGCCTATTAATAAACCAATATCAGATTTTCTTTAACAGCCAGAAGTTTCAAAATTGACATCAATATGATGTGATAAGAATTGATGTTTTTGATCACCATAGGGTGACCGTATTTGAATAATACTTACATTTAGGCACTCTTTAAATTCTAGGTTTTTTTTAATTTTTGTGAATAATTGATGTTTAATTACATTTCAACACTAGACGAATTTTATTGCATCATGTTTTTATGAAAAATTGTTTTGGAAAATTCAAGGTATGCGATAGATTTGATAGCATAAAAAACTATTAAATAGTTAATGCCAGTATTTAGAAAATGCAGACAGTATTAAGCTAGAACTTCGCCTATAAGAAGATCATCCACGTATATCGACATATGGAAAACATTTCTATAATATCGTCAACTCCTTCTTTATCTAATATCATCTTTTGGATAGGCTATCTTCGCCTTATTTTGCTGTAAACTGTATCACCTAAGTACCTATATTTACTTCGTTCATTCTTTATCTTTTCTTTATAGTGAAATAATTGTATATATTTTCAATATAATTATGTATCATGTAGTGTTATGCACTATTCCACGAAACGTAGTGTACCTACTTATATTAATAACAATTTAAAAAAAAATCGCGAGGCAGCACCTCGCTCAAAATGCAGAATTGGACTAATGTATTTTTTCAAGCTTGTTATGCCACACTTTGTTCTGCAGCACCAAAAACTTTTGCCTCAGGCAAAAAAAATAAATAGGATCCACCCTTTCAATGAAAACTCATCTTCAACAATTTCCCATTTTATATCTCTCATCGCTAGTTTATTTTGCTTATTTTATATGCTTATCTGCACTGAAATAGAAGACTTCAGTATTTTATTTGATACGCATTGGTTATTGATATACTACATGTACAAATATTAAAACATTGAAATTTGTTTTAATCGATTTCATTTTGCTGTTGCGGTCTTAAAATATATTCAGATTCGTGAGACTATCTTTATTATACTCGCGAACTATTAAATTCGTCTTACTTTTGCCAGTACAATAACTAAGTATTTTTTTAACTACAAAACTCTGTTTTATGAGCCAAGTTCAAAAGTGTTTAATAGCGCTACCGGATTTTTATCTTCGCAAATACACTGTCGAAAAGTAAAATTTATCTATTTCAATATATTTTTTGTTCGCAACAGTACTTTCAGACATAAAGAAGTTTCTAATATATCTGAAGTGTCGTTTCTCCTTTTTCACGCCGCTTGATATCACGGTTTGGACACTGGTAAAACCTAAATTTGTTACACCTTGCGACTCGGATCGATTCGTCGCTTGGTTCACTTGCATACGTTCGATTACACATACATTTTTACTCTTCCTTTCCATATCCTGTTTTTTATAATCTTCGTTCGTCTTCAAACTATTATCTGTGACGTATCTGTTTCTTCCATTCAACGTATTTAATTCCTTCATTTTTATATGCAATAATTCTGTTTTATCTTGTAATCTTTCGCTTAACGAATCTCTATTCAACCCAAATTCTATCCTTGATTACTGCAACTTCTTATTTTCGTTCTATTTGACTTTCTCAATATTTCTTAAAATCTTATACGAATTGTCACTTGGGTTAAATCCAATTTGAAAATCTTGACATCCTTCCAAAATCTCAACTATCTTACTATACTTGTTTGAAAATCTTCGAACCTATCCCTTCCTTTTCCCATTTCCTTCGCTCCGATCCCGTATCGTTTGGCGCGGTCGTTTGTGGCCGGCAATAGGGTCCCGGCCGCTGTTCCCGCAGTGGTCTCATCACGTGTACCCACAATTCCTCCCCGGTGGGCACCCCGCGCACGGCGGCCACCGCCACGGGCACTGCAAGCTCGACTGCGCCACTCACAACAATAACTCGCACCGCCTCGCTAACTACCACCGCGCGCACGCAGGTAACGCGCACAGCCAACAAAGGCGTTCGTATCTACATTCTCACAACTCATGCTGTCCTAGTACTTTGTTACAGTTTAATACCACTATAAAGTTTATTAATTCGATCGATCAATGGGTCGTTTGTATAAAAATCGAAGTAGTGGTATTCACCAACTCAAGTTCTAGTTCGAACACAAAGAATAACATCTTTTTGTAACTAACAGGTGCCAATTTAATATGATTTTACTTGTTCGGATCGAAAAACAATTTGGTACAGTAAATGGAGAAAATGCATGTAGTTAATTTTGTTTTCAATATCGTGCCTTTAGTCATGATTATATACATTGATGACATAATTATTGCTAGGTGCCTGTGTCTAATGAACGAGCAACTTGAGTATCAGAAAATATTTTATGCTTGTGTCCTGCTTTCACGCTTTTAAAGGGATACTTTGTTGCTCTTCTAACAATAGATTTTCTTTTGATGATGTGTGAGATGCGGACGCCAAAACTACTTAAATGTTGTCGATGTTCGCGTTCACTGTCTTGTCAGCTACTGCAAGGTTTTCCATCTCTTTCTCACAAGGTTCCATCTCTTTTTCACAAGGTTTCTATCGACAAGACAGTGTTGTATTGTTTCAGCACTGCTAAGGCACCGCTTGAATTTTTATTTCAATTTTCTTTAATTTGCATCATCATTTTAGTGTAGCAAAGAGATTTGAGTTTGATGCATGGATTTTTAATAAAATCAGTTGTAACTAATCCATGAGTAATTGAAGAAAATAATAATATTTCGTCGATTTTTTCAGTATTACTATCAATCTTGTTGTCGTGTAGAATAAGAATTTGCTGCTCTTTGCTTGAGCAAAATCAATTGAAAATTATGCGTAATTAACTAATTACATACTTGTTATTGTCAGTCGATTACCTTTGTATTGCAAAGGCGATGCACATATTTTTTTACGGAACAAACGAAATGGTTTTGTTCTTTTCTTCGATGCTGCATGGATTATTGTAAATATTAAAATTAGTCATAGAATTAAAATAAAACAAGAAACCCAAAGATAGAGTAGTATTAGTAAATTGATTAAAGTTAGTTACAGTATCTACTGAAGAAGTATTTAGCATTGAAGTACCTAAACCTGACCGCTTTATTAAGCAAGCTTAATCAATGTTGTCTTCTTCCCAATTGTATCTTCTTTCTTTTAATATTTTCGTTTTTTTTATGTTTCCTTAGAACACAATGGAGATGACGTGGAATATACAATGATTGTCGTTGATGAAAATAATTCTACGATGAATGAATTGGACTCTCCGTCTATGAAGGTAAGGTCTATATTTGTTGGTTTTAAAACAATCGCATCAAAGTTTTTGACGCATGTAACTTTTAGTGTCTAACATTTCGTAATATCTTACTGGTTCTAAATCTTAAATTGTAGCTTTAAATCTATTAGATGTATTCTTCTTGAGTACCTGTCTTTTTCAATTCTAATAAATTTGTATTTAAAGTTATTATTATTAGTACTCTTAAAACTTTTCATTGTTTCAAATTTATCATCGAAATTTTTAGCATGTTTTACAGTTATCCAATTGGTGCAGTATCAATTGTTACTTCATTAATAAGTAAGATTGGTAGTGATTAGATGTCATACTCATATTAGGTAGAACATAGTGTTCGATGAAGTATACATATGTAGGTAGTTTTCGCATGTCAAAATCTGAAATTAACCAAAAATCATTTTCAGTTCCATTCATACATTTTATTTGAGCGAATTGTTTTGCGTTTGAAACGAATTGGTTATCAGTGTGTTTTGTTTAATGTTGGTCATTGACGCTTGTTTACTTGTTTTGTTTTGCTCTTGCCATATTGTAATCAAGGAGGGAGAGAAAGAGAAAGAAGATGGCGTCGCCAAAATTGAGACGACCACTGATGAACTGAAGCCTTCGGGACCTAAGAGTATTGAGAGTAAACCTGATCCATCGCCATCTTCCGAAAAAGAAGAGCCATTGTTCAAGTCCAGTCTGCGTATAAAGGCTAAACCGAAGGTAAGTTATCGATCATCTCGTGGATAGGCTCTCTCTCTATTAGTGTTTTCGTCTCCCTTTAACTGTGGTGGTCTTTTAGGTCCTCTTTTCACTGTGTTGGTTTCTTCAGTTGGATCTTCAATGAGTTAAACTTTTTTGTTTAGTGTTTTAAGTTTATTGCGATAATAAAAGATGGGCTCATAGTTTTAAATTTAATAATTCCAACTATAGTTAAGTTCACGAGAGAACTTTTGTTTTTTAGGCTACGAGGTTTAATAAGGTTTTGCTGGAGTTTTATTTGAAATACTAGCATTCATATTCTTTGTTTTGTTTAAACTTTAAAGTATACTTAAAATCCAACTGAAGAGACATCGACTTTCAAAATAGTTCTTGATCTAATCTCTGATTTCTTGGTGTGAATTTCTACCTTATTACTTGATACTAAATGTCTGTTTTCCTTTGTAAGCCTCCAACCGCAAGGTCCAAACTATTGTCCGAGATAACGGTGTCGGTGGTCAATTTGGTTTGTATTCTATAAGACACGAGTTTTAGTGTGACTGTAACCTCCTGATTGGTTCTGGAAGCCTGGTATTTTGTGGACTGGTATTGGTCAATGGTTATGGTTATGTTAAAAAAACATTGTTGACTTTTGGTTATGGTCAGTTTTATCTTAAGTTCAGTGAGTGTTTACTTAAAAATATAAACAAAAACTTTTAAAAGCATTGAGCTAAGAAGTGTAGACATAGGATTGGTTTTTAACAATAAGTAGTTATTTTAAAGTTTATGAAAGTGAATTTATTAATTTTGTGAAGATTTGTATTTAAAAGTCTCTATTTATTAGTCTTTTATTTGTAAATTTTAAATATCTTGTTTTAATCATCTGAACAAGATACTTAAAAAGATCATGTTTCTTTTATCTTTAAAAGAATCAATTACTCGTATAATAACTCTTAATTTCCTACCTATTCTTTATAGTTTGAAAATCTTCTGTCTTAACAAGCCTTCAAATTACTTCTTCAATTTCTCGTACATTCTGGATTATCTAATCTTTTCTAATATCACGAACCACCATGACTGGTCCTCAAATTACACCTACCTTCCGAACTAAATCAGTACACAAAAAACACAAGCTTGTCACTAACCATGTTATAACATAAAACTTTCTACACAAAACTTAGGCTAAAAGCTAAGCTTACAACGTTTTTGTGTAAGTATTGAAAATATACTAATTTTTAGAGCACTCAGCACAAAACACTACATACATGCAAACATTTTTTTATCACAACTATGTATAAATCACATTAATTTTAAAAGATTTTTTGAATTTTAAAGACCTAGGTTTTGGTTATTGAAGTTAAGAAATGGGCGAAGTTGAAGTAATTTATTTTATTTCTTATCTAAAAAAGTTTAAAACAAATTCTGTTGTTCCAATTTCTACAGCAATAAATCGTAAAATGGTTGAAAATATATTTTCCGAAATTTCTGGAAAGAAGGGCTCACAAAAGAGACGAAGCTGAGATTGCGGTTGGTTGACCGGTTGGTTGGTAACCGTTGGTTGGTTCGGTAAACCGAAAGAGAAATGAGACAAAGCGCTAAAGGAGAAGAAAGGCTTACGAGATGCCCTTGATTTGGAAAGCATTTGATGTGAAGATTCATTATCTTCAGCTTTACCCATTTCTTACGATCAAATGTCCTCAACTTATATTGGGGTAGGTAATTAGGTATAACTGATAGCATGTTTCGCTTTGCTTGCTTTTTCACTTTGCCTGCATGTTTTAGTTCACCTTCACCATTAGGTTCTATTTTCCTTAACTGTATGGTTAATTCTTATTATAAAAGTGTTGCTTAAACTTGGTTCGTAAAAAGGTAAGTCCAATATTGACACTCATTTCAGTCGTTTAAAGTTTAAATTACATTGTTTTCTTTCTCCATTGAAAACAGTTTTGTTGTGTGTTTGGGTACTAATGTGTAATAAAACTAATTCTAGTTTTAAAGTATGAGGTTTAGTTTCAAACTTTAATTATATGAACATTAAAGGGGTGTCAGCGCCATCTAGTGTAAAATGACAGGTTTTAGTTTTTTTAACCTGGCGAGTTTACTTAATAAATATAAGTGTAGAGGTACCTATAGTTTAATAATGGTAGCAGTGGATTTACCTATGTGTGTACGTGTGTGTGGCAACTTCTCATTTAACGCCATCCAATCAAATCTAGATACATTTATTTTATAAAAAAATCAGTTAGCCTTGGAAACTAATGAAGCCAGTTACTTATCACGAGCATTTTAGGTGAAAGAAACGAATTCATAGAGAACTAATTTATTTGTTTATGTCGAAACTAACAGCTTTTTACTATAAAGAAAAAAAAACTTTACTATCTCATTGTAAAATCAATTAACAGTTTAAATTTTCGCGATTTGAACACAAAATTTAATACTAAAACAGGCGTGACCACGGCGCGTGCGACCACGTTGAAACGTCAGGAACAAATGTAAAATCATAATATTTACGCGAATTTACGCCCGTATTACAATAGGAGACTCAAGTCATGATCTATATTTAAGTACTGACTGTCACTTTCTTTCACTATCAAAATTACAAAGACGACTGCTACTCAAGTAGCAGTCGTCTTTGTAATCAGAGTCTGAGTCGCGTTCTATAATACGTACCTTAGATCGGTTTTAGTATTAAATTATGTAAAATCAATTAAAATAATTAAATACAGTGGTGGCTGCGACTTATTAGAAGGATGTTTTCAGAGCGTGGACTCGATTGAAGACGCTGGCTCTTTCCACCTCAACTCGACTGAAACCACTAACAATGACCCAGAGACGTCCAGCGAGATCGCGCTTGATGATAATAAGCTTCCGGTAAGACAAAATTTGTAGTCACTAGTTCCGCCCGGGACGCTCGAAAATTATGTAGCCTATGTAACCAAAGTGTCAGCTACTTCCATACAAAATTTTATCAAAATTAGTCCAGCCGTTTGAGCGTGAAAGAGCAACAAATATCCATACGTCCTTACAAACTTTCGCATTTATAATATTAGTAGGATTCTTACATAAGGAAACTAATCCAACTAATATTATAAACATGAAAGTTTGTGAGGATGAATGTTTGATTTTCCTTAGTAGAAACTACTGTACGGATTTTGATGAAACTTTACACCGTCTCTTGATCGAGGGGTCCTAGGTTCGATTCCCAGTCGGGGCAAGTATTTGTGTAAAAAGCTGATGTTTACTCTCGGGTCATGGGTTTTCGTGTCTATGTTCCAAGAGACCCTCAACACAAGGGAAAACCTTAGTGTGGGCCTTTGAGTGTGTAGCGTTTATTATTCGTATAAAAAATATACCTCAACGGCCGATTTTTACTTTAGATGTTTTAGTTGTTCTTAGCGGGGGCTATTTTTTTTTTTTGTGTGAAATAAGTTTTTTATAGTCGCATATTCGCAATTATTTTCTTATTAGTGATTTATTCATCTATTTCAGGTAAGCAATGACGAGTCGTGGACAGATGTGAATCTGAATGAAGACGGAGAACGAGGCCCCGCGACTATTACCAGAAGCAGAGACCACGAAGGAAACATACATGAAGGTGAGAATCTATAAAATGGAAGGGAAAGTCCTAGCTTTCTACTTTAGCGCTTAACCTAAATCTTGGGATCTCGATCTAGATTAGTTCATTAGTGCTAAAGCTGTTTTTACATGGCAGCTTATAATAAAGAATAATTATTTCACAAAATTACATAAAAGATAGTAAATCTATTTTGAACCAAACAAAAACAGCAAAAGATAAAAGATAGCATTTCATGATTTCTCATTTCTTTCACAATAATAATTCAGTTAAATTCGAGTTTTTATTAGAAAGATCGCGCGAATCATCTCTTCATTAAATGTATTATGACACAGTTTTTTTAGCAACTCTAACGCCATCTGTCAAGTAAGGTGGATAACTTCAGGAAGGAAATGTGATTTGAAGTGTGATAGAAAACAAGCCATCTAGTGCCGCGGAGTTTGGATAGATGGCGCTGTGCGTACACATCATCTTATATTCAAACCGTTACCAAGATAGCTTTATAGATGGCGTTGGAATCGTGAAATGAGCACTTTATCTTGACACAGAAGATAAAATAATGTTGTGCTCCTGTAATTCCGGGATGGATTCTGAGTATTTAGGTGTGGCTATGAAGTTCATTTGTATAAAATGTCATTTTCGTTTTCACAAAACATCAAATTTTACAATAGAAAAATACAACTTGAAACTTGTTGTAAAAAGCAAATGACAGCTTTTTTTATAAAAGTTTTTGGAAATCGGGTGAGTTTAAACTAGTTTGGAAAACTTGAGGAGCAAAGTAACCCAATATGAGATTTGAAAAAAAAATTTTTACTTTCAGATGATCGCACAAGTTATATTTAGAGGCGTAATTTTTTTTTCATTTTTCGACCTAAGTTTGTTCTATATTTTTTTTTAAATTATCGCGGTTATTTTCAGTAGTTTCAAATATATTTATAACGGGTTATTTCCCTTGACATTGCAAATATCGGATACTCACTTAAAACAAAATTCGTCAAAAGGACCTATTGAAGTGAAAACTTCTTTAGCACCGTTGTGATTTGAAAATCAATGAAACGAAAAAGCGACAGTATAAATTCATAAGATTTAACGTGGGAGAAAATGAGATAGTAAGTACGTTTGTGAAGGTTTCACTTCTACCACGTGTGAATTGCACACATGTTTTTTTTTAATTTAGTATGGGACCACTCTTGTTCGCGAAATCGGGTGACGCACGTCCTTCATTGTCACTAATTTAAATCACCCAATAGGTCCTCATGTCGTGCTGTTGTTTCAGACCTGGACAAACAGATCCACATGCGTTCCACGGAGCACCACCACCTGCAACAACGGCAGAGGAGTCTGCAGGCTGCCCAGAGGCATTTGCACCCGGTAACTATACAGGCTCTAAGAAATGGTGCAATCTACACATAACTATACACATCAACTCTGTTTAGCATAATGGATAGAGAGATAAAATTTCAATTGCTAAATCTGAACTTTCAGTTCTAACCAATACATTTTGTTTTACTTGTTTGTGAAAACGTAACGAAAATGAAATAAAAATTGCGAATTCTTTTTCACAATTTTCATAACAAAAGCAGGAAAAGGCATTTTCGTTTCCGTCACATTTCCACAAGTAGGCATAAAGCAAAACAAAATTCATTGGGTAGAATTGCAAATTCAGGTTTAGTACGTGTGTATTACGTTTTCAGTTTTTGCTTAGCTTTCCCTTATACCCTGTATCGATCATTCAGTAATCACTTAACACAATAACGGCTTCCGTCACCGTCAGTCAACTCGTATAGATTCTAATTAAAAAAGTGTCAACCGCATTTAGCTTAGCGAAAAAAAAAATTGATTCAGTACCGACAATACACAATAGCAACAAAAAAATATTAACTAACTAAAACCCCCTGCATATTCCAGGACAGCGAGACGCTCGCCGGCCTCAGCGCGATGAACGCGACGATGTCGGCGGAGGGAGTGTCGCGGGAGGCGTCACTCACGCACAAACTCGAGACTGCGTTAGGTAACACATGCATTTCCTTTCATTTATTCCATCTCTTTAAAGTTCAAGTGAATAGGCGAGCTTGCTACATCCTCGACCATATCTCCGCCCCTGGGCTTGATTTGTGGTAGTGACGCTGCCTCTTGATCGGTGGTCCTGGGTTCGATCCCCAGTCGGGGCAAACCTTTGTGTAAAAAGCAGATGTTTGTTCTCGGGTCATGGGTGTTTGTGGTTGTCTTTGTGTGTTTTCCAGGGGACCCACGACACAAGGGAAAACCTTACTGTGGGCCTTTGAGTGTGTAGCGTTTATTTTTTTATTTTTTTAATATAAAAAGTGGAAAGATATGTATTTTGTATGTTACGAATAAATTTAAAAACTACTGGACCGATTTCAAAAATTCTTTCACCATTAGGATGCTACATTATCCCTGCGTAACAAACGCTACATAGTTTTCCCGAATTCCAACGGGAACGAAGTCCCGAGCGGGATGCTAGTTTTTTATAAAATAAAAACCGGCCAAGAGCGTGTCGAGCCACGCACATTGTAGGGTTCCGTAGCAGCATGGTTCAAATATATTCTTATTAATCCCAACAGTGTTTGGCACTTGGTCGACTATTACTTGCAAACTTGAAGGACCAACTTATGTGTGATAGTTTTCCTTTAAATTTCGTTGTATATTCTACCAACGTGAATTTTTTCACATTTTTAGAAACAACCGTTTAGCAGGTATAGGGGGGGACACTTGTGTTTGACAAAAATTTTCACTTTAAAAATTTATATTTCGCAAACGGAGGGCTGAATCGAAAAACGTTCTTAGTAAACCCCTTCTATCTTTTAAAATGCTATCCTATGACACCCCATTCAATTATATTGGCGAGAAAAAAAAATAACCCCCCTTTCACGTCTATGGGAGACACCCGAATTTTTTTTTTTTCCAAGATTTTACTCTACAGTTCTGTCGGCGTGATTCATATGTATAATCATGCTTAGTTTCAGCTCTGTAGTACCAAGGGTTTCTTAGAAAACCTGCGGACAGACGGACAGACGGACATGGCGAAACTATAAGGGTTTTTAGATTACTACGGAACCCTAAAAAGGTCATTTTCGTGTAGGACGGAAAGTGACAGTATGATATTTAAAGTGGCATTAGCCTTAATGGACAACTCGCAACTGAATTTATGTGTGTTAAAATGTAAATATATGTATTTTTGGAAAGGTTACTTTTTTAAATGCACAATTAAAATGCTATATAAGGTCCTAATTTATTAGTGACTTTCCTTCAAAGAAGTTATTGTATAGGTTAATAGTATTCCAAAAAACAACATAAAATTTAATTATCTTAAAATAAAATTTAGCAAAAAAAATATATTTCCATTTAAAGATAAAGGAATGGTTCTCTATCACTTGAAGCCGGCCACTCCCCGCTCGCCCGCTCTACTACTGCCATTATTAATTACGTTTGAATGGATGGGTTTATTCATCATAGTAATGAAAAAATATCATAACAAAATTTTTCAAGACCTTTTCAATTTAATATTATGCCTTTGTTTTTTGACTCAAATGATATATTTTGACCTACACAAAACGTGTTAAAAGAAAAGTCACTAATAAATTAGGACATTATATAATCCCCGAGTAACAAATGCTACATTATTTTCCCAAATTCCCACGGGAACAGTCTCCATCCCGGGCGGAAAGCTAGTGTATAATAAATACAGAAATGCAATAAATATACATATGATATAAATATATTTAAGCAATATACCTGCCTATGATGACTCGTTCGAAAGGTATCACTCTTTTATATACTCCATTATAAACATTCGCAGGTCCAGTATGTCCATTGCTGCGTGAGATAATGCTGGACTTCGCTCCGTTCCTGTCCAAAACCCTCGTTGGCAGCCACGGACAGGAGTTATTAATGGAGGGTAAAGGTACACTCGCTCTAAGCATGATAGATTAGTTTGTGCACTGTTAATTAATTTGTTTATAATGGATCATTTATTTAATTTCAAAACATTTATTTTTGTCTTATTTATTGTAAACTACATATTTGAATAAGTGTTTTTTAAGAAAATTTTAATGTTCGTTTCCATGCTGTACTTGGTTAGCAATTTCATTATTTATCAGCAGCAATTTTTATTGCACATAGCAACACTTCATTTTTTAATTTTTTCACGTTAAAGTGATTTTAAATTAATTAAATCCTTTAACTATTCCTAAAGAATTCATACTGGAATACTAAATAATAGTCATCCAGGGGCATCGATATCTCCTCGTGTAGATCGATATATTTTATTGATTTGCGCGGATTATATCACTTCAGCGAACTGATCTAAGCTTGATCTAAGCATTCTTAGATTTTAGTAGTAAAAAAAACTAAAGGATCAGTCCGAGGTGAGCGATTCAAAAATACTGCCCCTGAAGACAGTAAGAAAGCCACTGATTTCTCATAGTTGTATCTCATTCATTTAAAATCAATCAACGCTGACTGCTTATTAAACAAATCGCGTTTTTGTGCTTCCAGTAAATACTGTAGTATTTTTTTTTGGTTGTGTTATTATTAGTATACACAGACTTTATGTCCATGCCCTTGTCTAGATTATTCTTTTTTGTTAATACTTGCTTTTTAACTGTAGTACTAAGTATAATTTCTGTCTAAGCATGCTAGATTACTTTGTACACTTTTCATTTATTTTAGCACAGACAAATCATTTCGAAGCTAACAAAATAAACTTATGCTATTCCATCTATCCTGTAATATTAAACCACCTGTCTCAAAACATACCTTCTCCATTCCAGGTCTCCAAACCTTCAAATCCAGCACATCAGTCGTAGAGCTGGTGATGCTGCTCTGCTCCCAGGAGTGGCAGAACTCTCTCCAGAAACACGCAGGCCTGGCTTTCATAGAGCTGATCAACGAAGGAAGACTATTGTCTCATGCGATGAGGGATCATATCGTCAGGGTCGCCAACGAAGCTGAGTTCATTCTGAACAGGATGCGAGCTGATGATGTCTTGAAGCATGCTGATTTTGAGGTAGATTAATTGAATTCCTACTGTTTTATTACCAACTCTCGACAAAAAAGAGGGGTGTTATAAGTTTGACGAGTGTATCTGTATGTCTGTGTATCTGTGTGTGGCATCGTAGCTCATAAACGAATGGACCGAATTCGAAGTCACTCGAAAAGCACGCAAGACTGGCTTTATTACAGAATGAGAATCAAGTCTTGATCTATACTTAAGTATTGATTGTCTCTCCCACTATCAAAATTACAAAGATGACTGCTACTCAAGTATAGATCAGAGTCTGAGTCGCGTTCTGTAATACGGGTCTTGGCACGATATCTCGCCTCTCTTCTCGAGTAAGGTTTTGGCTCGGTCTCTACCATTAATGTATAGCGGTTACCTTGTTTTGACGGTTCAAAAAACAATATTTCTCAGAGTTTTAAACGCGTTATTTTACACCCCGTTTAATATTACAGTGCCTTGGTCTTATTGTGATCAAAATTAAAACGGTCAGGGTATATGTTCGCAGTGCCTATGTGCGACGACGAGTCAGGAGCGCGCAGACGAGGAGCGAACCTGCGAGCGGCTGATAGCGGCCGCGCGCCGCCGCGACACCGCCGCCGCCGCCCGCCTGCTCGACAAGCTGCGCCACACCGCGCACGCGCACGGGTAACTCTAGCACACGCGCTCTCATTGTATCGCACACGCGGTAACTTTATCACACACGCTCTCATTGTATCACACACGCGGTAACTATATCACACACGCTCTTCGTTGTATCACACACGCGGTAACTATATCACACACGCTCTCATTGTATCACACACGCGGTAACTATATCACACACGCTCTCATTGTATCACACACGCGGTAACTATATCACACGCTCTCATTGTATCACACACGCGGTAACTATATCACACGCTCTCATTGTATCACACACGCGGTAACTATATCACACACGCTCTTCGTTGTATCACACACGCGGTAACTATATCACACACGCTCTCATTGTATCACACACGCGGTAACTATATCACACGCTCTCATTGTATCACACACGCGGTAACTTTATCACACACGCTCTCATTGTATCACACACGCGGTAACTATATCACACGCTCTCATTGTATCACACACGCGGTAACTATATCACACACGCTCTTCGTTGTATCACACACGCGGTAACTATATCACACACGCTCTCATTGTATCACACACGCGGTAACTGTATCACACACGCGCTCATTGTATCACACACGCGGTAACTATATCACACACGCTCTCATTGTATCACACACGCGGTAACTATATCACACGCTCTCATTGTATCACACACGCGGTAACTTTATCACACACGCTCTCATTGTATCACACACGCGGTAACTATATCACACGCTCTCATTGTATCACACACGCGGTAACTATATCACACACGCTCTCATTGTATCACACACGCGGTAACTATATCACACGCTCTCATTGTATCAAACACGCGGTAACTTTATCACACACGCTCTCATTGTATCACACACGCGGTAACTATATCACACGCTCTCATTGTATCACACACGCGGTAACTATATCACACACGCTCTTCGTTGTATCACACACGCGGTAACTATATCACACACGCTCTCATTGTATCACACACGCGGTAACTATATCACACACGCTCTCATTGTATCACACACGCGGTAACTATATCACACACGCTCTCATTGTATCACACACGCGGTAACTATATCACACGCTCTCATTGTATCACACACGCGGTAACTTTATCACACACGCTCTCATTGTATCACACACGCGGTAACTATATCACACGCTCTCATTGTATCACACACGCGGTAACTATATCACACACGCTCTTCGTTGTATCACACACGCGGTAACTATATCACACACGCTCTCATTGTATCACACACGCGGTAACTTTATCACACACGCTCTCATTGTATCACACACGCGGTAACTATATCACACGCTCTCATTGTATCACACACGCGGTAACTTTATCACACACGCTCTCATTGTATCACACACGCGGTAACTATATCACACGCTCTCATTGTATCACACACGCGGTAACTATATCACACACGCTCTCATTGTATCACACACGCGGTAACTATATCACACACGCTCTCATTGTATCACACACGCGGTAACTATATCACACACGCTCTCATTGTATCACACACGCGGTAACTATATCACACGCTCTCATTGTATCACACACGCGGTAACTTTATCACACACGCTCTCATTGTATCACACACGCGGTAACTATATCACACGCTCTCATTGTATCACACACGCGGTAACTATATCACACACGCTCTTCGTTGTATCACACACGCGGTAACTATATCACACACGCTCTCATTGTATCACACACGCGGTAACTATATCACACACGCTCTCATTGTATCACACACGCGGTAACTATATCACACACGCTCTCATTGTATCGCACACGCGGTAACTTTATCACACACGCTCTCATTGTATCACACACGCGGTAACTATATCACACGCTCTCATTGTATCACACACGCGGTAACTTTATCACACACGCTCTCATTGTATCACACACGCGGTAACTATATCACACGCTCTCATTGTATCACACACGCGGTAACTATATCACACACGCTCTTCGTTGTATCACACACGCGGTAACTATATCACACACGCTCTCATTGTATCACACACGCGGTAACTTTATCACACACGCTCTCATTGTATCACACACGCGGTAACTATATCACACGCTCTCATTGTATCACACACGCGGTAACTATATCACACGCTCTCATTGTATCACACACGCGGTAACTATATCACACACGCTCTTCGTTGTATCACACACGCGGTAACTTTATCACACACGCTCTCATTGTATCACACACGCGGTAACTATATCACACGCTCTCATTGTATCACACACGCGGTAACTTTATCACACACGCTCTCATTGTATCACACACGCGGTAACTATATCACACGCTCTCATTGTATCACACACGCGGTAACTATATCACACACGCTCTCATTGTATCACACACGCGGTAACTATATCACACACGCTCTCATTGTATCACACACGCGGTAACTATATCACACGCTCTCATTGTATCACACACGCGGTAACTTTATCACACACGCTCTCATTGTATCACACACGCGGTAACTATATCACACGCTCTCATTGTATCACACACGCGGTAACTATATCACACACGCTCTTCGTTGTATCACACACGCGGTAACTATATCACACACGCTCTCATTGTATCACACACGCGGTAACTATATCACACACGCTCTCATTGTATCACACACGCGGTAACTATATCACACACGCTCTCATTGTATCGCACACGCGGTAACTTTATCACACACGCTCTCATTGTATCACACACGCGGTAACTATATCACACGCTCTCATTGTATCACACACGCGGTAACTATATCACACACGCTCTTCGTTGTATCACACACGCGGTAATTATATCACACACGCTCTCATTGTATCACACACGCGGTAACTATATCACACACGCTCTCATTGTATCACACACGCGGTAACTATATCACACACGCTCTTCGTTGTATCACACACGCGGTAACTATATCACACACGCTCTCATTGTATCACACACGCGGTAACTTTATCACACACGCTCTCATTGTATCACACACGCGGTAACTATATCACACACGCTCACATTGTATCATACACGCGGTAACTATATCACACACGCTCTTCGTTGTATCACACACGCGGTAACTATATCACACACGCTCTCATTGTATCACACACGCGGTAACTATATCACACACGCTCTCATTGTATCACACACGCGGTAACTATATCACACGCTCTCATTGTATCACACACGCGGTAACTTTATCACACACGCTCTCATTGTATCACACACGCGGTAACTATATCACACGCTCTCATTGTATCACACACGCGGTAACTATATCACACACGCTCTTCGTTGTATCACACACGCGGTAACTATATCACACACGCTCTCATTGTATCACACACGCGGTAACTATATCACACACGCTCTCATTGTATCACACACGCGGTAACTATATCACACACGCTCTCATTGTATCACACACGCGGTAACTATATCACACGCTCTCATTGTATCACACACGCGGTAACTTTATCACACACGCTCTCATTGTATCACACACGCGGTAACTATATCACACGCTCTCATTGTATCACACACGCGGTAACTATATCACACACGCTCTTCGTTGTATCACACACGCGGTAACTATATCACACACGCTCTCATTGTATCACACACGCGGTAACTATATCACACACGCTCTCATTGTATCACACACGCGGTAATTATATCACACACGCTCTTCGTTGTATCACACACGCGGTAACTTTATCACACACGCTCTCATTGTACCACACACATGGTAACTATATCACACACGCTCTCATTGTATCACACACGCGGTAACTATATCACACACGCTCTCATTGTATCACACACGCGGTAACTATATCACACACGCTCTTTATTGTATCACACACGCTCTCATTGTATCACACAAATGGTAACTATATTCCACACGCTCTCATTGTATCACACAGGCGGTAACTATATCACACACGCTCTCATTGTATCACACACGCGGTAACTATATCACACACGCTCTTTATTGTATCACACACGCTCTCATTGTATCACACACGGTCTCATTGTATCACACATGCGATAACTATATCACACACGCACTTCATTGTATCACACACGCTCTCATTGTATCACACACATGGTAACTATATCACACACGCTGTCATTTTATTACATGCAAGGTCAATGTATTACACACGCGGCAAATTCAAGCGGGGGATAGCAGCTGCGCGCTACTGTGATACTACCTCCGTCACACCACACACCAGGAACTAAGTATATTACACACGTGGTAACTTAATTCCACGCATCAGTAACTAGTCACTGTATCTCACAAACACTTTATCACATACGCATACACCGGCATCACAGTTAACATAACTACATTATACAGACTACTTTATGCTGTTTGCAACCTACATTGGTTATATTCCATACCTTAGAAATCATGAAGTTATTTTTTGATAGATAGGTAAATAGATAAAAATTCTAGATGGAGCTTTAAGAAACATTTCTTAGATTATCTACTCAGCCAACAGAAATTGTTATCGTAATTTTGGGACCGCGATCGCTGAAACCTTTTTTAATTAACTTGCTTACCAATTTTTTGTTAATATTAATTTAAAATATTTTTTAAATTAAGTATTGTATATTTTTAAGTCTTGTTTAATTATTTGCAATTAACTTTTTCACTGCACAATTAGCTTTTTATTATTGTAATAGCGCGCAATTTATATCTAATTTGGCACCGGCAGAATATCAGTGTCGTAAATACATACTTGTTATGTGTTATTACAAAATGCTGAGTCGGGGCCATTTCTTTGTACAATATATTGTAGTATAGATGCAGGTAATTTACAATTTATGTATTTGATCGAACTTTGCTATAATCATAATCTAAATTGTTACTATAATGCAGTATTTTTCAAACTGTGGGTAGCCACTCCCAGGGGGGGTCACAGGTAATAGAAAAAGACAATAATTTATAAATCTTGCACTAAAGTAAGACTATTCTGTGCCTGTATATGAATAATAATGCTTACCGTCGGTCACCTTCCGCGTCTACGTGGCGTCTACCCTGCGGCAAACTCTTTTATTATGTTTTAAAATCTCCGGAGTAGTACATAGATTTAGCCTAAAAGGATCTTAGGGATGTTAGGGGGTCGCCAGAACTTTATATGATCCAAAAGGGTCGCGAATTCAAAAAGATTGAAAAACACTGCTATAATGTATTGTTGGCAATGAATAAATTATTTTCTTTCTTATTCACTGCTATTTGTGTTTTCCAGGTCGCAGACTCAATTCTGGAAGCTAGACTCGTGGGAGGACGACGCCCGGCGCCGGCGGCGGCTCGTGCCCAACGCGCTCGGCTCGCGGCACGACACCGCCGCGCTGCAGCACGACGCCGGCAGCGAGCCGCCGCACGACGCCATACTGCAGGTCGCTACAGCTAGCAGCTACTATAGCTATACTCCATCCACGGAGACAAGTTAATAGGGAAAACTTAGACTCGTTTCTAATTGGTCAGCGAGTACCGTTAACTGAGTGTACAGACTACGTGCATATTTTAGTCTGAACGTGGTACTCGAACTGTGCAGACGCGCGCATATTTTATCCTGTATTGTTTTCGTGACCTGGCGTGTATTTTGGACTGTTGGTGCATTCATTCATTGTGACTTGGCTTTGCTTACTGGACTCCGTGATCGATTGCTTTCTGACGACTTGGCGCTTGTGTACTGGACTTTTGATTGTATTTTACGGACTTTGTACATTTGTAAGAAGTGAACACACCATGATGGACGGTTCGAATTCTGATTTTAATGCCCTAAATAGAAAAAAAACGTCCTTTTAGTAGTACTGAAAAAACTATCATATGGAATATGTATCAGTCCATGGCAAGTGCAACCCCTTCCGCTTCATATAATGATATTTTAAAAGCTGTTTCTTCTTCCCTCGGAATCCATTGGGCATCAGTTTTCAGAATTGTGAAAGAAAAAAATCACAATAATGGTATTTTAAAATCTCCCAAGAAAACCAAACAGCGTACGAAGATTGTCGACACAGTTGATGATTTTACCAAATGTGCCATCAGAAGAATAGTTCATGATTTTTTTTACATTTTGTCCAAAGTAGGAACTACGTTTCGGTAAAAAAAATCATGAACTATTCTTCTGATGGCACATTTGGTAAAATCATCAACTGTGTCGACAATCTTCGTACGCTGTTTGGTTTTCTTGGGAGATTTTAAAATACCATTATTGTGATTTTTTTCTTTCACAATTCTGAAAACTGATGCCCAATGGATTCCGAGGGAAGAAGAAACAGCTTTTAAAATATCATTATATGAAGCGGAAGGGGTTGCACTTGCCATGGACTGATACATATTCCATATGATAGTTTTTTCAGTACTACTAAAAGGACGTTTTTTTTCTATTTAGGGCATTAAAATCAGAATTCGAACCGTCCATCATGGTGTGTTCACTTCTTACAAATGTACAAAGTCCGTAAAATACAATCAAAAGTCCAGTACACAAGCGCCAAGTCGTCAGAAAGCAATCGATCACGGAGTCCAGTAAACAAAGCCAAGTCACAATGAATGAATGCACCAACAGTCCAAAATACACGCCAGGTCACGAAAACAATAGGTAACGAAAACAATACATGATAAAATATGCGCGCGTCTGCACAGTTCGAGTACCACGTTCAGACTAAAATATGCAGGGGACATTCAAACGAAGCACACTAAATAAAATATTAAAAAACATTGGTTTCAAATTATTTACCTATTTTAAGATAACAATAGAATATATTTATGTATTTATGCAAACACATTACAAAACAATGAAAATACAGTCAAAATTAGAAAACCAAATTATTAAAAAAAAATCACAAATTACTGCTGAGATAAAATTCAGGCATAAATATTAAAAGTAGCACAGTGTGTACGTGCATTCAGAATGGTATACGCCCACCGCCTTTTTTTGTCCTTGTCATTTGTATGGAATTGTGGGACAGAGAGGGCGCTATATTAACTTGTCTCCGTGGATGGAGTATAGCAGTTACTATAGCTAGCAGTTACTATAGCTAGCAGTTACTATAGCTAGCAGTTACTATAGCTAGCAGTTACTATAGCTATCAGTTAGTATAGCTATCAGTTATTTTAGCTATCAGTTACTATATCTATTAAATCAGTGTTTTTCAAACGCTGAAGCCTTATTCGGGGGGTCATGAAGCCTGTTCAGACAAAAAATTATTCTTTCATGAATTTAAATAATTACCGTCAAGGAATCGACATAAAATTCCTATAGATTTAGGATCTTACATCAATAAATATGACGAATACTTAAACAACGTCTAAAACTGGCCTATTTAACCTACATAAGCTGGTTTCAAAACATTGTTCAAGTAGTTTGAATTTTTGTGGTAAAGTACTTGATTTTAGGGGAGCGAATTTTTATGTATTTCGACCTTGACTTACAGGTTTTTCATTGGCCAAACTTGTTCAATTTAGTGGAATAAGTAATATTATTCTATTCTATCTAATCCTTTGCTATTCTATTACTTGTTACCTCTAGGCCCAAGAAGAGCTCCACACTCGTCTGGCGGCGGAAGGCCGCGCGCGGGGGGCCCAGCTCGCCACTCCCCCCGCCTCCGACCTCCTGGACGACGCTGACCTCATGGCCGACGACCGGGAGATCGATGCTGACCTCACAGGTAATGGTCTAAGTTGACCTCGGGCCAACTAGCTACAACACCCGCCTCTGACCTCCTGGATTTTATTGAATGACTAGCTTTCCTCCGGGACTTCGTTCCCGTGGGAATGGGGTAAATTATGTAGCCTATTTGTTACTCCAGAGTGTCAGCTACCTCCATACCAAATTTTATTAAAATTGGTCTAGCCGTTAGGGCGTCAAAGAGTAACAAAAATCCATACAAACTTTCGCGTTTATAATATTAGTAAGACCAATTATCGCAGTTTGATAGAATGCCTGATAAAACTCTTAGAGCACCGGAAAACAAGTTAAAAATGAATTTGCTGTTAAAAATTTAACAGGCGTTAATATTCAAGTCCGCCTTTGTAGTGTTTTTCTTATAAGTATTGTGTCTTGTGGAACTTATGCTCATATACAATAAATAATTAATACATACATATACATACATTTAATGCACTAATTTCTTGCAGTTTTATACAACTCATTTAACGTCTACCCACTCCAACGATAATTAGATATGGTTGAAAGGGTTTGCGACATTTCACAAACCAAACAATTTTTTAACTATTTAAGGGGAAAAACTCAAAATATTCAGTTATTGGAAGTTGGTTGAAAAGCAGATGCCTGTTCTCAGTTCTGAGTTTATTTGTCTTCGTGTCATATGTCCCAAGAGAGATTTTAGTGTGGACAAATTCAAATTCAAAATATCTTTATTCATAGAACATTCAGGATGTTACTTAAAATAAGTCAAAGTTACATTAAAAACATACAAACATTCGTTCATTCATGATGTTTCAATAAAGGATTTAAATACATAGATACATATTCGTTCTTTTAACCCTACTGACTGCGCCTATTCGCAAAGGTGCGGTCTTCCCCAGAGAAGAATAGGCAAGAAACTTTGAGGGTGCTCTTTTTAATCTCGTATTACAAATTTTAACTGAGAAATGTCTTCTCAAATTGTTGTGTTTTGGTAACCTTCACAATGGAGAAATCAATTTCCGGATATGTGATACGCTGGCCCCCGAAGCTCTTCAGCTTTATCGTTCATGCGTTCTTATGTTGAGCGCATGGCAGATGGATAGGGCTGAAGGGTTTCTCCTTTTTTTGTTTTTTGTATCTTCCAATGAGGCTGACATAGTCTCTTAAGGTGATCTAAAGACTCAACCAAATTTTAGATTATAAAAAAATGTCTTCTCCCCACTAGGTCCAGTGAACATAAGCACCCGCGCCCGGCTGGTGGCCCCCGGGCTGGTGGCGCCGGGCACCGTGTCCCTCACTTCCACCGAGCTGTACTTCGAGGTGGATGAAGAGGATCCGGAGTTCAAGAAGGTGGACCCTGAGGTGAGTCATTAAAATAATTTTTTTTGTGATTTTTTTTGCCTTAGAGCTCCTCCTCTTTCAAATAAAACTGCCCAGTCTGGGTCCATGAATTTACACAAATGTAATTGTATGTTACCTTTATAAATACCATGGAATGCAAATAAATGATTGAGTATTGAGTAACTGAAACTCTGTTCATAGCACCTCTCAGAATGTGAAAACATTCAATATAAAAAAAAAAGTTTATTTTCAGACCCATAGATCCAAGTTACTTAGTTTTTTATTGCAAGTCACATAGGTATTGACATAGATACCCCGTAAGGGCACAGCAATTTTTTAAACTATAATTACAGACGTATTAAGGCGACTACAGCACCTAAATTACGATTTTATGATGCGTAGATAAGCATGACGCACTGCATTGAATCGAAGAAAAAAAATACTACGGTAATATTCAGGAGATAAACCAGATAAGTAGTTTGCTGAAAACATGATTCAGCACTTTTGGTTCGATAGAAAAAGCTCACAAAGTCACCTCTAAATACCCAATATTTGTATCTTTTAAGCTGTAAAAACCATAGTAAAATGCACACAGGAACTTGAATTTGCTATCAAAATGTTCGTGATTGAACACTCTCGATAAGTAGTTAACGCATTTTTCGATTTAAGCTTCCATAAATCTCATTTTTCTAACTTTCGAACATGTTTTTACGCACGCACGCTTTCATAGTCCGTAAACTTCGTGTATCGACACTGTTCGCACTGCCGGCCCAGGCCTGTTGAGAGACGGAGATGGCACTATTCCTATGTGTGCTGCCTTTATCGGGTGCTGTAGTCGCTTTAATAATGATAAGACTAATTTCTTAAAGGATATGAATCAGCTCGCTAATCTGGCTAAGTTTTTCCAATAAACATAAGTCAAAGTATCAAAAAAATGTATCGACTGTCCATACAACTTGAGCGTTAAGCTGATTTTCTAATATAAGAAGTCGTTTTTTTTTAAGAATTTTTTATGGGGGAATTTCTTGGGGAAAGTTGGTCCATTTCAAGATTCGTTAGCTAATTTATAATGATATAGAACATCCCAAGATCGATCGTCTGACTTGGGCCCCGAGGCCACGTCCAGCCGGTAAGATAACATTTCATATTTTAGCGTCCTAATACTGGGCAAAAACTTTGATTCTGGTGTTTTCCAGCATTCTAGAGAACCCTCTTTTACTATTTTAGGTTAAAAATAGTGAATCACATCTGTCAATTTCGGAATCACATTCTCAGGTTTTAAGAACACGTTTGCGTATTAATTCCGAGTAAACTAACGAAGCATAACCCGTATCACTCTAAAATCTACATCTAAATTAACAAAATATTTTAATATTTTAATCTCCATCAGAAACTACTCATTAATAAGTATGCGTAGAAAACTATTCATAAAAGCAAATTAAATATCCTCATGTCATAAACATATCGTAAACCTCCACCATTATTAAAACTAGAATTAATGAAATTGTCAATAAATAAAACACTTTATTACTTGGGTAATAAATATTTTTTTCCTTTAAACAAATATTATAAATTTTGGGGACAAAGCCTTGACAAAATGATACTCAAACAAGGTGCGACGTGATACCTTTGTCTGATAATTTATTATTTATCTTATTCAACCAGGAGTTGTAAAACGAAAATTATATCTTTTTTTCAATCAGCACTTTTGTTATAACTGCCAATCTCCACGCACACAAAACTCCACCTTAACTCGTGGTATTTAAGCTACAAATTTACTTGACTGGTCTGAGAATTAGGGACGTTATATGCTCGTGTGATGGTAGTATCGATAGTATGACGGTGTAATATAGGCGGTAACCGAATATGAGGCTCTTAGGAACATGAACAATGCGGCCCCGCGGCGCGCGAGCCATCAGGCGCCATGCTAAGGATGTTACTTATGTCGATATAGTCAGCAAGATCGTAAAGACGGCTGGTTTGGTCGAATGGTAGTGAGTTCGATTCCCAGTCGAGGCAAATATGCAAATATTTGTGTAAAAAGCAGATGTGTGTTCTAAGGTCATGGGTGTTTGAGTTTGTCTTAATGTATACTCGATTCATAATAAGCTGAGTTGATGCCACTTGAAAATAGTAAGTGCTGCTATCTCGTTTAACTACAAGTGGTTTGTTTATTGTAGTGTTAAACAACACCCATTTTTTTTACCGAGTGGTCCATACTATTCTGCAATTTTGTACCTGACTTGGACCCTTGTTTATTGTTAACAGTAATTGCCGCTTCAAGTGGCATCAGCTCAGCTGATTATGAACCGAGTATATGTTCCGATGGACCAACGACACAAGAGATTTTATTTCATTTAATTTATTTCATGCTTTCATGTGTTACAATAGTTCTTACAGTCTAAAAGTAACCTTAGTGTGGGCCTTTGACGATTAAAATTACTTAGCGAATTGTTGTAATATTATTTTAGCTGCGTATTTTTATTTTTCCACAAAAGCTATCCATAAAACCTTTTAATTTTGCATACATACTAGGGTGGGTCACGAATGTATGGAGAAAAATAAAATGTCTTATATTTAAACGTAATAGTGATAAAAAGGTGTATTAATGCGTTATTCTTAGATATGCAAAAAATGGTTACGATCAGATATCATCTTCAACCTCCGGATTGACCTTGAAATTAAGAAAAAGATACAAAAAAAGGTTTTTAGGAAATTCCCTTAAGAAGTATCAAAATTGGTTTTTAATATAATATTTTGTAATAAAACACTAGCCTATAGAACATACTTGTTTAATTTTGAAAATTAAATACCGCACCTTATCTAATTATATCTAATTTATTGCCTTTAATTCACAAAAAAATCCTTCTTGCTGTCAAATTTTGGCATATCTTTGCGAGACGCTAACTGGTTTTTAATGTAGCCTTCTTTTGGAAATTTGCTGCACAAAGCACTTGAAGCTTCTGTGACAGTCTTAACTGCCCTTTCCACTGCTTGGGTATGACAGGGAAGACGTAGCAGAGGCTATTCACCCTCACCTTTTTGATCAACTGTCAAATGTAAATTTTCGTCACTAATTTCTTTTAGATCGGTGGTTCGGTGATATTTTGCTGCCAATCCATCAGATCTATGTAGGAAGATGCATCTAGGTTTATCTACAGAACTTCAAATAGACGGATTTGGTTCTATGTAATGGGGCGAGCTTTCAGTAATCGTCGCGCAGCTAAGTCACGAATGTGTTTTAGCGGATCAGTCAGCAATGCCAATAATAAATTCTCGGGATGGGCAAAATTTCTTTGAATTACAGGATCGACTTTGGTTTTAAGTTCGGCTGACAGGTACCTAGATGAAGAGATCAGCTTCCACAGGTGTCGTGCTCCATCCTTGTAAGTAAGATGAGTCTTGATAGCGAACCAAGTCGGAGCGTAAACTTTTACAACTTAGGTTGCTGATATTATTAAACTTTCAGATGCAGTTTTTGTTGAAACGTAGGCACGAAGAACACGATTCGCTCGAATCAGCCATCTAGCATGAGACATTTTACCTGGGGAATTTGTTGGCTAAATCTTCAGGTAGCTTTCCTTTTGTAACAGCTGGTTTTCGTTCGTTCTCTGCGTAGCTTATTGGGATCAATTCCTGGTACAGTCGAGTTAGTGACTTGCAGAACTGCTGATGCGATAGCTGCCCCTGCTCTGTTTGATACTCCATATTTGTCACAAGTACAATAATCCATGGAAACGGTGGCAGTCCAGTCCGCGGAGCTGGATCAGTTTTTGCATGCAGTGCGAGCTCGCTGTTACTGTGATTAGACTCACCGGAATAAAAAGAAGTAGAAAGTGCACCAAGTGGCACAGAAGATGCCTAGTTTTACGTACTTCCTGATACTTGCGCAAAGATTCTTGCTGTTGGAATTTTCTTTTCAAAGATTTCCTAGCTTGACTTGTAGTGGCGATATGTAATGGCATAAAACTTCATTATATCCTCATAAGAAGGTAATATATTTTCTTTCAAGTCACAAATTTCACCAAACAGGAGACATTTCGTCGAGTTTTGAGTACGTTCCATAGTAACAACGAGCAAAAAACAACCTACGACTTCATTAGCTTCCGTGTTACTGACGCAAGAAATGTGGCGCGCTAGAAGTTACCTCCTATAACCATAATTTCAAAAACTTTGAAGTAAATCCGGAGGCAGTTAATCATATGCGAAAGTTATAATATTTCAAACATGTCATTTCTAGTCCATTTTGCACCCTTCTGTCGCTATTAGAATACAGGAATCAAGAAAAAAAATTTTTGACCCACCCTAATACATACTCGTCTCTGTATATGAACGAAATATCGATAATCCGTACATGAATATCGATACACTCTGTACATCCTTAACCTCGTTGCTCACGCGGCGTGTGGGGCATCTCCTCAGGTCGAGCGACGGACAATGACGCCCCGTCGCGAACACACGACCAAAGAGGCTTGGAGAGACCCTCGCAATGATATCTATCTGTACACTCACGTCTGTGATCCCTTTAGGGTAGGCAGAACATCATGTAGTTAGAAAACCACTTGTTGCCACATTTGACATTAGTTCTGGAGGGTTATTAGATGGAACGATTATGTCTCGTTTTTAAAATTCTTTATACGCTACACACTCAAATTCCCACACTGAATATTCCGAATACCTGCGTCTGTGTTTCCGGGCTAATACCTATAACCGAGTCTCTTTAAAGTTCGAGTGAATAGACATCTTCTGGATGACATCTTTTGATAGACATCTTCTGATATAACCGAGTCTCTTTAAAGTTCGAGTGAATAGACATCTTCTGGATGACATCTTTTGATAGACATCTTCTGATATAACCGAGTCTCTTTAAAGTTCGACTGAATAGACATCTTCTGGATGACATCTTTTGATAGACATCTTCTGATATAACCGAGTCTCTTTAAAGTTCGAGTGAATAGACATCTTCTGTATGACATCTTTTGATAGACATCTTCTGATATAACCGAGTCTCTTTAAAGTTCGAGTGAATAGACATCTTCTGGATGACATCTTCTGATAGACATCTTCTGATATAACCGAGTCTCTTTAAAGTTCGAGTGAATAGACATCTTCTGGATGACATCTTCTGATAGACATCTTCTGATATAACCGAGTCTCTTTAAAGTTCGAGTGAATAGACATCTTCTGGATGACATCTTCTGATAGACATCTTCTGATATAACCGAGTCTCTTTAAAGTTCGAGTGAATAGACATCTTCTGGATGAGCTTGCTACATCATCGACCTCATCTTCGCCCCTGGGCTAGATTGTGGTCAAGAGCAAACCCATTCGTTAAAAAAATTAAAAAACGGAGGTTTTTCCATGCACCGTGGTTCCCTTGGGAAACACACGAACACGCAGACCCAAGAACCACAACATCTGCTTATTATACAAATATTGCCCTGACCGGGAGTCGAACCCAGTAAACGTCGAGAGTCGAGGCCTTTTTCCGGTTGTGTCAAGTTGACATCAGAGGTTAGTCAAGTACTAATACTTATATTGACATACCTAATTTCCTAATTCCCTTAGTATTAATACTTATATTGACATACCTAATTTCCTAATTCCCTTAGTATTAATACTTATATTGACATACCTAATTTCCATTCTTTCTTACCTTTTTACCCATTAAATATTATAATATCATTCTTATACAACATACCTACTTACTCTACATCACCTCTCTTCTATTTCAAATTTTCACCTTCACTGCCAGTCTTGCTAAAACTATATCAAGGTCCTGACGGAAGATCAGCGCTGTAGTCTTTGTCTGCAGCATAATGCTGAGTCAGCGCCTCTTCACTCCTGTGACACTCAGTGTCGACTGATTCTTAGTATTTTTAATTTTGTTTTTATTTTTTAACTTTTTCTTATTGCTTTGTTTATGTGTTTTGATGTGTGTTATTGGAGTGAATAAAGCTGTTATCTATCTATCTATCTATCTTTGCCACGTACTTGATTAATGATTAGGTACGCCTTTTATGGTGTGTGGGGTCATAATCGTAACATATTGTACTCCAAAATCTTCATCGTCACCTGCTAGAGGTGCACAGTGCCTATCAACGGACGAGACTCTGACGTATTATAATCCTTAAAGGGTTTCTTCACGTGACATTGGCGACTTCGCCGTTCTATATTAATTACCATCAGATGACAATAGTGAAGCCAAAGTGAGTCTGTATTTTAATTTTGATAATTTACCCTGACATTGAGAAAATCACGAAAATCGTGGATGCCATTTTATAAAGTACTAGCTTTCCGCCTGGGACTTCGTTTCAGTGGGAATTTTCGGAACATTATGTAGACTATGCGTTAACTTAGGGTGTCAGCTACCTCCGTACCAAATTTTATCAAAATTGGTCCAGCCGTTTGAGTATGAAAGAGTAACAAACATCCATACATCCGCACAAACTTTCACGTTTATAATAGTAGTAAGCATTAAATTACTGTGATACTAACAAAAACACGAAGCTCATGGACTTCATTTTAGCAATAATTGAATTGATTACACCAATATGACAAGGAACGAGGATTCAGTTCTATTACGCGATATCTTGTTTAATCAAAATCACATATCAATCAGGAATAAGAGTAATATTCCTATCCGATAAGTAGGTATTTTAATGTCTATGTCGGCAATTGAAATCTTCCCTACATCGATTACAGATTTTATACGACTTGAAGTAAGTTAGGAGATGTAGCGTATTTATTAAAGGTGTCTAAATTATTTTGGATTACTTCGAGAATTAAGTCCGTCAATCAGCCTACTGAATATTCAATTCAATTCAATAATTTATTGCTGTTCATATGTACAGAGTATATAAATAGGTCTTAGTCTATAATACGTGCCTTTTTACATATGAACTATGTCGGGCATTTATTGTTTATATATGTATTATATGTATTTGTTTATATATGGATATATATGTATTTATTATATCTTTAGTACTAGGTTTATAAAATTTTATATATATTTAGCTTGAGTAATATTTAGTATTTAAGTAATAATTAGATTTCAATTTGTTCAGTACATCTATTTTTCTCCTATAGTACACGTCTGTCTTCCTTTCTTCTTGCTCTATCCTATCAACAGGTCTGCTGGTAGAAATTTCTTTTTAGAAATAAGCGGAACCTTTTTGTATGTACTGTCTTATGTCTGTAATTTATGTCCTGTGTGTACAATAAACGTTATTATTATTATTATTAAAAATAGAAAAGCAGGCAGACTGGCATTTTTGTTAATTTATTTGTTAATTTATGCCTAAGATGGATTAGTAGAAGGCAGGTCTCATTTGTGTTTCCTTAGTCGCCTCTTACGACAAACACGGAAAGAGATGAGGTAGTGTTATTATCAACCGATCACCACACGGCGGTCAAGAGGACTGGCATCTTTTAGAGATTATATTATACTTTATTCTGTACAACAACATAGATAATATTAGTAATATCACTTATATTTCCTCGATCAGGCTTCAGCCCATACTTTGCACCGCCCATTTATTATCGAAACTTGTGTCCGAGATATTATTTACTGCGACTAATTTAACCGATTTCGAAGATTGTGAATTGAATCCGTAATGGGGCATTTTATTTGTTTATGCTAATTTACCGTTTTAATTGCTACGACTGTGCGAGTGTGAGCGAGAGGGAAGATTTGGATGGTAGGGTTGGCTATTTCTCGGTTTTGAAATGACGTTTAACTATGTTAATTTAAATTTAGTTACCCTTTGTAATACTATCTTGGTTCGCATTTATAATATTATTAAGGATTGTAAGGATTTCTTTCATGTTGCTCGATCCTCGTTTTTTTTTCCATTACCTACTTAAAACTACTTCCACGCTGGAATGGGAGTGAAAGTAAAACTTAGAATGTACCAGCTACCAACTCTTCCCAGGCATACTGTAAAAGTCTTTATTATTATTATTATTATTATTATGAGATGGGTTAACTCTTGACCTCAATCTTGACGAAGGTCATAGATGAGGTCGACGATGGAGCGAGTTAACCCAGAAAATGCCAATTGAGGTACTGGTACTCCCAGCAAGCTGTTTGGCGTCGGACTTCGGTTGGAGGGTGGTTGCGAACCAGACGACCCTTTACAAAGCCTACCACACCGCATGAGACCATAGGATGCCACCTGAGATTCAAAACAAACTGAGGTTTCGTTGCCTAAGATGGATTAGTAGGAGGCAGGTCTCATTTGTGTTACGAAACCCACGCCTCTTACGACACCCACGGAAAGAGATGGGGTGGTGTTATTGACAACCGATCACCAGAAAGGCAAAAGTGTAACTACACCTCGGATATTAGCCGCAACATATACTTCTACATGTAACCTTAAAAATAAGAATGAAAAGTTTTTTAATGACAACCCTGCGTGGAATTCAAAGTATGTAGCCCATTCAGAACGACATCGATTTATTGACCAGTAATTCATAATTAAACTCTTTCCACTTATAGTCTCCTAGTACTTTTTTTATAAGACATATTATTTATTTCTTTTTTCTGGGTGGCAATACATGTATAATTGTGTTCGTTTATGACCTGTCTATAGCTCGAACTGTCTATATGTTAGGTGTTTTATCTTTAGCTTTGTTAGATGCTTGTTAGATTTAGCACGCTATCAAAAATATCTACGTATTTTTTACGAATTTTTGGTTATAAAAGCAATAAGGCCACCTTGTGTGCAAATAAATAGTAAAATATAATGTGTGCAAATATAGAATATCGTACTTATTTATTGTATTAAAAATGACTGGAGTCAGTTATAGTTATAGAGCTCACACTTTTTCGAGTGAATATACTTCTTTTGGGTGAGCTCGCTACATCCTGTTGTACCTACAGCACACTTACCTAGACGATAAGAAGAAGAAGACGTGGTAAAATGAAAACTTTCGAATTAAACTAAGAATAGACTAAATTTTATTGGCTATATCCATTCGTTATATTTTGTATCTTTGGTTATATCGACTAAGGTGCTATCGTCAATCATATCTCCGGATAACAGGCGCCAGATGTCCCGATACCCCCCCGTCGCGTTCGGAAGGGATCCTTTAGTTTTTAGAAGGATTTTTGCAAATATTCCAATAAATTGGTCGTTTTTTGCTTCTCGTGAGAACGTGGTAAAGGTGATTCAGTTTTAAAACAATAAATTTGAAAGGTATTTTTATGAGTTTTACGTAAGTTTCATATTTTGAACGGGAAACGGGATGTTAGGTACATTCTTTCATTAAAATTCTGTAGTTTTGTTTTGCAAAATCAAACTTCTAAACTATTAGTACTATAAAGAGGAAAGATTTGATAAAGCAAACCCACTATCTATTTAAAAAAAAATTTGAACCTTTCTGCAACTAAACGTAACTCTGTTATAAATATTTTCTAAGTTTTTAATTCATAACTCATTTATTTACTAAATCAAAAACATTACAAATTTAAAACAGTATTTGACAGATACGTACTTACATAATTAACATTCATAACGACGTCACAATTGGGTGGCGAAGAATGTACCCTAAATGAGCTGTAAAGTTTTTGTAAAACGCATCCAAATTAAGAGGCCACACAAAAATAAACAGCTATAAATCACAGGAGAGTCGTTCAAATTAGTCAGCATTGCCAGTAGACCGTAGACGCATGTTGTTATTCTGTTCCATTTTTTATAAAAAAACAGATTTTCACCCGCGGCTCCGCCCGCGTGTACTTCATGTTATATCGTGCCCAGCTGTGGGATAAAATGTAGCCTATGTCCTTTTGCAAGGTCTAATCTATCTCTGTACAAAATTTCATCAAACGGTTCTGTAGTTTAGGCGTGAAAGCGTAACAAACAGACAGAGTTATTTTCGTATTTATATAATACTAGCTTTCTGCCCGGTACTTCGTTCCCGTGGGAATTTGGGAAAATTATGTAGCCTATGTGTTATCCAGTGTCAGCTACCTCCACAATTTTTTTAATCAAAATTGGTCCAGCCGTTTGAGTAACAAACATCCATCCATCTATCCATACATACATACTTTCTCGTTTATATTAGTATATAAGGAGTAAGGATAAGGATTATATTATTAGTAGGGATAAGTCTAAATCATCTTTAAACTACATCCATCTTTACCTTGTCTACATTATCCCGCTATTAAGCAAAGGCTTCTCTTCTTCTACCCTGAGACCCTTCGAGATCGCTGTTGAGTGATAATATCCCTACACCAGTTTTAATCCATCAGTTTACTCTGTTGTTCTTATTATGTATGGAATAGGCATTTCGTAAAGAATTTCTATTAAATAGACTCACGATGTATGTTCACTACAGTAGTAATTCTTTGAATCTATCCAGCTCCTCCTGCAACCATCTTCTGGGTTTGCCAGACAAACCCCTGCCTGCGTCTGTATTTCAGAGCTTATATAAACAGAATCTATTTAAAGTTCTAGTGGATAGGCTTCTTCTGGGTGAGCTTGCTACATCCTCGACCGCATCTTCGCTTTTATGCTAGATTGGGCGCAAGTCTAGATAAAAGATTTCAAAAGAGTGTACCTATATCTGTGTACAAACAAAACCGTGGTAAGACTAGTTAACCAATAATTACTAGGAATGTATAACTGTGAGGTAAAACAGGCTACGCATCCGGCGGCGCTCCCGGGGGCGCCATCGCAGCCCTAATCGTCGGCAACGGAGCGCTAACGTAGGGGCGGAGCGCGACAACTTAGGATTACTCCTTTTGAAACTAGAGTTATTTCTCCAGCGATAACTTAATTGCTCGTTCCATTTAAGACTCCACTAGTCCAACAGAATTCCACTAAAGTGACAATCATTCCAATTTAATTACGAATTGCTTGAAGCACGCATATCACTGCTGCTAATACCATTGTTATAAATACTATTTTCTCATACAGTGGAATACACTGTATACTTTATAAAATTACTAGCTTTCCGCCCGGGACTTCGTTTCCGTGGGAATTCGAGAAAATTATGTAGCCTATGTGTTAATCCAGGGTGTCAGCTACCTCCATACCAAATTTTATTAAAATTGGCCGAGCCGTTTGAGCCTGAAAGAGTAACAAACATCCCTACAAACTTTCGTGTTTATAATATTAGTAAGGATGAATCATTTATGGAACTAATAATGGAAAAATATTGTGAAGATGTGCTCATTGAGGTGACTAAATGCGAACTGGTAGAGAAGTCGAGAATATGCCGGGACAAGTTCTAATTGTATCCAATGAAAAAGATAGTAGAAAAAAAGATCCCGTAAGTCACATGTTTCTGGTTACTCATCGGAAGCGGTAGTAGCTCTCGGGGGAGCAATTTTACTAATTTGTGTTTTTGCACTGTTTCCGACAAGAACTGAGCTTTGAATAAAAAAAGATCTTAAGAATACGCTTTGACAAATCGTTATAGCTGAATAAAGTAGATTTTGTTTTTAATAGTTTTTTTAAATAGTTTATTAACTAAATTCTTTTTTTGGCACCCGATCAGGTCTCTCATAAAACTTTTTTTTTTAATAACGAATGGGTTTGTTCTTGACCACAATCTAGCCCAGGGGCGAAGATGTGGTCGAGGATATAGTAAGCTCATCCAGAAGATACCTATTCACTCGAACTTTAAAGAGACTTGGGTTATATGAGATTGGAAATACAGACGTACGAGTAGGCAGAGAATTCCATGCCGCGATACAAGCTGTGCTTAGTGCGGCATCTACTTTTTTCCTTATACCCACAAGTTGTATGTACTGTAATAGATTTGATTTATTTGTTCTTTAATTCACTGTTCGTATCTCGAAATCCAACTGCTGTAATAATGTCCTTTTACGTACAATAGGGTGCACTAAAGGTCCCGGCAGGTATCCTTCCTAGGACCAGCACCACCTGATCTAATTATTAATCGTAACAATCTAGGTACCCACTCAAATACTCACAAATTTTTTATCAACAGTGGTCCAGCCGTTTATGACAAGTTCAGTGACATAAAAATGAACAGGAAAATGATGTAAAGAAAATGTAACCCTCAGAATGTATGTCCAACGTGGCGTCAAGTGAAGTAGAGTACATAAAGTTCTGTCTACCCCGTCAGGGATTAAAGGTTGTTTTGTCTAAGTTTTTGCTATAACTTCGACAAAACAACCGTACCAGGAAAATCGTCATCAACATACATTTTGTGCCAAGAATAATATCATCAACATACGTTCCCAATTACTTAATATTAAATACCAGCTTAAAAACACATATCTAACCATTACGACATATCAATAAAACCTTCACAAATATTCATCTCGCTAACGAGTCTCCTATCCGACTCCTTTTACGATGCTAGGGCTGTAAAAATGGCGCCCGAGGTCTTACAGCCGTCAAGCAGTTACTACCAATTACCAAATTTCAATTAGAAAAAATATATGGACTCGTATATTGCCTTGTCTAGTGCGAAAACGAGAATATATTTTTTGTAGAAAAAGGAGTTGAAAAGATGGATGGATTGTGAAGGACATACCAAGTAAAAAAAAGTGTATGTTAAGTTAAAGTTACGACTAAGACTGAAATTTGAAAGAACTAACCTGTTATGGAAGATAGTAGTAGACGCACAAAACAAGGCGAAACTATACAAGATTCTAATAAGTTTACTTAAACACATCCATCCATACCAATACAAATTCAAACTTATTTGTTTAGATAATGTTATAGTTTTTACAAGGTGTTTCAAAAAAAACAATAACAAATTATATTGTAACATTTTGCACGATTGTTTATATATGATTTGCCTTGATTCCTACTCTAGGCCAGGCCTGTTTCGTGAGAAATCAAGTGCGCCGATTACCAGTCAAATATCTTGACTTTATTCGTCCATTATTAATATTTTAACATTTAAAAATGTCTGCCACTGTAATAGCTTCACCTATCGAGTTCACCCAGGTTCACCAATCAAACACTGCAATATAGCTTTACCTATCAAGAACAGTGAACCTCGAATCACTTGACCAAGTCAAATGAAGTGTTCATGAGGCAAAGCACTATTGAAAAGTGCAAGAAGACTCAATACAAAATTCTCGGATTACTTATAAACGCTTAATGTCCTTATAATTCCAAATTCTTTGACCACATAGAATGTAAAACAAACAGTGCATCGGAATGTCGAAACAAACATGCTCGAAGTACAATCACAAGCTCTTCAAACTTTACTAATCGAACTTTGAATCTCTCTTATTCATATCAACTTATGATACAAGTGTAAAGATATAACGGGAAGTTGTTTGTACAATTTTTACTTAACGCCGAAGAAGCCACGCCGCGCATGATTGACGTTCGCCGCCCGCGCAACGTTTTACATATAAATTACCAATTACAAATTGTGTAGAGATTTTAAAAGTCTTAGAGATGGCATTTAGAGATTTGATATTGATATACGGATCGATATACTATCAATACTTGTAACTACCATCTGTATAACATAGAAGTTACTCGTAGATGTGCCGACAAATGATTCTCCAAAGTTATGGTCGTACACTTACATAATAGATGCTTAGATCCCGACATCGCCAGTAGTCCGCAAAAAACAGTCTACTATATGTCGCCCATGTCAATATGACATTGTCTACCACTAGATGACATAAGGAATACAATCCACCTGGCTAATAATTATACTGAAGAAGAAAAGGTACTTAGACCAAAACACTATTATCAGACTTAATCGGATTATGTGTGATTTTCCGAAAAAAGATAAACAAAATAAAGAGATTTGAGAGGAAAGAATAACGAGCATTTAAATAACTCCACTATCACGTTTTATAAATTAAATAAATATAGAAACAAAATGGCTTTGACATGAAATCCATGATATTGACAGCCACCTGCTACTCTTATTGTTACCAATTACGTGTATAATAAATAGGTTAGAACGCATACCACCTAGCAATTATGATTCGTAATTCATTCACATATGAAGTGACAAAGATAATAAAAATTAACGACCACCCAAGATGCATGTAAATGATGAGAACATAACGATTGCTATTACAGAGTGACTTGAAGCACCATAAAGCATGAAGAAATGAATTATTGCTTCGAAGCACCAATGACTAGACGTGTTTTGCAATGCTTAGGTCGATATTTATTGACTGGAAACTTAATTATTTAGTCTGAATGATGGTAAAATAAGAAGTTAAAAATGTTGAAAATGTGGATCATGTCAGAACTCAAAATCGTGTGTTTACCTATACGTAATTGAAGTCTAGAACATTAGATATTTTCTCAATGTGTAAGCATTTCATAAAATGAAGGAGTTCTAAGGCGTTTTAAGGAGTTTCTTAGGTATCATGATTCTAAAAATCATATTTCTGGTTTATTAGTCATACTTACATGAAGATTTCATGAAAAGTACGTACGAATGTTGAGCTGCTTACAGATTTGTGGAAGGGACATTAGAAGTATACATCACATCGTCCATGTCTAAACATTTCAAAAGCCAGAACCGTAACGGTAGCTCCTTTTAATAATGAGTAATGAGGTAGAAAGAATGCAGGATAACTGACGGCGTAATAGACCAGTGAAATATACTTCTCTGGTACTCCTGGATCCCTGGTACTTCAAACCAGATGCCGCTCATTAAAGCCGTGATTGATTCTGTGGCAATACCCATACAGTAGTCGCTACCGGCTTTAAGCGATACTTGGCAATTATCTAATAGATATCTGTACAGTAGCTGCCACGCCCACGGTTGGATTATAATGAGATTTTGTTTGCCAACGCGTCAATAGGTTTCATTCAAACATTCAAGATTTTTTGTAGGCTCTTGTCATCGGAAGTAGTACAAAAAGTTTTTCAAATAGTCCGTGCGTCATTTAAGCTTTTTAGATAAAAATAGTTAGGTAAACATTATCTTAATATTAAAAATGTAGGGTTCTCACTCACTCACTGTTTCATTAACGCCCAGCCCAAACTCTTAAGACCTAGAAAGCTGAAATTTGGCACAAGGGTTTTTTTATACCGTCGGCAAGGAATAAGGAAGGATTTAACGAAATTCCCACAGGAACGAAGTCACGGGCATCTGGTAGTTTTCAATATATTTGTTTGTTCTGTAATTATTTGCATTGCTGTATATGCAACTATATTAATCGTCGCAATCTTTGTTATCATATTTGTAGATAATAATCGATCAATAAGTTCCTAATTGCTTGCTCATTTTAAAATGAGTCCTTTTCTATAAACTATATTTTTGTTGTCGACTTTTTGACGTACTTCATCCTCTTACCATCTCTAATACTAGTAGTAATATCAGAACACCTGACCAGTTGCCTAACCCTAACCTAAGGCATTCCTCAAAGTGTTCAATTTCAATGAAGTCAACAACCATCTTTATCTGAACGTGTCTCGCTTGCCGAGAATCACTTGTGCAAATCTTCCCATCAACTTATCTCGTACCAGGCAATCATGGTATGACAGGAGTGTGTTTAGCGAGACAAGACGCTCGGCCACCCGCGGAGAGCCCTCAGGCGCGCACGAGCTCGCAAATTTAGTTTTGTACTCGCGGAAATTGCACCCTGAGTTCCCAACGGTATCTTCTGTTATCTTTTGGTATCTTACTAATAACATTTAGCTGTGGTAAACATTTGATACATTTTATGAGCTCCTAGTGTGTTTATTATTTTTGTAAACTCATTTTCTAGCTTGTTTTGGGTTTTATTTATCCACTGCCTTTAATACTGTGCTGTACAGTTCATCACATGATCACAGCACTCAATTTCCTGCTTTTTGGAAGAATTAACTGTGCCATGATAGCAAAATCGCTATTTATCATGCGCGATAAAGTGTACTTTTATTCCTACAAATACGTTAGTGTTGAAAGTGGCTAACATTTTTTGTGAACAAAGTACCAATAACATATTTCATCATAATTTATTCGTTAGAAAAATCTTTGATGTCCATTAAGATACATTACGTCCGCTCAAGAATGTGTCCACTGTCCAATCTACTGGTGGTTCCCATGCTGGTCAATTTCTAAGAACTGTTGGCGAACGGCCTGCTAATACATCGACGACTTTCTTATCACGTGCCAAGATGACTTTATTCTGATATTACATTTCGGTATTAGCCATTGTTTCTTCGGTACGTGCTTCTATGTCGGCGCCTATATCTTGTTAATATTTTATCGATGTATTTTATTGTCATGCGAGAGTGGTAGCAACTGTTTCGGTAGTGTTTTGAATAATTATTGCTTTTAATTCATGTTTCCGTGGGAGGTGTATATATCAGTTCGAAATTTTTAATTGGGTGTGTGATGATTGCAGAAGATCCAATGACTTTCTCAACACAGTAGCCTAATATAATATTCAATCTTGATTCAATGTCAAGAATGACAGGAAAAAGCTTCTTAGTAAAAAAAAAAATCGATGCAATAGTTACGAAAAAAACAAGAACAAAACATGTACCTAAATGGACGGCTTATCTGTTAAGTATTTCGCTATTTCTGCAATTTTTAAATATTTTTTGTTCCTGCAATTCGAACCTGGGCAACGCTCAAAATTCCAAATTGAGTTTGTGCTAGATCCTTATGCTAGATTCGCAAGATGATAGCGTGCTTGTATAACCAAATACAGACACATTTCAAATTCCGTGAGTAAAAGTTATAAAAGATAGCATAAATATGAACATGTGTTGGTTTGGCGAAACGATCTAAGTTACTCGCGTGATGGGGTTGCGGTCAGGGAGTTTGTTTGTTGCTTCTAAAATTGGAAATCGATAGAACCTTGGAACATTTTTGAGGTCAATGTAGATTTTTCCTACAGGTTATGTTTTCTCTAAATACTTTGCAATATTTAGGTTAATAGATAAAACGATAAAGTGACTTTACTAAATCATGAATAAGGGTAATTTATATATTCCTTCATCATATACACCAAGGGACACGGGTCTTCCTTCGAAGCAGTGAATGTGGTTTTATGCCGTAGAATTTAAAATAAAATATTGAAAATTAAAGACGTGACAAAAAACTAAACTGTACCATCCTCAGAGCACTTTCTGGGTAAGCTTGCTACATCCTCGACCACATCTTTGCCCCTTGAGCTAGATGTGGTCAAAAGCGAAGGTATTCGCTTTAAAAAAAATGTTTGAAATAGCATATAAAAAATTTAGTAACATTAGCTGAAGTATTTATAATTGCAAAAATATTTATAATTTTTGCCCGTGTGGTGATAGGTTGAGAATAACACCACCCCATCTCTTCCGTGGGTGTCGTAAGAGGCGACTAAGGAAACTCAAATGAGACCTGTCCCCTATTAATCCATCTCAGGCAACGACATCTCATTTTTTTTTCCGAATCTGAGATGTCGTCTTATGGTCTCATGCGGTGTGGTAGGCTCTGTAAAGGGCCGCCTGGTTCGCGACCACCCTCCTACCGAAGTCCGACGCCAAACAGCTTGCTGTTTTCCGTCGGTGCGTAGGAGTACCAGTGCCTTAATAGGCATTTTCTGGTTTACTCGCTCCATCGTCGACCTCATCAATGACCTTGTTCAAGATTGAGGTCAAGAGATAACCCATCTTAAGAAAAAATCGCTTACTCAACTAATGAAAGTTTCTATTTTTTTTATATACCAAGATTCTCGTTTTAAAATCACCCTTTAACCTACGACAAAAGTTGATTTATTGGTTTTGTGAATTAGACAACCATTACAAAAGGCACATCTTTAGAAAAACTAACTAGGTAAATCATTACTTTTATAACACTTCTAAACCAATTTCTTGTTTTCACTTGAGTATCTCCCCTTCAAAATCCACATGTTGTTTCTACTAACTTGTAGCCCTTATAAAATTGATTAGTCCTTGACTTTTGTGGATTGTTTCTTGAAACTAAATTCCATTTTGATTAGATTATATAAGTTTAAATTAACGAGGCATGGGAATGAGAACAGGTGTTTAATTTGCTATTTTATAGAGACGATTTGGAAGCAAGAAAAGGTGAGAATTGTATTTATCTTGTTAGTGCTTCAAAGCTTTTAAGATGTGAAACGGTCGATATTTGACTAAAAAAGGCGAACACAAACTCATGCACATTTCTCATCTTCAGGGTTTTAATTTTGTTTTTTTAGATACATTTTACGAGCATTAAATAGTTTTATTGTTGACATTTTTCATGATGTAAATCGAAAACGGTGTAGAAAATAAATAAATGTGAAACAAATGTTTTATAGCGAAATATATGAACTGAAGGTGACGCCATGGTTAACCAAGAGGCAATCGCAACAAGTATTAAGTTTTATAAACTCATGTTATTAATTTTTCTAAAACACGCGAATTTTCTTCTGCTTATCGAGTTGGTCATATGGCTGAATTTAAAATTTTACTAGACCAGTAATCCGCCACCCGGACATCGTTATTCGTAGCATTGTACAGGTTTTCACGAGTATGCGAATTTTATAAAAGACCAATCAATGTAATAAATAATAATACTTTTTTTTATTGTTATTAAAGTTTTTTTTTCAATAAACCTAACCTACCTTGTGAATACTTAAGTAATAGTGTATATCGTTTATTTATTTGTACTTTTTCATGTTTTGGTATACAGAGATAATATACAAATTGTTTAGCTGAATTCTAAAATAAAACATGTTTCGCCAAAATATCTTATAACATTTTATTTTAAAAATATCTTAGGGAATCGTGTACAAGAAAATCCAACTTCTCTAGAACAATAAAAATTAACGACACATGCACAAACAAACGGACGAATGCATTTATTCAAATTACATTACGATATGCACGTCCATAATGAGTGGATAAAGAATGTCAAGTGCGCGTACAATTTAAATTCTATGGGTTCCGTAAAGAAAATAATGGCACAATAAAAATTCAATAAACCATAAAAATTTATGTAATGCTGTAGGTTGATGTGATGACGCAGGATGACTATTTATATTATTTTTTTCTTACGGATTCCCACTGTTAGGCTTTCCTTCTCGTCTTTCCACTTTTCAAGGTCTTGTGCGAGATATAATAGTCAAAGGGTTTACAAGTAACGAGATTATCATGCCATCTACCTCTTAATCAACAGTATCTGGTTCGTTTTCCGGCGAATTTTTGTGTAACAAATTATGTTTCTCATTTCCGGGTGTATTTATGTCAACGACGTTAACATAAGGAGATTCCTAGTGTGTTTTTATAACTTTTTTCTAGATCTACCTATCCTATAGTATTTCAATGATATTTTGTATAAGACAGTTTTGTCAACTAAACAATTACGCTTAGTAACGATTTTAAAATTTTATGTGTTTATCATAGACAACTTCATCTTTATCCAGTAGGGGTGGTCAGGTATCTCTGCAGCTGTCTGTACAAAAGGCCTGTAGATTAAGTTTTCAACCTCCAAAAAATCAACTCAAAGATCAACTTAAAATCAACTCCAATATAAGGCACCCTCATCAAACAGAACCCTAAAACAACCCATCCACAAAATGCAGGCATCATTAGCGACAAAAATTACCATAAACAGAGGATGTATAAATTGATAGAGTAGGAGTGATATAGGGTGTCCCGACGACAGCTGGGTGATCGATCCTCTGATGCTATCTTATCTGGCCCAGCGCTGGGCAAAAACCGTGCCCCTATTGTGGTGGAGACAGCATTAAAAGATATGGGAATTGATAAGTTTTTGATGAATTGCAGCTTAATAAAACTTTTGTTCTTAACTTTTAACCTATAAACTATATGGTATTTTTATATGAAATAACTTTTAGAAGAATCACGTAAATAATATTTCGGCATACTACTTTTATTGACGGCCGGTTTGGTCGAGTGGTAGCGGCACTGCCTCTTGATCAACGGATCCTGGATTCGATTCCCAGGCGGGGCAAATATTTGTGTAATAAGCAGATCTTGGGGCTATGGGTCCATGATACAAGGGAAAACCTTAGTGTGGGCCTTTGAATGTATTAAGTTTATTTATTTATTTATTAACCATTAAGACTTATCGCGTCGAAACCTTTAGACTGTTTTTTTAAATATTTGAATCTTTTAACATTTTAAATAATATTCCAATATGTCAATATGGACTATGATATTGGCTTTGGCAAATAAATCTTCAAATATATAATTTATGAATTAGTTGAAATGAATCTATTTTTTCTTACATATCATGGAGTAGATGTCCATTGCTGTTAATAGGTATGAAAAGGTTACACAAGCGAAAATGGACTTAATGTGTTAATGATCCGAATGTACACAAAGAAAAAATTTCATCGGAAAAGATAAAAAGGCACATCAACTCATTACATCTGATATCAAGTACCAACACAAGGCTGTATCACCTCAGGGGACAGTAAGATACCTTTAGTACCTCAAACGGAATACATTAACCCTTTACAAGCACAGTTATTAATTTATATTTAGTCTTAGCTCTTACCCGGCACGCTGCAGGGCGTTCGAATGTTTTTTTCCTCAGTTTTTTTGTTTGAACAAGTTTAAAAAAAACTGGATACTCAAGCCATGATTGATGGTAAAGGCAAGTAGGGCGGGCCGAGCCATTAAAAAACAATAATCTATACAGCTTGTGTCTTCCACAATTTGTATTCCTCAGCACTCATCTTTATAACAAGCGAGATGACTTAGTCTTTTTTACAAATGAATTCGCGATGTATGCCAATTTGTTTGAACTGTGAGGTGGTCGTGTTTTGCCCTGTTATGGTAGTTTATAGTTTAATTATCTTTTTTTATTTTTAATGTATTAATAATGAATTTGGTCTTGTCCACAATCTAGCTCAGGGCAAAGATCGAGCTCTAGCTTTTCACTCAAACTTTAAAGATATTCGGGTCAAATGAGCTTGGTAATACAGACGCAGGCAAAGCATTCAATTTCTTTACAGTTCGCAATATAAAAGATGGTAATATGATTTCTTCTGATGTGTTTGAATCAGTTAGTGGATATACTTAATGATATAGAACGGAAGCTATATTTACTCTTCGAATATTGTTTGTTTCACGTATCTTGAGATACAAAATTGCAAATTTCACGTATCATGCGAATTAGCCACTTCAATTTATTGGGTACCTTTAAATTAGTTGGCGAGACTTTAGACCAGAGGTTCCCAAACTTTTTTTTCTCATAGACCACTTTCAAAATTTTGCTGGTTTCGGTGGACCCCCTCCTTGCAGCTACATTTCTACCATTTCCCAAAACTCGACAAAAAATGTGAAGATTAGATCTAATTAAGAGAACTTGCGTTGCGGCTGAGTTTCAACCACGAATTAACAGTTTTCGAAAAAAAGCGAGAATTGATTGGTTTATTAATTAATTGATTGTGCTGTAAGTGGATGTCAAAAAAGTAAAGGTGGCCAATCAAAAAAGTGATTCCATACAATTTTACATTTTTGACATCTTATTCACAGCACAAGGAGCATTTTAGTTTTTCACTATCGAAAACAGATAAATTTTTGTGGACCCCCGCTTATACGAATTGTGAACCCCCTTCGAGTTTCCCGTGGACCCCTGGGGGTCCACCTGGACCACTTTGGGAATCAATGCTTTAGACGCTGTTTTTCCCCATGAAACTGAATAATACCTACTCAAAAAAAAAAACAGTATGAAGAAAAACACAAGCATAAAAAAACTTCGTCACAGTGTCACAATATATATCTACACCATTGAATTCCCTCAACCCACTTAAGTCGGTGGCCAAAGCCACTATTAAGTTAAATGTTATGTTATGACCACTTATGGGCCTTAGATGAAACGGCTCTTGACTGACGAACGTTTAATTTGTTTATAATTAATAGTTGTTAACTAGCAAGCGTCAAGTTTTTCTTTCGTTTTTTTATGATAAGAGTTGCTAATAAGCGTGTCAAAGTTTCCATTTATATACGCTACTATAGCGTTAATATATTTTTATTGTAATTTGAAAGAAAAACTTAGAATTTTCCAGCTACCTACTTTTCCCAGGTATACAGTAAAAGTCTGTAAGTGGAATGCGAGGGTTTTGTTGTATAATAGGCGAAAAGCTGACCACCTCTTACCATTACACAGCTTGTTCCATCTGATAACCCTCACAATTTGTGTCAAACGTGGCATCTAGTGGTTCTAGAACCAGTGATGCTTTGCCTACCCCGTTAGGGATTATATGTTTAATTTTTAAATAATATTTTGTTTCTTTTCAGGTAAGTGTCTGTTCTTTTCAACGCTGTTGTGTGGGCTCAAGGTAAGTCGCTATATTTTGTTAATTTCTATAGTAAATGTGGATACTGCATAAAATCTATCTGGAGGTATTTAGCATAAGATGTTGTTATTCTTGTAGAATTTACTTACTGATATAGCTCGAATAATTTTAAACATTAAAAGGGAGTGTACAGTGCACATTGCTAATAGGACTAACGGCCGGCAGTTTGACCAGAAAAGTCCTTGATTTAATACTAAGACGGGTCTAAATTCGCATATACTCGTATATTAGGTTTTTACTTTTGTTCCCGACATTTCGGAGCGGCTGCACGCGCCCTGGTCACGGGTAGACTGTTGTTCAGCAATCTGTCATCGGAGTGGTGAATGTGCAGTAATCTACCCTCAGCATTTAGTATTATATTATGTGTTCAAATCGCGGAAGTTCAAAGTGTTAAATAGAAAAGTCCTTGAATGGCGAGTACGTATCGGAAGGCGCAGCATAGGAAAGCATAGCACACAAGGCGGACCGACGATTTGACAAAGATTGTGAGCTGCCGCTAGATGCGAGGTGCAGCCCTCGAAGTTTCTTATCTATTCTTCTCTAGGGAAGACTGCATCTTTGCGAATAGGTGTAGAGTCGGCTGACATGAAATTTGAAATTTGGTACAGAGAGAGATAAGACGTTGGGAAATGATATAGGCTACATTTTATCCCACAGCTGGGCACGATATAACCTGTAGTCCAAGCGGCAGGAGCCGCGGGCGGAAAGCCTGTCCTATGTATAAATATATACCTCAATCATATCATATACTTTGTATTATACGATACGTATGTGTTCCTATGTCTTTATAAATATACAAAATGTCTCGTCAAATTCATTTGCAACTCAAAAAACTCGAGACACAGTTTTATAAACTTTTATTTTCTCTCGCTTGTCACGTTAAACCAACAAGCAAAGGCATTAATTTTCATGTCTAAAGTATTAATTGAATGCACCGACGAAACCGTCTGAATCAATGAGTAGTATCATTTAAATGTTGAGTGTAATCAGCAGTTGTCAGTATCAAAATGCGCTTATATGTATTTTATACAGGGTGCAACAGACAGCTTAGCAAATACTGAAACCCTTAATTCTTTTCAGAATTACTGAATGATTTTGCAGTGGAATTTTCCTGAGGAAAATCATATTTTTAAATATTTTCTGCTGTGAAATTAATGTATTTCTTTGAATACACTCCATTTTGCTATAAAAGACAATCCTTGCTTTATTACTAATACTACAAATGCGAAAGTAACTCTATCTGTCCGTCTTTCACGTCTAAACTACTGAAACGATTTTGATGAAATTTGGTGCAGAGATTGATTAAAGCCTGGAAAAGGACATTGGCTACATGTTATCCCAAAGTTGGGCACGATATAACCTGTAGTACGCGGGCGGAGCTGCGGGCGTAAAGCTAGTTATAAATAAATAAACAAACACTATACTCGAAAGCTGTAGAAACAGTAACAACAGTTTAAAACACGAAAATCAGCAATGTACATCACATTCTTATAGCGGCGCAGTTTGGGGTCTCTGCGTGCGGGGCGTGGTATGGCGGTGCATTGCATAGCGCCAAAGCAGGTAACGAAAACTCCTTAACTTGAAGTTTCTAGAAAAAAAATTGCTGTTAGCTGAATCTCGTTATGGGTAGATTCTACCATTTAAGTATTTGCTTAGCTGTTCCTTACATTATGTACAGTTTTCTGGATTTCAAAAGAAGCAGCAGGCCCATACAGCTGCCTTTACGTCTCCTAACGTTATTAATCTACAGTAGATAGGTATTATTTTTCTTGTTAGCGCTCTGTCTCCTTTCACGTTCACGTTTCACTTGACCATTATCCAGTATTTTTAGATCAGGTGGAGTGATTTCCTTCTGACTTCTGCTTCTGTGGCCCTGATGATAATAACCTGACTGGATTTGGGCATTTTGAAGACCTTGCTCATTCAAAAGACCTTTAGTCTACGGGATGTGCAAACCTTTATTTGCCTGTAGTCTCTACTATACTAGTCACCTAAGATCTTCTAAATTCGTCTAAATGTGCAGAAGTGTAGGCCAAGGAAACCTTTTTGAAATTGCATGTTCTAATAAGTAGCAAAAATATGTTGTCGTTTTGAGCTTACACGTAGTGTGTTAAATATACGAACGATCTGTTGAGTGGATCTACCTCCGGATCAGCTTTGAAATCACGAAATTTGACCCCAAGATCCACGTTTGCAAGTGACTCAATAAGATCTGTGTCAAAATTATTCAATTCCTTATAAATATTTATTCTATATCCTATCCTGTTTTCCTTACTAGTCCATTTATCGTGACGATTACTCTCCGTTTTATAGAATTTCTTATGACATAGTTATCGGAACAAAACTGGAGATATAATACCTCCGATATCCACATGCGTGCACCCTATGCCGTTAAGATCAGAACGGTTTCGCAATGAAAATAGGGTAACCTGATAGGCGGGCCTCTGTACAAAACTACAAAGTCTAACACACGCCCGTGCCGGGAGCTCAGAGTCAGTTAACTACAGGGCGGTTCACGCTACCGCTTGCCTCTTGTGTGGTCCAGCTAGCTTTCATCAGGGCTGGTTCCTATTAGTTTTAGATAAAAATAGCTTAGACTTCAAATCTTGGCGCTCTTTGTTTGTTCTTGTTAACAGCTCTTCTTTATAGCATAAACTCAAACGCAATTTTGAGAGTAGTCTTACTTTTGAAAGTGACACTTTTTTTTTCACCAAGTGTACTTTTATTATCGCTCAGTCTTCCCCAGAGCAAAACATACAAAATGCTCAGAAGTTGCTCTTTTTAAAGTGGATGTTTATTAATTACAAGAATACTGAAGTCATTACTAAACACATTCGGGGTACGCTTGACCATGATCCTGTATTTAGCATATCAGAGAGAGTTAAGTTACTGCCATTTTTTTATAGAGAACTTTCGCCAAAATCTAGATCTGGGGCGAAGATGTGGTTGAAGATGTATCAAGCTCACCCATAAGATGCTTAATTCACTCGATCGTTAAAGAGATTCGGGTTATATGAATCCGGAAATACAGACGCCATTCTTTAGCAGTCATCAACAAGCGCCGTCATCAATGGACATATTAACTTTTAGTTTTTAGTGAAATGCTTCTCTGTGCAACCCTAATAACCCTGGCCTGGTGGTCTACACCACAACGTTCATAAGATTCTAAAACCTGGTATATGGGTATGCCTTCCACTCGAATTAGCTGATGATGGTTCCACTCAAGTGGAACTAAACTGAAAGATGTAGGGTAAACCGGTAGTAATTTAAGCCTATGATTGACAGGACCTTCTCGTATGAGCACAAGATGACAATGAATTTCGAAAACATTTCGTATTGGTTGACTTTGGATTAGGTAGCGAAAATCAAGAATGTCAATTAGCCCACGAAACTGAACAACTTATTTCAAAGAACACAGGTCGAAATATAAAAAAAAAATACAACTTTTGCTATGAGCTGGTATGCCTTAGTATGGGAAGTCAACATTTTTGAAGTGAAAATTTCTTTAGCGGCGTTGTGCACTTTTTGGATGGGTAAAAAATGTTAAACTCGCGTCAGGGTCACGTGACCCTAATCGAAAATTCGTAAGACGGAGGGTGAAGTGAAAACTTCTTAGGACGTAATATATGTTCAAGTTTTCACTTCTGCCGGTACTCCCGGAGTGCAACCCGTTTTTTTTTGATAATCTCCTTCGGGAAAGTTTTTCGGCTTTTCAGGGGTGGATCACCCCCTAAAGTTTCGCTGAATAAACTAAAGTCTAATATATCGTTAATTAATGTTCAGAGGCCAGCAATGTTAATAACTTACTTGACTCAACCTATTGTCATAAAAGCTGTTAAAATGTTTTCTGACTAGAAAGACTCTTTATCTTCAGTAAGACGTTGCCTCCTGTTTCTAATGCTAGTCTAATCCAGGTTTTCCCGCTATCTTAGAAGTATTGATGACTATCTACTGTATATGCTGATGCCGTATCCATTCGTTAGGATATCGTAAGCCGTAGGTCCTGGCTGTTGTCGATTGACTAAAGTCGTTAAACCAAGAGGCTATTTAGCTACTTGAAAACTCTGATGCCAATCTTAGTTAAGTTTACCACATACTTGATTATACCTTCACGATAAGAAAGAAATAGAAAAAAATCTTTATTATATAGGACTTCAGGATGCCACTTAAAATAAGTCAAGATTACATTAAATACATAAAAGCATACATTATTAAAGGATAAGAGGGTCGATAAACCTTTGCTATCATAACAGCGATGCCCTCGTTAGAAAATGTTTTAGCACACAAAAAAATCGAAAATTACTTCTTAAACACGCATAACGCAGGTGTAAACAGAAAAAAACCTAAAAATTTCAAGCGAATTCTCGAAAAATCAATTTTCACTCGCAATTTTTTTCGGTAAACTCTTCTCGCAATAACTCATTGAGGAGATCGGTTGTGCCAATAAACAATAAAGAACAATTTTCCCATACTTTACCCCACAAATTTACCTTTCACTCGTTGTCAACACTATTATCAAGGCAATAAAGTTTATTTTCTGTTAGTTTATTCGCAAAACTGACTTGTAAAAAATTTGTAGTAGTACTTCATCGCTCAAAATTATAAAAGCGGTTTTAAAGCGTTTATTTATATGGCAATAAAGGCTATTTTTATTAGTTTGATAGTATAAAGTTACTGGGAGAGTATAACTAGTTGGGAGTGCGTATTAGCAGGTCTTGCTCTTGTTGGAGCTCCTAATTGTAGGTCTCGACGCTTCACGCGGACGCCAGCTCGTTTGTAGGGTTGACCAATCTCATTTTATGGTCTCCTGGTATTTTTGGGTTAAAAATTGTAAATTAAATTAAAATTTGCTTAAAAATCTGTCTGCAGCCAAAGTTTATTCATCATCATCACGATTTCGTTTTTTCTTGTTTATTCTGTTATTGGCAGCCAATGAAACACCTACACGATAAGAAAGAGAAAGTCAATAGTTTCTATGGTAAAAGACTTTAACAGACAAAAAATACTTCAAAACTTGATTGTAAAAAGCTTAAACGGTTTTCTGACGTTTTGGGAGTCAAAAAACAACGTAAGCAATAACAAAGATGAAATTTAAAACATTTATCATGTTATGAACTGTCACAATCATCATCGTCATACTCAGCCCATATCAACCCACTGCCGGGTATGGACTTCTTCTCTCTAGCATAGGCCAATCATCACGGTCCTGTGCTAACCTAATCCACAATACATAAAATTGTATGTATGTCTTAGTGAACATCTCCATACTTATTTCCATTCCAATATCTACATAAAAAACTACAAAAAACACCAAAACATGCCAGTATTAAAACTATTATAATTATAACTATCAATTAAAACGCGGAAAGCAGCAATCTAAGCAGCAATCTAATGAGTTAAGGACAGTACTAATCAAATCAAAACGTATTTGGATTAAACCGCTTATTATTGCAGGGTTGCCCCTGGCATCTCTGTGTTGCCACTTGAAGAAATTGATTTTAGGGTTCCGTCAAAAAGGTCCATAAATATATGATTTCTCTCTCCTACAACAGACGTTTTTATACAGCTAGAAAAATGGCTTGAGATACTTATTTAAAGGGCTGAAACTTTTGCTATGAATAGTGAGCGAGTACTATTTTTTCAAGTAAATCAAATTTAAAAAACTCCGCATATCAACCACAAAAGCGAAACAAAAGAATACAATGTCTTAAAAAAAAATATATGAACAGTCGAACATAGAACCTCCTCCGTTTTTAAAAGTCGGTCAAAAATACGCTTCATGGAATATCACTTCATGATATTCCACAGATTATTCACAATGTAGAGTTCATTATATACAGTACAACTTTCACATTTATTTAAATGCTTACAAAAAGCAAAAATTAAAGCATTTTAATTTGTTTCGAAGGGAAGCCCGCGCCCCTCAGTGGGGACGTATATGGGTTGTAAAAAAATAATAATGAAAACTGTTATGTTTAGTAGTAAATAAGAAAAATAGAAAATAATATGGACTAAGCGTTTGATGGACAATCGAAGATATAATGTCAGAGTATAAAAGCCACGTCATGTACAAAGACAATTTAACAATAAAATTGGTTGCGGTCATGAGATTCCATCAAAAAAAAAATTTAATATTGTGTCTTTTTGATAACCTAGTTTTAATTTTTTAACTAACATTAAAAGCACTAAGCGCAAGGAAGAAGACTGAAAGAAATTGATCATACTGAGTTTAGTAAATGTGCAAAATAACACCAACAAACAGTACTTACGAACAGCAACAAACATTATTAACGAATGTCAATGAATAAGACGCCGGTTACTATGGGCTAAGTAGGTTTTAAAATAAATTATAAAACAGGCAAAAACTTGGAATTAACACAATTAATCAATCAGTTTAACTGGCACGCCCAAAGTATTTACAAAAAAACAAATACTAGAAATTATAAAATTACATAATTTCGAAAAGTTTCTTAACAAATATCATCTTAAGTGTCTACAGAACCCAGCACCAACAACCCGACACATTCCCAACAAGGCCGGGCCACACCGAGTCGGTAATCTGCCGGCGCGCTGTGTGGCGGCCCTAACTCACGCGCACACGGCAAATTGAAAAATAAACACCAGAGTGATGCACCACTGACAAGTCGGTGGTTGAACCCACTGCCAATTCATATACAGCCTTTTTGAACTGGTTGTACTTATGTGAAATTTTTTCTTCCTATCGTCCCCTGGTGTCAGAGTTTACAAACCGCACAATGGCATTTGACTTGGTTTTAATGACTGCTTGGTTAAATATGTGACACTTTAATCATGCTGTTTTTAAGGAAAGTTTTGCGTACAGAGTCGTACGAATCATCATGGGTCAATACAACCCAAATATCTTTAAAGTACGAGTGAATAGGCTTTCTTCTGGCCTATTCACTCTGGGTGAGCTCGCTACATCCTCGACCACATCTTTGCCCTAAGCTAGATTGTGGTCAAGAGCGAACCCATTTTTAATTAAAAAAAAAAAAATCTTTACCAAATATCTTTATTCTTGCAAAGATACTTTACAGTGGTCTAAGGTCCGTAAACCTCTATAGAAAGTATTGTATTATAGTTTAAAATCAAGTATTAACAAGAAAACTTAATCTAGACAAAGGCACGGACATCAAGTCTGTGGATGCTAATAATAACACTTAAAAAAAAAAGTCCGTATTACAGAACGCGACTCAGACTCTCATCTCTAATTAAGTAGCAGTCGTCTTTTTCATTTTGATAGTGAGAGAAAGATACAATACTTATGTATACCTGTAGACCAAGACTTGCTGAGTCTCTTGTAATGAGGGCCTTAGTCTGCTGCTAGGCAATGCATAGTCCAAACTTCTTAAGGTACCACCACTGAGCCTCCGAATCTAATTTTTCAATACGAACTTGAAGTATTTTACTTGTTTTGTTAGTTTTACTCCATGACAGTATGTTTTTGTATACAGGGTAAAGTTACGGCCCTGCCTATCCAATTAGCTCCCCTCAACACCTGTCAGACGTTTGCCATACGCTTGTATGTTTTTAATTTACCCCTTTACGAATGAACTGCTGTATCACCTTTTTTTTTTAATTTGCCTTGTTATACCTTAGAGGCTCATAGCCCACTAGCACTCGTTGATCTCAACCGATCAGTGAGGTTATGCAACTTACACAAAGGCAGGGAACCTGATGGGCGACCAAAGCAGCAATTTATCACGAGCGTTTCCATGCTTCGGAAGATACGTTAAGCTGTCGGTCCCGACTGTTGTCGATTGACTACAGTCCTTAAAACAGAGTCAGAGGCCATTGTGTGGTCTGAAAACTCTGACACCAGGGTTAGCAAAGTTCGCCACACACTTGACTATACCGATAAGAAGAAGAAGACCGTAGAGACTCGCAAAATAAGGTAATATGGAACTTTATGTAGATCGTTCCTTAGAACAGAATGTTATGTGCCTAGAACCACATCTAGAGCCATATAATGATCTGCCTACCCAATATGGGACTATAGGCGTGTGGATCCATGGATGAACAATGCCATTTGTAATCTTCTTGTCTTCCTAGCGCTTACTGCCCCGTTTATTATTTGGGGTACGCTTGACCATAGTACAGGATTTGGCAGGTCAAGTCACTATAGTGAAGTAATTGCCATCTGACCTCCGTAACCCTGTTTAATTACAAATTGGACTCTCCCAAGAAGAAGTACAACTCTACAGAACTTGACATTGGCCTAATCAACGAAGGAGAGCCATAGACAAGAAATTGAATTGAATTAACCCTGTTTAACTTTAACTTTAACTTCTTTTTTTTAATTTGGGTTATTTCGTAGGTTTTATTTCCTTACCGTCTTTTGGTATCTCTGCCTCAATGACCTACCTAACGGTGAAGATTTTTAACTGGCTTAGTATAACATATAAAAGTGTATATCTACAGGTTGAAAAAGAACCTCCTTGCTTTATTGAAAATCCTGAACCAGTGTCACTTACTGAACATTTTTTATTTTTTTAATATTTTTATTTTGGGGGGGATATTTTTTTTTCCTAAACGTAGACACCACTCGGGCGCACCCCCCGAGCGCTACTCGCACCCCTCGTGTGCCTGGTGTAGAAGTAATGTCTACGTTTAGGCAAAAAATGAACTTTTCCCATTGAAAAAATATTTAAAAGAATTTATTTTTTTCATAAATGTGTTCAGGATTTTGAATATAGCTAGGAGGGTCTTTTTCACCCAGTTTAGTTTGTATTGGCTGTAAACCTTCCTAATAACATACATACATACACACTCTCACGCCTATAATCCCTAACGGGTAGGCAGAGCATCAGTGGTTCTAGAACCACTAGATGCCACGTTTGACACAATTGTGAGGGTTATCAGATGGAACAAGTTGCATAATGGTGAGAGGTGGCCAAGCCTTTCGTCCATTATACAGCAAAACCCTCGCATCCCTCTTACATACTTTTACTGTATACCTGGGAAGAGTAGGTAGCTGGCACATTCTAAGTTTTTCTTTCACTCCCAGTCCAGCATAAAAGGAATATAAAATAAAATAAGGGGAATCTGACCGGATTGGATTATGGTTACACATTCAGTTTCCTGAATGTTCAGGTTTCCTCACGATGTTTTCTTTCACCTTAAGGCGACTACAGCACCTAAATTACGATTTTATGATGCGTAGATAAGCATGACGCACTGCATTAAATCGAAGAAAAAAATACTACGGTAATATTCAGGACATAAACTAGATAAGTAGTTTGCTGAAAACATGATTCAGCACTTTTGGTTCGATAGAAAAAGCTCACAAAGTCACCTCTAAATAAATACCCGATATTGTGTATCTTTTAAGCTGTAAAAACGATAGTAAAATGCACACAGGAACTTGAATTTGCTATCAAAATATTCGTGATTGAACACTCTCGATAAGTAGGTAACGCATTTTTTCGATTTAACCTTTCCATAAATCTAATTTTTCTAACTTTCGAACATGTTTTTACGCACGCACGCTTTCATAGCCCGTAAACATCGTGTATCGACACTGTTCGCACTGCCGGCCCAGGCCTGTTGAGAGACGGAGATGGAACTATTCCTATGTGTGCTGCCTTTATCGGGTGCTGTAGTCGCCTTAAGAGCATCGGTTAATGTGCAACCAACGTGCATATATACATGGCTGCACTTGGAATCAAACTCCTTCCCTCTCGCTTACTTGTACGAGTCCGACCCCCTAGCCATTAAACCAACGACACTCAATATTTAATAATAATTTAAAAAACTAGTTTCATAAAATCTTCATAGCACAAAAAAAAATCTATAAAAGCCATACATCTGTATGACACGCATACCACCCTGGTAGAAAACACTTCCCTGCCCGCCCCCTGTCGGCTGAGGCGCACTCGCGGCCTTAATCACAGGTTGTTAAGATGTATCGTCGGTAAACACTGCTTAAATGCGTGTGCGCAGCATACATGATTTACTAGCGTTTTGCTTGTGTGTGAAATAGTGGCATTTATTGAAGGAATTTCAATTACAGTAGTTAGCGAAGAATATTAAGTTTCTTTTTAATGGGTAAATAAAGATGAATAGACAGGAGACATTTGATACAAATGGAAAAGATACATATCAGAATTTTTTGCTTAGAATCTGGATAAGTATTGAGCCGAAACAAGATTGTTAAGAGACCTTCAGAGAACTCCCTCTCTTTTCTCGCTCATACACACGCGTTGCGAATTTGTGAAGCAGAAAGATAATTAAATCTCTTGCACTAGTTTTAAAAAATCTAAATATATAAAAGGAGAAACTGACTGACTGACTGACTGAAATATCAACGCACAGCCTAAACGGCTAAACGTAGGCACTTGAAATTTGGAAGGGACGTAGCTTAGGTACCGTAGAGGTGCACTAAGAAAGGAATTCCCGAAATTCCCACGGGAACGGGAATTAGCGGGAAAATCCTTTTGTATGAAAAATCTAAACCGCTTAAGTTAGACGCTTGAAATTTGGCATGCAGCTACCTTAGTAAACTTAAAGCTTAGTTCCAAAAGGATATTGCAAAATTCTCACGGGAACGGGAGTTAGAGGGAAAAAACTTTTGTATGTAAAAATCTAAATCTTAAACTAAATCAATATTTAATAAACTAAATGAAGGTCCATTAATGGACCGTCAATAAAGTGTAATCTGTTCAAAAGAGAAAATTAACACGCAAACGAAGTTGCGGGCATCAGCTAGTACATTATAACGGGTTTTTACCACGATTTTAGTTGTTAATGAGTATCCGATATTTTGGCGCAGTTGCAAGCAGCATGGTCACGGATAAATCCCTTCCACACTGACTGAGAAGTACGAAACCCAATTTGTTTAGAATGTCCAAATTTTTATTCGTTTCTCAATGTTTCAACTACAATTGGCAACCCTTATGAAGTTATGATACAATGTAACAATAGTAACAAAATAAGCCTCACAGTCCTTCAAAACGAGCGCAGTCTATGCAAAGAAAACTTCACATACTCTCTTACAAACTCCGATTCACGCTGTGCAAGCGCATTCAAAGCAGCAGTAAGCGGAGCGTTTAAACCAAGAATTAATTACACGTTGTCTCTACGCGATACGGCGTTGAGTAAACAAAGGGCCAGCACAATAAATCAAATAAAATAAATCCATGAGAGAACTTGGCCCTCGGCGCCGTACTTTATGACTCCAATGATATCGACTGGCTATTAAATTGGACAGGGATTTTGCAAGCTGTGTGGAATGCTCTTATTAGGATTATATCCTAGCATGGATACCAGACTCTCATAAAGGTGATGACGTAGGTATTTCTATCAGGGTGGTATCCTTTCATGCTGGACTGGAAGTAAAAGAAAAACATAGAATGTGCCAGCTGCATACTCTTCACAGGCATACTGTAGAGTAGAGTAGAGTAGAGCTTTGCTTATAAAAAGTCGTTAAAAACTTGAGCTTACAATTCGCTCGCAGAGCTCTTCTTTGCATTGCTTTTATTTGATGTAAAATGAAATCAGGACGTAGGACTCTGACACTAATCTGACACAAAGACTGCACCTTTGCGAATAGGCGTAGAGTCAGTAGGGTCAATAGAACGAATGCGTATATATGTATTTAAATCCTTTAATGTTTGTTTGTATGTATTTCATGTAATCTTGACTTGTTTTAAGTGGCATCCTGAATGTCCTATAAAATAAAGATTTTTTATATTCTATTCTAATAGTTAGCCAAGTTCGGCACACACTTGACTATACCTACACGTTAAGAAGAAAAAGAAGAAAGTCGGCATCATGCCATCGATTTCCATACGATTGATTATAGTCAATTATTCCTCAAAATAAGAGTCGGTACTGCTTTGGAAATATTTGTACTGCAGTTAGGACCTTTTCGACATCCGCCAAATTGATTTTAATGGTATCTGAAAACACGAGTAAATTGTACGTTCTTGCTTTTTTTAGTATTTTACAATTCAAATATGGCTCTTAAAATATCCAATGCTTTTAAGGTTTTATTGAGAATGTTTATAGATATGTCTTATTTGAATTACTTATTATGACGTGTTTGACCTAACTTATTTTGTTTAGAAATCAATGTACGTATATGGACCGCAAACACAATTTTGTTTTTAGAGTTCTGAGCCTAAAGACCAACAGACCCCTGGCTACGCTGTATGTCCGTCTCTTTCAAAGGGCTGTATATTTTGAACCAAAATAGGTAGTCAGCACTCCATTGTACCCACATCAGGTTAAACAGTTGCACTACGAAAACGAGTACTTGCGCGACTATATGCTACTTTTGGTCTCTGGACCCGCGCACGCGCACTTTACAGGGTCGATTACACATTTAACCAGCGCAAGTGCTTCAACAATCTACATACCTCAATGTGCAAATACAGTAAGCACTGTGTGCATTTTTTTTTTCATTTTTGTCACGTTTTCACAAATTTCAAGAAAATGAAATTAATTGTTCAGAACTGAAAATTCAAGTTAAGCACTTGCTCATCTGAAATTTATATCACTCCATGTGTCTCGAGTATGCTTTTATATCTTCTCAAACACACCTCTTTTGTATGAAAAATCGTGTAATATCCCAATCAGTGTGGATTTGTGTTTTTTCTTAATGTTTTTCGGCAATCATCGCATTTCCTAATTAGTAAGTTGAATTTTAAAATACAAGAAAGAGACAGACCCTGTTTGCTGAGAGACATTAAGAAAATAGAAGTACTTTATGTTTTTAATAAGGAATTAATGCAAATTAGCATCCACAACATAAAAGGCTAGTTAACTTTTTTTTCGCAAATGTAAACATCATAAGTAATTGTTTAATTTTGCAATTGCGTGCGTTAAACAATTCTTGTTTTAATATCTTATTATAATTTTACAGCTGTCACTTGCCATTATGCAATTTAACATTCGTTTATAAGATCGTTATGATAATGTATTTGCTTATGCAGTCTTTTATGCAGTTAGAATATAAAGTATAAAGCAGTTAGAATATAAAAATAAGAACAAGAATTATTCTAACCTGAATATCAGCTGTCAAAGCGCTTGTAGCCCAGTGGCGCTAGCTGATCTCAACCGATCAGTGAGGTTAAGCAACGTACACAGAGGCAGGGAACCTGATGGGTGACCAAAGTGGCAATTTATCACGAGCGTTTCCGTGCTTCGGAGGACACGTTAAGCTGTCGGTCCCGGCTGTTGTCGATTGACTACAGTCGTTAAAACCAAGTCCGAGGCCATTGTGCGGTTTGAAAACTCTGACTCCAGGGTTAGCCAAGTTCGCCACATACTTGACTATACCTACACGATAAGAAGAAGAGTGTGGTTATGCAACGTAAATAGGGGCAGGGAAAAAAAGAAAAATAAATTTACTCACCACTAGCTTTCCGCCCGCGGCTCCGCCCGCGTGGACTACAGGTTATATCGTGCCCAGATATGGGATAAAATGTACCTAGCCCAGGGGTTCCCAATCTTTTTCAGTCCGCGACGCACTTACAAGTTCAGAATCTTGTCTCGGCGCCCTAAACTAACTAGCTAGTCGAAATAGATAGGTACAGATGAAAGAAATGAGTACAATGATACCACTTACGTAGAAAGGCAGTGTCCTGTAGACTACGTTAGTCTATAAGAATTTTGTACCGCTAGTGTCCTGTAGACTGTGTTAGGCTACAGAGTTTTTGGTTGTCTTTGGTAATTTTTTCTACGTCATTATTTGCCACATTTTGATCAATGAACGATTCATATTCCAATATTAACTATTTCTTAACGAAAATTAAGTTTGACATGGACATTGGACGGGTTAAGACAAAATAAAATACAGTAGAGGTACCTAGTCAACGTAATGGGTGAGCTTGGTGATCTCCACACGTTTTTCAAAGCGTGGCATTATTTATTTTGTCAATACTTAAGGTTTGGGAGTATGGTAAAGAGGATTGCCTCACGGCGCCCATCTGTACTTTCTACGGCGCACCGGGGCGCCGCGGCGCACAGTTTGGGAACCCCTGACCTAGCTTATTTCCTTTCCCAAGGTCTAATCTATCTGTGTACCAAATTTCATCAAAATCGCTTTAGTGGTTTAGTCGTAAAAGCGTACAGACAGACAGAGTTCTTTCGCATGTAGAAAGTAGGGACTAAAGTATAGAAATACGGGCAAGAATTATTGCTGGTAGCCCAGTGGCGCTCGCTGATCTTAACTGATTAGTGTGGTTATGCAAAGTATAGGGGCAGAGAAACTGATGGGTGACCAAAGTGACAATTTATCGCGAGCAAAGGGCATGTTAATCCGACGATTGCGACTGTTGTGTTGGTTGACTACGTTCGTTCGTTTAACCAAGTCAAAAGCCAGTCGGTAGTTTGAAACATCTGACACTAAGTTTAGTACTTCGCCACACTTGACTGTACCTACACGATAAGAAGAAGAATGTGAAAAAAATATAAAAATTTCAGGACCAATAGAATCCTTAAACGAACAACTTTTCATTCACGACGTGATAAACTCGATATAAAATAAAAATAAATATTTTCCTTTTAGGGACCATCCATAAATTACGTCACACGAATTTTATGATTTTTTGACCCCCTCCCCCTCCTTGTCACAGCTGGTCACAATTGTAAGACTCCCCCCTCCCTAGCGTGACGTCACATATTTGCATATTTTACATTTTTTTGTAATTTTCTAATAAAAGCAGTACTTAATAGAGTTGTTATTTTTTTTGGGAACTCAAAACTCATTGTCTCACCAAAGCAAAAACGTAAAAATAGTGCTTGGGACTGAGGAAATTAAGTTAGTCGTTAATAGTTAACACGTTTTGATACTCATGAAATGTGACGTCACGAATTTTGAATTGTGACGTCACGAAACTTATGACCCCTCCCACCCCCCAGTCACACAATGTCACACTTTGTCGACCCCCTCCCCTCCCCTTAACGTGTGACGTAATTTATGGATGGTCCCTTATTGCAAACTCTTATCAGCAAATACTCTCTAAAAGTGGTTGAGTGCTTTTAAAAAGGTCGTTTAATTTATTATTTGTGTCTTGTTTGCTTTTATTTTATTATTTAATGTGTTTTTGATTGCGTTTGCGGTGCATAAAAATGCAATGTGAAATAATCTACCACTCGATCCGAAACAAATTAACAAAAGTAGCAATGATTCTTTATTAGGGCAGATATCCTTAGCCGATGATAGGTTCTTTTTACAGGTCATAATCTAGGTCAAGGTGTACGTCTAATAGTTAAGGTCCATTTTCACCCAGAACTACCCGCGTTTGGTAACTAATCAGTCAAAGTGTAAAAAAAAGTATGAAAATGACACTATCAAACTGGTTGGCTCAGCTAGCTGCTAACCTCGTGTCAAGATGGCCTTATTCTTCTTCTTCCTATCCCTAAGCACAGTTTCTTATTCGGGGTACGCTTGACCATGATCCAGGGTTTGGCAAGTCAAGGGTTTGGCGACTGCCATCTGACCTCCATGATTCTTCTAACAGGGGAACCTGTTCGGATTGGGTCATGGTTTGACATTCACTGCCGTACTCAGAGACGTCAATTAAGGTTAAGAAGTAATTAAATGTCATGCTATCCATGTTTATATCAACAAGAGTGAAAGAGACTATACAATTCAAACGTAAAATGCTGAAATCAATATCTTAATAAACTTTTGCACTATTTTGTTTGTATAATTAAGTATAATTGCCTGTTATGTCCTAAATTGTTTGCTTCCTGTTTTTCATCAGTACTAGTAAGTTTTATCTGATTTATTTCATTTTTCTTTTCTTTTATTGTCGTCTTGAAATATACGAATGTTGTGTACACTTATAAGTGGCGAACATATAACCAATGGTGTAGTAAAATATTTTTAAGAGAAATACAAAATATGTATCGCTGTTAGTGTACCTTAAGTAAATAAATAAATAAAGAGACGACATCAGAGTTTAACAGTACTTAACTTTAATTGACGTCTCTGAGTGCGGCAGTTAGTCTCCTAAATGTGCAGGTTTTACTTGCGATGCTTACCCTCATAATAAGAGCATCGCTTAGCTTGCAACTAATGTACCTATAGAGGCCATCGCATCAGGTTACCCCATTTTCATTGCAAAATCGTTTTTATCATAACAGGATAGAGTGCACGCGTGTGGTAACCTAATGTGCGGCCCTCTGTATAACTAATGGCTTTAAAAGCTAAATTTCAAAAAGCAGAAATAATGAAATCTTCATAAATATATTGTGAAGTAATAGCCCTACACAAATGCACTGAAATGCACCGGGATGCTTGAGTATGCATTCGCCCGCGGCTCTCGTCTCGCTGATAACTTTGCTAATGAGTCTACCTGCATTCTATATCCACATATTATGTCACTATATGTTTGCAAATATGCTGGTGATACATACGTGTATACAAATTCCATTTTAATCTGTTTTATGACAACAAGGTAGCTATGGAATAAGAATAACTATTCTTAGTAATATTCTAAATTGGTTTTTTACCCGCGACGCGACGAAAAGTAGCTCGTGAATGAATCGTTTATTTCTGCACACACAAAGCTTACATTATTACAAGAAATCAATTAATTTTAGAAATAAAATGATAAATTATTAAACAGAAAAAAAAACATAAATTTATAATTTTAAAAAATTAAAGATAAATCATAATGACACTCTCCAGCCCTCCCTGTCCAAAGAACTCTTATTGGACTTGCCAACTCTACTCAGACATACTGTAGATGACACGCGAGGGTTTTGCTGAATAACGGGCGAAAGGCTGACAACCTATCGCCACTATAGTCATATTCCATCTACACTGGGCGTCAAAAATAAGTAGTACACTTTTCAAATTGCAATTACTCCTAAACTATAGTAGTTACACTTATGAAATAAAAAGCAGTTTATAGTAAACTTAACGAAGTTTATTAAAGTTATATTTTATTTGGCATGAATAAAGTTTCAAACTTAAAATTAAGATAAATACTAAAAAGTATCAATTTTTAACGATATGTCAACCACTTAATTTTCACGTTTTGGAACTTTTTCACAATTTAATAACTTGTGTTGCCGCCTCGGGCTCTAATTACAGCTTGGATCCGGTTTGGCATGCTGAACACTAAGTTTCGGAGGCGGTGTTGGGGAATATTTTCCCATTCTTCTATCAGCGCATGTTTTAGAGCCCTGAGTGTGGCAGGAGGTGGACTGCGCCTTCTGACTAGCCTCCCAAGCTCATCCCAGGCGTGTTCAATCGGGTTGAGATCTGGGCTTCTCGATGGCCAAGCCATCAAGTTGATGCCAACCTCCTGAATGTACCCTTGTACGTGGTGAGCAGTGTGTGGCCGGGCGTTATCATGCATTAGGATGGCTCCATCACCCATATTTATTAAATATGGCCCTGCATACTCGTTGAGGATCTCCGAGGCATATCTTTCACCAGTCAAAGTCCCATTTTCTATTACCACAAGCTCTGTGCGACTCTCTGAAGAGATACCAGCCCATACGTGTACAGAGCCCCCGCCATATTGGACTCTTTCCGAGATACAAGCTTGAATGTATCGCTCACCGGGTCGTCTGTAGACTCTCCGCCGTCCATCTGAAGTGTATAAAGAGAATCGAGACTCATCTGTGAATAAAACTCTAGCCCATTCTTCTTCGCCCCATTGTACGTGTTGACGGGCGTAGCGTAGTCTTGCTACGCGATGCTCTGTCTCAAGTTTGGGGCCATTTGCTGGTCTTAGAGGCTTCAGGTTAGCTTCAGCAAGTCTTCTTCTCACTGTACTCTCACTGATGTAGTCTGTTCGGGTCCGAAGAAGCTGTTGCTGAACCTCAACTGCATTAAGGTGTCGATTTCTTAACACAGTGGAAACAATAAAGCGATCTTCTCGGGTACTTGTGCACCTGGGTCTGCCATTACCTCGTCTCCTTAGATGGTTTCCAGTCTCTTCGTACCTTTGCTTTACTCGCTGAACCGTTCTTAAAGTTACACCCACCCTCCTTGCAGTACGACGCATACTGATGCCCACTTCGAGAAAAGCTAAGATTCTTGCACATTCTTCTGGTGAAAGAGGCATGATTAGTCAAATTTACTCTCTGAAGATACCTATGCTTTTCAATTACAATTGCTTTATCAGCAGCGAATGTGTCAAACACAAAAATCCTAAGTAAGACAACACCTTTCAACAGTTTAAAAAAAGTGTTTTTATTTATTCGTTTTTTTTAAAGTCAAGCATTATAAGTTCTTATAATGCATGAAGTTTTTATTGAATAAGATTAAATTTTCTTTTTAACCTTTTTTGTTTCAAAGGTCTAAGTTTTATAGTTTGGGAGAAATCGCAATTTTAAAACTGTACTACTTATTTTTGACGCCCAGTGTAAATACCCTCAGAAAGAATGTCAAATGTTCGCCTACCACAAAAGGTATTACAAAAGGTATAGAAATATAATAACAATTAATCTATGAAGTATCCTTTTTACGTTTGGCAGTTTCTCATCATAAAATATTCAAAAACAAAGAACAATTAATTACGACAAAAATGTAGACCACAATTCGATGATATCAATTTCCCTAACGTTAAGTACCAGGCGATTATAGGAGGCAAGTGGCTGTTAAAAACGCATCAAGCATCCACGATCACTTAGTGTAATCACATTCATCGAATTACTTAACTCCTAACGACCTTTGTTACCCTGGTAGTCGCGTGACGAAACAATGTGTTCAAATTGAAATTACGGAGAGGTGGTATTTCAATAATTCCAATTTTTTTTACGCTGGACCAGCATGGCTAGCACGGCTTGCGACAAACTCGCACTTCACGCTTCTCCGATGACGGTAATATTTTGACTGCGCGAGGGTACTGCGACAGGGCTTTTTTGACATTTGATCGCGTTGCTTTGCCGTGTGGTGATCGGTTGAGAATAACACCACCCCATCTCTTTCCGTGGGTGTCGTAAGAGGCGACTAAGGAAACACAAATGAGACCTGCTTCCTAGTAATCCATCCCAGGCAACGACATTTCATTTTTTTCTGAATCTGAGGTGTCGCCCTATGGTCTCATGCGGTGTAGTAGGCTCTGTAAAGGGCCGTCTGGTTCGCGACCACCTTCCTACCGAAGTCCGATGCCAAAAAGCTTGCTGTGTTCCGTCGGTGCGTGGGAGTACCAGTGCCTTTATAGGCATTTTCTGGGTTAACTCGCTCCATCGTCGACCTCATCTTTGACCTTTACGGTTAAGATTGAGGTCAAGAGTTAACCCATATAATAATAATAATAAAAAAACGTTGTGCTTGAGCTGCGGGAGTAAAAGGAAAAATGTAGAACGTACCAGCTGCTAACTCTTCCCAGGCATAATTGAGGCAGTAAAGGGACGCGATGGCTTTGGTGTCTTATGGGTGAAAGCTTGAAAACTCATCACCACCGTACACATGTTTCGCCGTATATATTAACCTTAAACGTATGGTAAACAATGTCAATCGTGGTGTCAAGTGATTTTACAACCACATAAGGCTCTAGCCACCCTGACAGGGATCAATAACGTGACTATACAGATGGGATGGATATTAAAGCGCAGAGAAAATGCTCCACACGAAAGTAGATTTCAGCCTGGTCTGGGAAGAAAGGAACTGGATGCCTATATCCTCTAACGTTCGAATTCTTGACCAAGTGTCATAATCATAACATACACACATGGAGCCTTTCAATTACTTGGCAGCGTTGAGTCCTTAACATTCATACAATACACACATACATAATTATTTTAATGTTATCATCGTGAAACGCGTTCCTGAAACGATGCGGAGTCTTATTTCTTTAGTACATATTTCTAGCAAGTTGTCCGTGAGAAAAATAGGGTAGGAGGTAATGCCATTTGCATCCTGTATCACACATTGCCATCGGCTTTACTATTAACGAAATTACCTCCATACTCGCGAGTATATGTGTGTATGCAATGAGCAGATTAGCATATCTTACTGAGCGTTTAGCGGTAAAGTGACCTTTCGCCTTTCTGATGCTGTTTTGCAAATTGCATTGGTACTGTCACGTGAGTATTCTTCATAGTTTGTTTAAAATATCGCTCTTAAATATTTGTCGACCTGGATGATATAAATTTTCCTACGCAGGCACAGGAGTACGCAGTGACTTGAGATTTCACTAAGCCGTTTCAAGATCCATTTATTTCGATTTGCCATCTTTTTATATGAAATTGCAAAACGCTTGGATTCTTTGTAAGGTGTTGATTGCAAATCACCATTCGTATAAACATATACTACACGACTAGGTAAACGACGCAAGTGTATGTACTTCACGTGTAAAAAAGGAGCAAAATTTGCTTTCTTTAGCGCCGTTCCATCACTAAATCGCTCATGTGACGTCACAGTAGGTAGAAAAATAATTGCACGCTTGATTTTTATAGAGAAGATGAGACAAGCGTAATCTAGTCGTGTATAATGTCTGTGACCATTCGTATCAATTTCTTCTTCTGGGGTCTTTTCCCACTCAAAGATCCCTTGGAACCATATGGACAAACACGAACACCAGAACCCGGGAACCAAAAAATTTAAACAAATTCGGAATTGAACCCCCAGGATCTGTCGATTCAAAAACAGCGATTGTAGTTAAATACCCTTGCCTTTTAAGACCATTGCCTGTAATCCTCGAATCCAACTGTACCGTGCCCTTTGCCGTATAATTGTTAAACAGTATCTATGTAAATGTAATGGGATTGAACTCGCTGACTACACGAATGTCACTGCTCGCAAATCATGCACTAAGTACGCAAGAGGCTTCTTATCTTCGCCATCTTAATAGTGTCTGGTTCTATCTTGTAGCTTGTTATGTAGGAAACTATAGTATTTTAAATATTTTACTGGATTACCAGTAGGAGCTGCATGAGCTCATTCCGCCTGCCTCTTCCTTCCATCGAACCTCTTTAAAGTTCGAGTGAATTGGCATTTTCTGGGTGAGCTTGCTTCATGCTCGACCACATCTTCTCCCTTGTGTTATATCGCAGTCAAGAGCAAACACATTATTAATAAAAAAAAATATTTTACTCGATTATGCTTCTACGCTGGACTGGGAGCGAAAGAAAATTTTAAAATGAGCCAGCTACCAACTCTTCCCTGGCGTATTGTAGAAATCAGTAAAGACTCGAGGCCTTTGCTTGTAAATCGCGAGCGAAAGGCTGACATCCTCTCACCACTATAAATCATGTTCCATCTGATAGCCTTCAGAATTTTTTATTTTTTTTATTATAAGATGGGTTAACTCTTGACCTCAATCTTGACCATAAAAGTCAAAGATGAGGTCGACGATGGAGCGAGTTAACCCAGAAAATGCCTATAAAGGCACTGGTACTCCTACGCACCGACGGAACACAGCAAACTGTTTGGCGTCGGACTTCGGTAGGAGGGTGGTCGAGAACCAGACGGCCCTTTACAGAGCCTACCACACCGCATGAGACCATAGGACGACACCTCAGAATGAAGTGTCGTTGCCTGGGATGGACTACTAGGAGGCAGGTCTCATTTTCGTTTCCTTAGTCGCCTCTTACGACACCCACGGAAAGAGATGGGGTGGTGTTATTCTCTACCGGTCACCACACGGCAAAAAGATGGCATCAAGGATTATGTCAAGGATGGCATCAAGTGGTTCTAGAACGACAAGATTCTCTGGCTACCCCGTCAGGGGATCATAGGCATAAGCGTGGTTCTAGTTGTGTTTCTAGAAACACTTAATGCCACGTTTGACATAAATTATGAAAAAGAAAGGTAGAAAAATGAATCATAGAAAATCGTAAATTAAGCTTTTTTTTTTTTATTATAAGATGGGTTAACTCTTGACCTAAATCTTGACCATAAGGTCAAAGATGAGGTCGACGATGGAGCGAGTTAACCCAGAAAATGCCTATAAAGGCACTGGTACTCCCACGCACCGACGGAACACAGCAAGCTGTTTGGCGTCGGACTTCGGTAGGAGGGTGGTCGCGAACCAGACGGCCCTTTACAGAGCCTACCACACCGCATGAGACCATAGGACGACACCTCAGATTCAGAAAAAAATGAAGTGTCGTTGCCTGGGATGGATTACTAGGAGGCAGGTCTCATTTGTGTTTCCTTAGTCGCCTCTTACGACACCCACGGAAAGAGATGGGGTGGTGTTATTCTCAACCGATCACCACACGGTTAAAAAACTATCAGTAAAGTCCTATTTCTTTATAACCTTTCTTTTGAAACCCTTTTGAAAACCATCTAAGATTCTAAACATTCTTCGTCTTAAGGTGGTTCGATTTTCATACAAAAAACAAACGTCATTAATTTAGTAAATAAACATTTTTTATATCTAAGTATGTGCGCATTTACCTACTAATGGGTATTCATTTGCGCAAAATGGATAAAAATAAAGTATTTCATACAGAAATCACTCAAAAAACACTCATAAATTTTTAACAATTTTACGTATGTGTGGGTGGCAAATGTTGTGTACAGATTGATATAGTCGCGACGTTGCCATTCCATGCCTTTACAACGTTGCCGCTCTTCTCTTAAGTTGACAGTTTATTCATGAATTATGAGTTGACATGTGATGTGATGATGTATCGGAAAAGAGGCTATCCCAAACATTTTCTAAGTCCCCAAGCAAAAAAAAAATTTTTTTTTGACCCCTTATAATAAGGATGCCGTGTGAGTCCCCGACAGAGTAGAATAGAACCACCCTCTTTCTTACCGAGGTGTCGTACAAGGCGACTAAGGTAAATATGCGAGCAAGTTCATCTGCACACAGAGAAGGAAAACTCTGCAATTATATCAAAACCCTCGCCAACCCGTCTGCCAAGCGTGGTGAGTATGGCATTTACCCCTCATGTTATTGAGGGAGGCCCGTGCCCCAGCAGTGGGGACGTATATGGGCTGATGAAGATGAAGATAATAAGCGGGGGCCCCAAAGACTTAGAAAAATTTCGAAGAGTTGCGGTGTCAAGATGACCCCCCATTTTCTTGCCGGAAATGGATAGAGGACCCTTCTAGGAACAAAGTTTGTATGGGCCACTTTTTGATTGGGCCGGGCCCCAACTGGGGGGCCCTGGGCCCCCCACCCTGTTGAACACATGGGGCCCCTCCGGTTTTTATTGCGCGAATCGACACAGTTTACGATGCTGATCAACCGCCCCATACATCACTTTGCACTCTGGGGCCTCCTTAGGGCCCCACGGGGCCCTTGCCCCCTTAGAGAAATAACTGCCGTTCGGCGGGACTTGGAAAAATTTCGAGGAGTTGCGGTGTCAAGATGACCCCCCATTTTATTGCCGGAAATGGATAGAGGACCCTTCTAGGAACAAAGTTTGTATGGGCCACTTTTTGATTGGGCCCCAACTGGGGGGACCGGGGCCCCTCGGTTTTATTGCGCGACTTTACGATGCTGATAAATCGCCCCTTACAGTAGTATTAGTCTATTTAGTTTAAGGAGTAAAATGTCCGAAGCTCAAAATGCCAAAAGAGCTAAATGACAAAAGCTCAGAATGACTAAATTCATGTGACAAAAGCTCAGAATGACTAAATTCAAAACCACGTTTTGGTATCGAATTCCAAAAGCGCAAAATGTCAAACGCGAAAGACGTCAAAAGAGCAAAATGTCACAATTTTGTATGTTATGTAAAAATGTTCGACAAGTAGTGAAGTGCGCTTCCGTGCTCGCAAGAATTCCGCAATACCGGCTCGGCTAATTTAGTGTTTCAATGTTTCAACTTTGCGATTATATGGAATTTACAGTGTAACGCGCAAATGCCGTGACAAATTTAGTCTTTTTTGCTATTATTTGTGTTTTTTAAAAAATGTCAAGTTAATACCTAAATTTTGTTTCTGTTTCAAATCAAGCTCAAAATTTGCAATGATACGTTTTAAAGTGATTGTAAAGGTAAAAAAATAGAGTACAATTTGCAAAAGTCGGCCTTATTACCTAAATAGGAAATGTTAAGTAGTATCTATTATAGTACACACATGTAAAAATTAAAATTGAGATTGTTACTATTACGCCAGTCAAATATATTTTTTCGCACAAAGTTAAATCATTTATTTATAGTCATTGTTTACAAGTAAAAACTTAAAGTTAAGCATGATTAATTTAGAGCGACAATAACAGGTGCCTGTAATTTTATTTTAAAGTAATTTTAATCTAGCATAAGATTAAAATATATTGTTTATGAGTTACTTTCCAACTTTACCTTCATAATTTTACCGATTTAGGACGCTCAAAAATTAGAAATAATTTCGCATTGCAGATTGAAGTCGTTTTTCTAACTTTTGGCTTATTTAAAAAGTTGGTTGGTAATCAAAGGATAGCTGAAATTTGTGTTCGCTGTAAAGGTTTACACAATTTTTCTGGTATCCACTACCTCTTCATTTTTTTTTATTATAAGATGGGTTAACTCTTGACCTCAATCTTGACCATAAAGGTCAAAGATGAGGTCGATGATGGAGCGAGTTAACCCAGAAAATGCCTATAAAGGCACTGGTACTCCCACGCACCGACGGAACACAGCAGGCTGTTTGGCGTCGGACTTCGTACAAGCAAGCATTATTTTGCAAAATCAACTATACCTATATGTACAAATATTAATAATCAACAACGTGCAAAGATTTATTAACAACGTTAATTTATTGTTTGACGTATGGTCTCTATTCGTCAAACAGATAATTTAACGTTCCATGCAAAAAATATATTTAAAAATTAAAAACGTCAAGAAAAACTACCAATGTATGTACAAAGATTAATGAAAAATATTTAAATTGCTATAAAAATCAACAATGGACAAGGATTCGAAATAATTTTGCATATCAGCTTGAAGTCGTATTTCTAACTGACGCCAAAAGTTAGAAATACTACTTCAAGCTGATATGCAAAATTATTTCTAATATTTGTCCATCCTAAGCCGGTAAAAGTATGAAGGGAAAGTTGGAAAGTAACTCATAAACAATATATTTTAATCTTATGTTAGATTAAAATAACTTTAAAATAAAATTACAGGCACCTGTTATTTTCGCTCTAAATTAACCACGCTTAACCTTAAGTTTTTACTTGTAAACTTATTAAGTATAAATAAATGATTTGACTTTACGCGAAAAAAATATAAATTGGCGTCATAGTAAGAATGCTAATTTTAATTTTTACATGTGTGTACTATAATAGATACTACTTTACATTTCCTGTTTAGGTAATAAGGCCGACTTTTGCAAATTGTACTCTATTTTTAATCTTTACAATCACTTTAAAACGTATCCTTGCAAATTTTGGGCTTGATCTGAAACAGAAACAAAATTTAGGTAGTTCAGCGATAAATTTACAATGGAGATCGCCGAAACACAAAAAAGAAGACGAGATTTAAAATGAAAGAAAGAATTTAATTAAAAAAAACGGTAACAAAAATTCGACACAGACCAGAATAGTAAAGTATAAAATTAGCATAATTAAATTTTTAGGTGTAAACAGAAACTTCACAAATTGGAAGACCTAACATTTAAAACAGTTTTTAACGTACGGATATTTTTGTTTGGAAATGAAGTGTTGGATAATTTTGAACGGTTACAATACCATACATAAAATTTAAACACGAGGCCTAACTATAATGAATTATTATCTGTAGCAAATAGGAAGATAACAATTCGACGTCGAATAAAATACCCCACCTACTTGACAGATAAAACTATTGCTGATACAATTGGCTTTTTGTCAAAAATAAATTAGGTAAATTTAAGGTAATGGAACTAAAACTTAGCTACTGGTCTTCCTGAGGCCGCTGGTAAAACCGCTACGGAATAGTGGCAGGAACAGGTGGTTCGGGATGCTCGCAAACTGGGTACACGTCTGTCAGTACACTCAGCGGAAAACTGCTGCCCAGCCTTTCTTTATGTCATAGTTTAAAAGCACTGCAACTACAAAAAATCCAAATTGGACTAGGATACCTAAAAGGTCACAATACCCGAAAGAGCACCAAAAGGAAGAAAAATTAAAATATATGAGTATTTTTTAGAATAGTAAGGATGTCTAGCTAGTGTAACCTATACAAGAAGGATATTCTCCTCTTGCAGGTCGTGAAGTAATCCCCCCAGGTCAAATGATAACCAGATTTGATTTAAACCATAAGACCCAGGATTCTCGTAACTGTTGCAAGAACAGCCTGATAGAGTATTTGTCTGAGCGTGAAGAAGATGTTGTAAAAGTATACTGTATAACGTAGGTAAGGTAGAGTAGGCGTGTGAGAACAAAAAAAGGAAAAGGTGAAAAACTTACATTTTGATAATTAAAAAAAGCTCCAATAATAATACGGGTAAATTATTTCCAATATAGCTCCAAATCTAATCCGGGTAATTATTTCGTGTATTTTATATCATTTCATTTAAAAAAACAGACTTTTCACTAAGAAACTCGTATAACTTTAACCAAAATTTTTTGTCGAATTGCCTAACAACTTCAATCCCAAACAAAATGCAAAAATCAAGCAAGTTCTAAAATTTTGAAATATATTGAATTAAAAAGAAAACTAGACCGGAAAGAATAAGAGAACATAAAAAAGATCGCAAGCAGAAATGCTGCAGTAGGTATGAACTTGACATTATTTAAAAAACACAAATAATAGCAAAAAAGACTAAATTCGTGACGGCTTTTGCGCGATATACTGTAAATTCCATATAATCGCAAGGTCAAAACATTAAAACACTAAATTAGCCGAGCCGATATTGCGGAATTCCCGCGAGTATGGAAGCGCAGTCCATACTTATCGAACATTTTTTACAAAACATACAAAATTGTGACATTTTGCTCTTTTGACATTTTTCGCGTTTGTCATTTTACGCTTTTGGAATTCAATACCAAAACGTGGTTTACCACATGAATTTAGTCATTCTGAGTTATTGTCATTTAGCTCTTTTGGCATTTTGAGCTTCGGACATTTGGCTCCTTAACAAACGTTGTTCCTAGAAGGGTCCTCTATCCATTTCTGGCAATAAAATGGGGGGTCATCTTGACACCGCAACCCTCGAAATTTTTATGAGTCTTTGGGGCCACAAAAAAATTTTTTTTTGTTTTTTTTTGCCCCTTTACGATCACTCCAACGCTAACCAGAAAACAGAAAAAAATTCGAAAATTTGCAAAGTCCCGAGGGCTGCTCCTTTTCCGACATGCCGACCCGCTATAATGATGGGGATACGTCGTAAGTTCGTGTTTTATTTCTTGGATGCTTGGTGCTTTTCACGTGTATTCTTCTTTCCTTGTGCAAACACTCTTATCAGGCCCTACTCTAATGTGTTTTTTCAGTCGTGAAGAAGTCTGGCGTAAAAAAAGAAAAATGGAAATACCTGTATACGAAACAAATACAAGTGCAGGATTAGTTTTTATTTCTATTGCATATTAGTTTACAGTTGCCTAGGTACGTGCATAGGTCACTCACATAATATATGTAACTGAAAATATTTAATTTGACAAAGTATTACCAAAACATACAGTAGACAAGCACCAATTCTACGCTTGGAGACTACTTTTGATATACAAAAAAAACAGCTATCAACTTGCTCTCAGCCATCAACCAGCACTAGTTCTGTATCTAAAGCTGTGGAAATAAATTGGCCAGTGACTGATCCAACTGTAACATGTCATGAATTGACTGTTGAGAAAAACCTTGATAATAACTTGAACGGCTTGACTGGAAACAGAATTGTTGACATACAACATGTTCTTCGCTGGGCATTTTCTTTGGAAAAGCACACAAAAACTTGTACCAATAGTAGGTACCATTCAGTTTTTCAGAGAGCTGCGGACAGGATTCAACAGTATATTTATTTTTAAATGTAGCATGTGTGACAAAGAATTTAGAGAAAGCAATGAGAGTAGCGATGATGGAAAATTAAATTCAGGCTTTGTGTGGGAAACTGTTACAGGAGGGAGTTATTATACACAGGCTTCTCACGTAACGAATGTGATGGACATCCCCACTATGAGTGCACAAAAATTTAGGAAAATTGAAAAATCATTAAATGATACATGGAAAGATCAACTTACAGAAGAAATAAAGAAAATAGGTGAACAAGAGAGAGCTATAGCTATTGAAAAAGGTCAAATCACTAGTGATGGTGTTTCTTACATTGAAGTTGTGGTGGATGGGCTAAGAGAAGCTATGGTCATAACTACAACTCAGCGTCTGGGATGGTAAAGAAAATAGCTATTATGCTTATTTTTATTTGATTTTTGAATTTCAGTTTTTATGTGCTTTATTTGTTTTCATATGGTAAAAATACAAAGAAATGCTTGTATATTGGTATAAAAAACAAATGAGTAATTCGTTTTTATGAGTACCTTTTGTCATCCCTGACCTGAGGTTGTAAATGACCAAAACGACACCTTGTATATTGTGGACCCTTATTTTTTGACACTGTTTTGTTATAGATTTCTAAAAGAAGAAAAACTACGCCGTCTCATAACCACGTCAAGGAAGTACTATACAAAAGCAACATTCTGACAAAAGACATGCTTTATGGACAGCAGAACGAACCAGTTGCGAGGACATTCTTTATAGAAAATTATAAAAAGAGAGTACGTCAAGCTGGACTCTTTATTGATGCAGAATTTGGTTTTCTAGGCGCCAGCCCCGATGGTAAGATGAAAATGGCAATATTTACAGTGACAACTTGGTCAACTAGTTGTTTGGTCAACTTGTAACTTTAGAATATTTATTTTAGGTATAGTGCAAAATGAAGATGCAGCTATAGAAATAAAATGTTTTCCTTCATTAGCAAGGAATTACGAAGATATCCTCACTGCCGTAAAAGAAAGGAAGAACTTTCCAATTATTGAAATGAAAAGCACAGTTTCTACTACCAGGTAAATAATAATTTTATAAGTTTTCAATTTTTATTTATCTTTCTTCCTACAACCTACAAAATTAGTTTTCCTATAATCCCAGTACCTGTCCTTATGTATGCTTAGATATTTAAAACTACGCAATGGATTTTGATGCGGTTTTTTAATAGATAGAGTGATTCAAGAGGAAGGTTTATATGTATAATACATGCATAATATAGTAGTGCACGCGGGCATAGCTGCGGGCGGAAAGCTATTTCTAAAATAAAACTGTTTTTGTTTCAGGTACAGGGGCAAATGAGAATAACAAATATGAACAAATGTTATTTTATTTGCTTCGTGAATGCTTCAACTCCAATAACAGTAATTGAAGTCCAAAGAAATGAACAATTTATTGAAACCATGATCCCAAAACTAGTTCAATTTTATAAAAAATCTATTTTACCAGAAGTAGTAGTACTGCGGCGGGTACCAAAGGGAGCTAAATGTATTGATCTTGAATAATGTAATAATCAAATTAAATAATTAGATTTTTTATAAAAGTGAACTAATTTTGAACGAGTTTTTCACGTATAATAAAATAACACTGTAAAAAGTTAATAATAATCCATTATTATAAAGTAGGGAATTTTCGTGAGTAAATGGACATAAAAAATCAAATTTACTGCATTTTATTTTATAAGTATACCAAATTATTATAAAAAAATATTATATTGAATAAATAAACAAAAATAAAAACAGTAAATAGGAGATCACACGAACGGATTTGATCCGTCACCTCCCGCACGCAATCCTAACGTAGTACCGCTAGACCGTTTTACTGTTTTAGAAATAGGTGAAATAGTCTATTATAAGTCTATTACAAGAAACAGGGAAATATCATATATATGTGTGAGTGAAATGTTCAAAATAGCATTAAATTTCACTCCGTCACGATTAGTGGATGATTTTTGTATGAAATGACTGTTCAATTTTTGTTTCAATACATCAATATTTATATAAAGAGTGCGCGAAACACGTTTTAAGCCATACAAATAACAGGACAATTTCACAAAAAAATAAAAACTAGAAATTTGCAAAAGTGGCGCCATCTAGCGAGCTTTGCGCTTTGAGGAACCTCATCGAACCACCTTAAATATAATACCGGCTTTTTGATGTGTGTTTTAAATTTAAAGTCCGTTAGCATTATTTGTTTTAATGTCATTATAATAGATTTAAATCGAGTTTTGTTATGCGGAAACCTTTTTATGGAGGAAAGGTGTGCTTTGTTTTTGTGCCTCATTCATACCTCTTTAATTCAAGGGGTATATTGGGCCATACAAGTAGCGATATCAAACTCTTATAATGTATACGTGGCGAATTGATAAAATGGTAAAGTTAGATATCAGTTTCATCAGGTTTTATTTGTTCGCTTCGCCTGGTCACAGGAACGCATCCGGCATATTTAAAGTTTTTGTCATCAATAAAGAAAATCATGATGGATTAAAAAGATTTAAGATTGTTATGCATAAATTCTTTTGACGTCTATTTAACACTTTTTAACTTTGCACTTTCATGAAGTCAAACAGAATTTGATTAACCTTTTCACCGCCAAAGTCTGATACATCAGACGTTTAAGTTTCGTGCCCTCGCCGCCAAAGTCTGATATATCAGACAAATAAAATTACCAATGTAACTGTATGTTTTCTAATTATTAATTTCGTGGCGTGTGGTGATGTGGTGAACGCCACGACATAAAACATAATTACTTGATTTATTCTGTCTGTTTATGGAAACTGGCTTTTATTTACTCGTTAGAGAATGCCCGGCACTTCGTTCCCGTCGGAATTTCGTAAAATTGGTTACAAATCAGATTATTCCTTATTTACGTTATAAAAGGAATCTTTGGGTCAAATTTCATCTCTCTACGTATAAGTTCAATGGTTTAGGCTGGACGTTGACGAGTCAGTGAGATGGATCTTACATTTCATACACTAAGAAGATGAAGAAGATTACCATAAGGAAAATGCGGCAAATGCGGTTTGAGTTTCTTAAAACAACTCCTGCAACATTATTGTGTCTGGTGTAACTTATGCTCGTGTACAATAAAGAATAAATACATACATACATATTGTACAAGTATTTCCATCTCCATGATAAAACAACACGGAAAATTAAGGAAAAGGAAAGAAACAGCCACCTAGTAGAAAGAAAGCTCGTGTAATAATTCAAAAACGCGTGTTTCCTGACCCGTAGCCGTATCACAAGTCTGAGCTGTGAGCGGGGAATGATTGACCGCTTCCTCCTCGCGTTTTGATTTATTTGCCTGCGCCTGCGACTGCAGGCCCCGTGTTTTGTCTGGGCTGAATTTGGGGATGAGAAAGCTAAAAATTTTGGTCGACCTTTTATTTCACACTAACTTTCCGCCCGGGACTTCGTTGCCGTGGGAATTTGGGAAAAATATGCACCCTATGTGTCAATCCAGGGTATCGGCTACCTCCATACTAAATTATATCAAAATTGGTTGTCCCTTTGTCCCTCCCTGTTCTTGGCCAATACTGATGGAGAGAAAAACCCTTGCCTTTCTGTTTCCTTGGCACCGCTTTTTGGAAATTAATTTATGGTAATTTAATGAGGTTTTTAATTTGCATTTGTTTTAGAGATAACAATCATCACAGCGTAAATTCAAAATGCTCTTTTAGGTTTTGAAAATAAAAATCATTTTTTGACGTCAATTTTACCATGGAACAAATTTAAAAGGGGATATAAAAAGAAATTAATATAGCATTAAGTATTTTATTAATCATACACATACCATCAACAGTTTCTAGGGAAACGACACATCTAGGGATGTCAGTATAAGCAATTGAGTAAGTGGTATTCCTGCATTCTCAATTCTTAACAAAAAAATCTGTTTTACTTGAAATTCACGAGAAAAAGACGTATGATTGCTAAAACCTACAACTATAAGATTTTCCTTAAAAATACCATCTTAATTACGTGTAGACAGACTTTAACTAATGATTTCAATAGTCATCATGATAAATATATTTTTTTAAGGGTAGGCTCTGTTTTCACCCTCATAATGGTAGCGCCTTACTTGTTAGTAATTAGAACTTAAAAATATTTTCAGATTTTGACATCGGAAATCTCGTTTCGTTCCAGTATAGGCTCCGATTTCACGAAAAAGAGCGACCTCCTTAAATATCGGAGAGTTCTGAAGATATGATAGTCAAAAACATACGCGTCTTTATGAGAGCTGTAAGGTGCAGAAAGAATTATTCGAGAAAGTCAAAAACGAAAAAAGTTATGGCCGAAATAGTGAAAATAAAATCTTTTTTTTCTGAATTCTTGATTTTGGCGCTCGATATTTTGGAAATGAAGAATGTTATTAAAAATTTGAGAAATACTCCTCTGAACAATTTTATCAGATACAATTTGAGCCTAAAACAAGGACGATCGGGTTAAGGGTTTGCCCTGTGGTCTAACCTTTTTGAAAAAACTCAAAAAGTCAGACTGACATTTTTCGATTTCCGTAGATTCATTTCCAAGTGCTCGATAGTCGTGTGAGGCACGAAATTTGTGAATTTTTAATTAAATATCGTTTTCATGGCTAAATTGCACATCCTCTTTTTGTTACAAACATAACTATGTAAAAAGAAAATAGATGCCTGTTTTTAAAAGCCTAGATTTTTAAAATGGTCTTCGCCTTAACTAAAAAATCTAAAAATCTATAACAAATAAATTATCAACTTTCAAATCGTTTAGTTTTTGTTCAAATCGTCGTGTGGGACCAATGCCCTTGGGTCTATTAATTAATTGATTATTATGTTTGTGTATTTATTTAATGGTTTGGGCTCCTATGGTGTCCCTATGGGGTCAGATGTTCAGATGCTACCATGACTTGCAATTCTGTTCTTATTGAGTTATGATTATGACTTTTGTTGATAGGACCTCCCTTAAGTACAATATGATGCTTGCATGTTGCACATTGTGAAATGATATATTTTTTTTATTTATTTATTATGAGATGGGTTAACTTTAACTCTTTCTTGACCAAGGTCATAAATGAGGTCGACGATGGAGCGAGTTAACCCAGAAAATGCCACTAAGGCACTGGTACTCCCATGCACCGACGGAACATAGCAAGTTGTTTGGCGTCGGACTTCGGTAGGAGGGTGGTCGCGAACCAGACGGCCCTTTACAGAGCCTACCACACCGCATGAGACTATAGGACGCCACCTCAGATTCAGAAAAAAAATGAGATGTCGTTGCCCGAGATAAATTAATAGGAGGCAGGTCTCATTAATGTTTCCTTAGTCGCCTCTTACGACACCCACGGAAAGCGATGGGGTGGTATTATTCTCAACCACACGGCTCAAAATTGTAAAGCTAAAGTTTAGTAAATGTTTATTTTCTACTCGTCTTGTATTTGTTTAACAAATAAATCTGGTTTTTTTTTGTAAATGTAACTTAGAATTAAAACTTGAATATAAATGAGCAAAACTTTAGGGGGTGATTCATTAGATGAAACTAAACAACTAAACCTTTATAGAGGTTCAAAAATCTCAAAAAGTAAAATTCAACTTATCATACATACATGTACTCGACTTCTCAGCAGATCGCACAAATTGTATTAGATCTTAGCCCGGGGACATTTATAAGGCTTTAGGTAAATCTCTTTCAACCTCTCGGGTGGTTAATCATAATCAGTCCATGAAACTGAAAAACTTTCCCAAGGAACATAGGTCAAAATAAGAAAAAATAATTTGAGTTCCCATATAAACTTTATCAGCATATAGCGCATTTTGTATGGGAGATCAATTTTTTTTTTCGTATTTTGACCTATGTTCCTTGGGGAAAGTTGTTCAGTTTCATGGACTCATTTAGCACCCGAGAGGTTGAAAGAGATTTACCTAAAGCCCTGTATAAAAATCCCAAAAAGTAAAATTCGACTTCTCATACATACATGTATTCTACTTCTCAGCTGATCGCACAAATTCTATTAGATCTGTAACCCGGGGACATTTATATTACGAAAAAGGTTACCATATGTCTTTGTGAAATTATTATATATTTCGCCATTTTATATACTACTAGCATTCAGCCCGGGACTTCGTTCCCCTGGGAATTCGGGAAAATAATGTAGCCTATATTCATCGGGGATAATGTAGCTTTCTAATGGTGAAAAATTTTTTCAAATCGGTCCAGTAGTTTCGGAGCCTATTGAATGCAAACAAACGAACAGTCAAATATTTCTTCTTTATAATATCTATAGAAAAGTGAGGTTTTAATGACCGTAACCCGCCGTAACCATATGTAGTGATTTTTTTTACATATTTGAGTTGCCGTTAATAGACCCTCTGAACAAACCATATACCTGTTACTCGATTAAAAGACATAAGGAAAATTGACAAGTAGGTATTCAAAACTGTTCAGAAACATTGCTCAGCAGCTCTAGCACGATAACGACAAACTCGCGCTCGGCTCACACTGAAACTTCACTTTGATTGCGCGAGGGTCCCGCAGAATGGCTTGCTTGCCCTATGGCGTTGTCAATGTTGACATTTTGACATAGGACTACGGTGTTGTTGCGGCGCTGTCACTATCGTACTCGGGCTGCTGGAAACATTGATTTGATAAATCCTGGAACCAGTATTTAAATCACGATTGACTAGATCTAATTCGTCATCTAAAAAAAACTAGTCCGAAACATTCCAAATTCAAAAACCAGAAGCAGATCATCAGTCAAATTCCGATATTGATGTGGTTCGCGCTCACCTATGAACCTGCGCAGACGCAACTACCCGAATACATGATGTCGTATGAAAAAAAAGGTTGATTCTTCGCTAGACTGGTATCTTATTGCTAATTACGGATTTTATTAAATATACTAAACAGAAAATTACATGGTTTTGACTCTGGATAAAAAAAAACTGTAAAAGTCTGTAAGTGGGTTTCGAGGATCTGCTTGTCACCACTAGGCTGATTATCTATCACCAATATACTTAGTCTTCTACAAACGCAGAATTTAAATAAATATGACTGTAAAAATTTAAAGGTAAAACTTTAGGGATAGAATTATTGTGATGAGCTATTGAAAATCGTTCTATTGACCACCCCGAAAGCTGAAAGAAAGAAAAGAAAGAAAGACAAATTTATTATAACGGACATCACAACACATATAAGAGGCAAGATTAAACCGTAAAACACGATCACGATACACTACATGAAGACAATAACAAATACAATACCAAACTAGCTTTAGATCGCTATGTGTTGTAGGGTCCGAGACAAAGGGTCTTCAACTCAGCTATATGTTGCGACTCGGGAATCAGGATATGAGACCGCGAGCCACAACGCTGGTTTTTAGTGAGTCCGTTTATTAAACATAGTTACAAATGTAGTATCAAGTGAAGTGATTCTATGACTAATGTTTTAGGAATGAAAATAGATGTATTTATTTGAATATTTTTAGTAGGATTCAATTATAAATATAAATAAGTGGCAATTGGTCTCTTATAACGGATGATTATTCTGCCAATGTCGCGTTTTAGTAAAAGCTTTAACTCGATTTGACGTTCTACTTTATCTACGATCTACATTTTTTGCATATAGTATCAATGACCAAAATACATGATATATCGCCCTCCGTCCATCACGTGAGCTGAGTTCGATTGAATATTCGGATTGCTACTTCGGTACATTCGGAACATTCGTCTTATTTTATGTCCTGTCAAGTTTGAGTGTGCCATTTCCTAGCTTGGAAATAGTTTGAGTTAAATTCAGCAAGAATCTAATTATATTTCAAGTGAAATCTTCCTAGTTGTGGGCTAAGCATGGTCTATTGAAGTGGTGAAGTCCAGTTGCCGTTGCGTCCACTGTTCGGAGTCCATCAGTGAGGTTAAACAATGTGATTGGGGCGGGGCACTTTGATGGGTGGTCAATTCGTATTGGGAATTGGTCAAGAGCTTTAACCATCAGCCCTAGTTGTTGTTTGACTAAAGTCAATCAGTCTGCAGTCATTAAATTAAGTGAGGGGCTAATTAGTCCAGGAAAACTGGTGATTTTAATTCTGATGATGATTTTTGGACCTCAAAAATATCTCATTTCTAAAATGTGATCTTAATTAATAAAACTTAGCTATTTTGGATGACATAATTATTGAGTGTCTTTATTAAATTAGTTGAGCGAAAATTAAGGATGTGAACCACTAAACAACTGCCCCCAGAAAGTATTTCGAAAAAAAAATGTTAAAAAAAAATGCCTCTCCCTTAGTATGAGAACACGAATATTTTTTTAAATATTTTCTTGGAGAAAGTTTTTCATTAACATGGGTAGAAATCACCCCCTAAAGTTTTGCTAATTTAAAACGACCTCATATAGAAGAATTGCAAACAAAAAATTGTATTTAAAATCAGGACTTAAAAAAAATTCGTCGTAGCGAGGTGGTATCTCCTTGGCGTCGCGCACTCCGCGGGCGCCTGTAATTGCCGCCCAGTGTTTGTTTTGTTCACCCTTTCACTGCACCACCTATCTACCTCCTTTTCTCTCTCATATCCTTACACATATACCTATCCCACTCACACACGCTGCTGTGAAGCTACTTAACCTTTATTTATCGCGATTGACTTTTTATCCACAGCTGTTCGTTGGATTTTAAACCTTATTTTGTGTAGCTTTAAAATTGATTTTTAGGTGTGTGGTAAGTGTGGATTATAGTTTTAAAATTCAATTTTCATACAAGATGGTACGCCGTCGGTGTCTGTGGGTTATTAATGGTAATTACGAAGGCGCCCTCTAGCGGTGCGATCGCAGCATCACGCGAACCATTTGCAATTTATTGCCGATGATAATGTGTCGCCATGAGCAATGGTGGCGCAGTGGCAAGTGAGTCGAACTCGTAAGCGAGAGGTAACGGGTTTTGTTCCAAATATTGTTCACGCATTAAGGCCCGAATTACAGAAGAAGAATCAAGTCTTGGATAGATAAGTAGATAAAACATTTATTCACGTTATCACAGTACACGAACAATCAACATAAAGAATTACAACACAAACAAAAAAGAAATCAAACAAGGAACAACACAAACAAGTATTACAATATATGGTAATACAGACAAGTTAGAGATCTATATTTAAGTATTGTTTGTTTTTTTCTTTCACTATCAAAATGACAAAGACGACTCAAGTAGAAATCAGAGTTTGAGTCGCGTTCTGTAATACGGAGCTTAATGAGAAGCTATCTTTAAAAGACTTTTAAGAATCGATATCTCAAGGTTTACCATTTATTTCTTCTTAACTGTAATGTATGTCCTATTGCCGATAGTTTTCTTCTAGTTTTTAAGTCTTTCTTTTCAACACAATAAATATCTTCGGAAATCACTTCCATTCTTTATTTATGCGCCGAGACAATGCGCAGTAAATCTGTGGGTTTGGCGGCAAAAAGGAGACGACTCCCAAAACGTCAGGCGGAGGTTTTGTAGAGAAGCCCAAAAAGGTAGCATTTTGTTGCAATAAACAGGGAAATTGTACGATAACTCTTTGGGAATACTTCTAATAATAAATACAATTTTTTTAGACAACTTACGCAGCGTCGTGTAACCCATACCTGCTAGGTTGACTGGAAGAAATCCCCTCGTGGGACAGTTCTGGATTTATCAATAGGCCGTATAGTCCGTGGCCTAGGGGCGGCAGCGTCCTAGGGGCGGCAAATTTCAAAGAAAGCACACAAGAAAACCAGTGAACTTGTTTGACTTTTATCCTCTAAAATCGAGTGAGCGTTCTTACGCTCTTTCTTAATGACTAATTCATTCGTTTGTCTTTAGTGCCTTCCTTACTATAAAATGGAAAATTATATTTTAGAAAGTTACATAGGGCGGCGGAAATAAAATTGCCTACATTCATAAAAAATATAAATCCGGCACTTTCGTGAGATAAGAATGAAAAATTACTAAAAAATAAAAAAATACCAATAATAAATGTATATATATCTATGTCTAAGTCCGCCTTTATAAACTTCCTATTACTGTAAACTCGTTATCCTCTGTATTATCATTGTACAGAGGCCAGCGCATCAGGTTACTTCATTTTCATTGCAAAACCACTCTTATCACAACGGCACAGAGTGCACGAGTGTGGTAAGTTGCGGCCGTCCGTACAATAAAGAATAAATAATACATAATACCATACCTCAGCCTTAAACTAAGCAAGGCTTGTGAAACTATGGGTGCTATTATAAAAATAAATAAAAATAAACGCTTCACACTCAAAGGCCCACATTAAGGTTTTCCCTTGTGCCAGGGTCCCTCAGAACACTCATAGACAGACACAAACACCCATGACCCAAGAACAAACATCTGCTTTTTACACAAATGTTTGCCCCGACTGGGAATCGAACCCAGGACCCGCCGATCAAGAGGCAGCGTGTCGCTACCACTCGACCAAACCGACCGTTATATAACTAACAGTTGTCTTCTATTTAGTTTTATTTTGACCTACGCACTACTTATGCTTCAGTGTCTTCCCCCAATCAAAGGGTCGTCTGGAAGAAATCATTTCTGGTGATAACGCTACCTTTTGCACTTTGTTTAATAAATCCTTTGTTTTGTCTTTCTTCTGCAATAAAGTATTCATTCATTTAAATTTTCTTATAAATACATAATAATAAACGGCGTTCGACGGCAGGTTTGGTCGAGTGTTAGTGACGTTGCCTCTTGATTGACGTCCTGGATTCGATTCCCGGTCGTAGCAAATATTTGTGTAAAAATCAAATGTTTGTTCTCGGGTCATGGGCGTTCGTGTCTGTTTTGTGTATGTAGAATCTGAGGTGTCGTCCTATGGTCTCATGCGGTGTGGTAGGCTCTGTGAAGGGCCGTCTGGTTCGCGACCACCCTCCTACCGAAGTCCGACGCCAAACAACTGGCTATGTTCCGTTGGTGCATGGGAGTACCAGTGCCTTAGTGGCATTTTCTGGGTTAACTCGCTCCATCGTCGACCTCATCTTTGACCTTTATGGTCAAGATTGAGGTCAAGAGTTAACCCATCTTATAATAATAATAATAAAATGTTCTAAGGGACCTACGACGTAAGAGAAATAAAGTAAACAATTTTTAACGTAATTTCTACAATGCCGTCTGAGGAACTGACTGTATGATCCGTATCTCCGAGTAAAGGTCCCAAAAAGGCCCAAAAATGATGCCTTTTTGGGCATCGCTCGCGCCAGTTTTTGCCGAAAGGATGTTGCTTAATTAGGCCCTGAATACGGTCTTAAATTTTGATAACACGGACGGGAAAATTTCTACTTTATTTTCTGAGAGACTTAGCTTAAATTAATTATTTATATAAAGGTTTCTACCAAATATTTACCGTCTCTTTATATTAGCTTCGTTTTATACTTGCCAGCAGGGCAATCGCGCTAAAAAAACTGGATTTAATCGCAATTGAAACGTAGCTGGGGGGCTACCACCTAAGCGAAGCTGATGCTGATGGAACGAATGGAATGATGTACATTGCTGTGTTTGGTTCATGTCGTTAATCAAGGTCTCCTTATAAAGAAGCAATTGACAACGTTCCATTCGTTTTCCCAGCATCAGCTTCGCTTAGGTGGTAGCCCCCCAGCTACGTTTCAATTGCGATTCAATCCGGTTTTTTTAGCGCGATTGCCCTGCAGTGTCGTACTTGATACCAAACTAACTCTAAAGTAAAAATTTTGTATCATCCCCAAATTTCCATTGCTTTTAATTTTGAGACGGCTGAACCAATTTTGATAAAATATAGCTAAGAACCATTTCGATTATTTCAGCTTTCAAAGAAAACCACCATCGAAATCGGCCTAGTTCTTAAGGAGCTACGATTCCATAGCCAGACATACAGACACTGATACACACATCAAACTTAAAACACCCATCTCTTTTTGTCGCTGTTGAAAAATGTAGTATCATTTTATAATATTTGTGACACTTGATATCATAACAAAGTAGTAGGTATCACTTTTAGAAGGTAAATCGGCGTCTCTTCTAAGGCTTGTATTACAGTAGGAGACTTATACTTAGGGACTATCCATAAATTTTTAATATCCAACTCAAGAAGCATTTAATAAGTTGTCAAAAACTACTTGCTGTAGGGGGTCGGGTTATTCCAACATACCTAAAGGAGTAGTCCAGACTATTTATTTATTTATCTCTTATATTTATCTATCATCCTTGTCACACTGTCACCAACATACACACATATCTACAAGCACACACACACATACACACATTTATTTACCTTTTGTATTTATCAGTCATCCTTGTCACACTGTCACCAACAAACACACATATTTACAAACACACATACACACAAACAAAGTACACACACACACACACCACACATACACATACATAACACATTAGGTAGTAGATTACTCTTGTCCGTCGGCTATGTACACACGCGCACCAAGGGTACGGCTGAAAACCAGCGTTGGGGCCTCGGCTTCAACACATGCTGAGCTGTGTCCTTTTTGACATCGCACTACAGCACAATTATACATTGTTTTGTCGTCTCCTGTAGGTGTTCTTGTCCTGTGTTTTATATTGTATGTTATTTTATTTTCGTTGTGTTGTAGTGTTTTGTGTCAAATAAATGTCTTGAATCTTGAATCTATCTTGAAATTACGTCACACGAATTCCATGATTTTTTGACCCCTCCCCCCTCCTTGTCACAGCTGGTCACATCTGTAAGACTCCCCCCTCCCTAGCGTGACGTCACATATTTTGCATATTTTCGATTTTTTGTAATTTTTTAATAAAAGCAGTATTTAATAGTGTTGTTATTTTTTTTTGGAACTCAAAACTCATTGTCTCAACCAAAGTAAAAAGGTAAAAAGAGTGCTTGGGACTAAGGAAGTTAAGTTTGTCGTTAAAAGTTAACGCGTTTTGATACTCATAACACATTTTGAAATGTGACGTCACGAAACTTATGACCCCTCCCACCCCCTTGTCACACACTGTCACACTTTGTCGACCCCCTCCCCTTCCCTTAACGTGTGACGTAATTTATGGATAGTCTTAAGTCTTGATCTTTACTTAAGTATTGATTGTCTCTTTCTGTCACTATCAATGACTACGACTACTGCTTCTTAAGTATAGATCAGAGTCTGAGTCGCGTTCTGTAATACGGACCTTAAAGTGATATCTCGTCCTCGTCCGTTCATCAGCAGAATGCATCGCAACCGAAGGTTCCACTTAAGAGGAGCGTCTCAGTTTGGACTAGCGTCTCAGTGGTTTTTCATGCTGTCTCGATGTCGATCACCCGCCTCAGACTTGTGCGAAAGGGACAATTGCAGCTTCCCGGTGAAATGCCGAGTTTTATTTCCAAAATTATGTTTTTTTTTATTATAAGATGGGTTATTAACTCTGGACCTCAATCTTGACCATAAGGTCAAAGATGAGGTCGACGATGGAGCGAGTTAACCCAGAAAATGCCTATAAAGGCACTGGTACTCCCACGCACCGATGGAACACAGCAAGCTGTTTGGCGTCGGACTTCAGTAGGAGGGTGGTCGCGAACCAGACGACCCTTTACAGAGCCTACTACACCGCATGAGACCACAGGACGACACCTCAGATTCAGAAAAAAATGAAGTGTCGATGCCTGGGATGGATTACTAGGAGGCAGGTCTCATTTGTGTTTCCTTAGTCGCCTCTTTCGACACCCACGGAAAGAGATGGGGTGGTGTTACTCTCAACCGATCACCACACGGTAGATGTGTTTAGGAGTCAATGAATTCCTACGCGAAAAACTTAATTAAATCGACGTTTTTGATCTCTATCGATTTGTAAGCTTATAACTGAGGTTCGTACGTTTTGTTTTTTCCAAAATTGTTCTTAGTTTTTCAACAGTCACCTCTTAAATGTTAAGAATTTTTTTAGCGAAAAATGCTGACGTCTCAAATATCTTTTTGTCTACTAAAAATATCACAAAAATCAAAAAGTACAGACCTAGTTTTTCGTGCTCCTGATACTTTACCAAAATTTCCCAGGGATCGGTTGACGTTTAGGGGAAGGAATCCATTGACGCCGTTTGTATGGGAAAAAAACACTGAGACGATCCTCTTAAGGCCTTAAGGATAAATGTTTTCCGTTATTTCTCAAGTGTTAACAATAAATTAATTGATTAACAACTTAATTTCATACGAAATAATTAGGTGAAAGATTCATTGGTGCTCAACGCAACACATACTTACAACAATTGTTTGAGTTCTCATATTTTTTGAGTGACGCACCTGCATTGCGAGTTGTTGATACATTATTTATATGTTTCTTCTGTCGGCAAACAAATACACAGATAACGTATGGAATGGACTACAAAACAAGGTGTTTTCTGTTTCCTCATAAATTAATTTTTGAAGAGAACTATAGGATGTCGGCACATCAAGCAAAGACAAATATACAAGATACAGTTTTCGTTTATTCCAGCAGTATATTATGTTTCGTTAAATTAGCTGCGATTTTGATCTTAAAAAGCTAAGAATGTGCGGCACTCTGCACCTTCTTACTTTAAGATTTTGACTTTTGATCTCATTTCAGATCTCATTTGTATGCTTAAGTAATTAGATTTTAGATATTTCTTAGTTTCTTTTTTTTTTTTTGTTTAACTTTCGGTACGTTGTTGCCTTACTTGTAAAGAAAATGTTGTGTGTACTTTTAATTGGCAAACATATTTATATATTTACCTATTCATAAGTTTTAATTGTCAAACATTAATATGTCTTGCTGTTAGTATACCTTTAAATAAAAAAAAATAAAAAAAAAGAATCATCTCAATCACGCCAGCTTTAAAAAAAACGCATAGAAATCGGTGCATTCGTTTATGAGCTACGGTGCCACATTAACAGACACAGATACACACGTCAAACTTATAACACCCCTCTTATTTGTCGGGGGTTAAATAGTAAAACTTGCTAATGAAACCCTGTCACCTCACCTCCTCCACGTTTAATATGAAACCTTGTCACCTTTCGTCTTTACCTTGTCCATTTGCAGTAGCACCATAAAAGAAGCCTTAAATATAGATATTTTCTATGCAGTCAAAGCTAATATATATATTTTTTTTATTATAAGATGGGTTAACTCTTGACCTCGATCTTGACCATAAGGTCAAAGATGAGGTCGACGATGGAGCAAGTTAACCCAGAACATGCCTATAAAGGCACTGGTACTCCCACGCACCGACGGAACACAGCAAGCTGTTTGGCGTCGGACTTCGGTAGGAGGGTGGTCGCGAATCAGACGGCCCTTTACAGAGCCTACCACACCGCATGAGACCATAGGACGACACCTCAGATTCAGAGAAAAAAAAAGTGTCGTTGCCTGGGATGGATTACTAGGAGGCAGGTCTCATTTGTGCTTCCTTAGCCGCCTCTTACGACACCCACGGAAAGAGATGGGGTGGTGTTATTCTCAACCGATCACCACACGGCATAAATTAAGGTAATTATACCTTAGAAATTGGTTTTGCTTCATAGCCATTGTTTTCATTATTGTAATTTATCAGTGAGCTTGTAGGGTAGCTACATATACTCCCCCCTTACTTTAGGAAATCAGTTCCTATGATAGACATTTTCACGTCGGCGACAATGAATGACCAGCGAAAGTTTCTTCGTAAACCTAATTGATTTTTCGCCGTACGTGTTCATAGCGTGTTAAGCTTATTAATTTCCTTCCGCGAACCTGTCTATACTACCTAATCAGTGGAATTAAGTGTCGGTATGTCGCTCTGTCCAACTCACAACACGACCAGCGTGATGGTTGGCGCGGCAGTGGATGCCACAGAGTAAAAAACAGGAATCCGATTACCGATGTCCAACATCAGAGAGGATTGTTTAACAGATTTGTATTGTATGGACTAAGTTATGAATTAGGGAACAGGTGTCTGGGATGGATTGCTAGAAGATTCTCGTGTTTTCTTTAAGTGTTTTTCTAAAGTTATCGGATTTTTCTGATGATGTCGTCTTTTCATCTGAAATATAACAACATAGTTTAGGCACGAGTCTCCCCACATCCTTGAGGTCTACATCCTCGAACAGATTGTGGTCAAAAGCGGAACCATTCGTTATATAAAAAAAGTCTCCCACAGTATTCTTAAGTTTCTTTTATTTTTTTTACTAAGGATGGTTCGCTCTTGGAACGAATTTCTTGAAGTTTCTTAATGTAACTCTTTCTATTGTATCAAATGCTACGAGCACTCAACCCTATATAGACGTAATACATGCGAATTTGAAAGAAAACGATTTTGTCAACTAGGTGCGAAATAATTCGAAGAGATTCCGAACACGATCGCTAGGGCGTGCGTTATATATCAGCGACTAGCCTCTGACGAGTTGGCAGGTTCGGGTCGCCTTGTATTACGTCTCTATACTGGGTGAAAAAGAACCTCCTAGCTATATTCAAAATCCTGAACTAGTATAACTCAAAGAACACATTTATGAAAAAAAAAATGTTTTTTTTAATGGTATTAGTTCATTTTTTGCCTAAACGTAGACATTACTTCTACACCAGGCACGCGAGGGGTGCGGGTAGCGCTCTGGGGTTCGCCCGAGTGGTGTCTACGTTTAGGAAACCCCCCCCCCCCCCAAATAAAAATAAGAAACAAAAAAAATTAAAAGTGTTCAGTAAGTGATACTGGTTCAGGATTTTCAATAAAGCTAGGAGGTTCTTTTTCAACCTGTATAAGGTTGAGTGCTCGTAGATCAAATGTAAACGTATTGTGGTGAGACAATAAATGCATTTAATTTTATGGTTTTGATTTAAATACGTTTGCTAGTTATTGACCATGAATTTTAGCCCATTACTATAAAATCTTACTGCAGTTGTCCATATGAACAAAAAGGATGCAATTTTATTTTTAGTAATGTTAAACGTTTACCCGAGAAGAGGGATATTCAAGATTTAGCTCAGTTGCTTAAGCCGACTACAGCACCTAAATTACGATTTTATGATGGGTAGATAAGCATGACGCACTGCATTAAATCGAAGAAAAAAAAATACTACGGTAATATTCAGGACATAAACTAGATAAGTAGTTTGCTGAAAACATGATTCAGCACTTTTGATTCGATAGAAAAAGCTCACAAATTCACCTCTAAATACCCAATATAGTGTATCTTTTAAGCTGTAAAAAACGATAGTAAAATGCACACAGGAACTTGAATTTGCTATCAAAATGTTCGTGATTGAACACTCTCGATAAGTAGTTAACGCATTTTTCGATTTAAGCTGTTACCTTTCCATAAATCTCATTTTTCTAACTTTCGAACATGTTTTAACGCACGCACGCTTTCATAGTCCGTAAACTTCGTGTATCGACACTGTTCGCACTGCCGGCCCAGGCCTGTTGAGAGACGGAGATGACACTATTCCTATGTGTGCTGCCTTTATCGGGTGCTGTAGTCGCCTTAAAGCAATGGCGGTCATAGGTTCAAGTCCCATTCGCGCCGAACAAAGTTTTCTTTCCCTTAAAAATCTTTGTGAAAAAGGATGCAATCAGAGAATTCAATCCCTTAGCAGTATCAGAACATCAAAAACATCATAAGTTTACCGTCCCCGTCAAAATCTCGTCATGTATAGTGCATGGCCAATCATCAGAACACATGTCGAATGTTTATTTATTAATGTTTAAAACATGACGTGACGCGATCGTGCGCGGACGCATAAAGAGAAACTCGATATATTGATGATGTGCTACTGATTTTTGTGTATGACTTGAATATTTTGTTTTTTCTTCTCAGTTTTGATGTCGTTTGAGAGCCGGTTTGTTTTAAGAGTGCTATTGAATAATTTTTTCAGGTATTATAGAAAATGTGACCGATATAATGAGGATATCCGAAGACAGTGATAAATTGATAATCGTTTATCAGATTTTCCGTCCGTCGTAGTGTAACAAATCCATAGAATCTCTTACCTATTGTATCACATTACATTGATGAAGAGGATTTAGAAACACTGTAAAGATATCCTCACATGTAATTTTTTTCTTTCTAATGGTGTCTAGGAAACCAAACAAAATTATTAACATAATAAAAATGCAAGGTTCTGGCCCAGCCCAAACTCTTTGGGCCTAGGACGTTGAAATTTGCGCAAAGGTTCCCTTAACTGTTGAGACAAGTAACAAGGAGAGTATTAGCGAAGGACAATGAATAAGGGCGGTAATTATGGATTAAATATAGATAAATTATAATACATGGACAAACTGTTAGGAAAAAATACAATCAATCTTATAGATACTGCCAAAAATAAACAAACACAAGAATTTAGAAACTTACATAGGTCCGAAAAGTTCCCTAACAGATAGATTTTTCAAAATTCCCCACGGCAACTAAGTCCCGGGCATGCTCTAGTGTCTTACTAATATAACTAACTGATATGTCATCATACAATACAGCCTAAACCCTTTAGGTCTAGAAACTTATGAATTTGACATTATTTTATTACACTACATAAGTTAGTACTTCTCAGGGAAGTGCTTATCCCTGAATTCCCATGGGAAAAATAAAAATTGGACAGTTTATTTCTGAAGCGAAAGAAGACGCAAGTGGAAATTGGTACCTTAATAAAATATATTACTGCTGACGCAGCATTCCAACTAAACTGAAAAATATGATCCTTAGAAGCAAGCTATTTGACCAGAACACGAAGCATTCGAAGCAGTTCAGGCAGCTCGCATAGACGAACAAACATACGAACGGACCGAACGGGTCGTTCAATAAATCCACGCTGAAGATGGGATCAGCCATAGACCTACTAAGGAGAGATGGTACTCACGTATTAGGATAACCAAAGATTTTGAAAAGACTTAGGGACAATTTTATCCCTAAATGAAGTTGTTTATGGATAATTTAGGATAGCTTGGTAAGGAACGTGTTAGTATTAGTACCTTTAAAAACTTGTAATCAGGATACTGAAATGTTTACATGTTAAAATTTTATCAAAATTGACTGAAACAACTCTCAAAACACTTTAGTTTCTGGGTCTTTTCGGATAACTGCAAATTAGGTAGCAGAATATTCCCTTGAAATAAAACTGATACCTACTCAAGGTATGTGCCCAGGGAGCAGCAGAATACCAGCGTTTGTGCATTTATTTAGCGCAGACACTATGCTGAGCTGCACCCTATGACACTATGCGTTACCCAACGTCACCTTTAGTTATAAAAACCTACCTATCTACTTGTAAACAGTGTAGTGAAATAATTTTATTTTCTTTCTTTCTTCTTTCTATTTTCTTGTATGTAGCTAATATTACAAGGCATTTATCCACATTGAGGAAAGGATCGCACGATCGAGCAATCAGCTGATAAGCGGGTAAGCGTTACCCGCTTAACCAGCCCACCAAGGGGCACGGGCATCCTTCCGAAACATGAATATTTTACGTAATAGTCTTTAAAAATAACAAAATAAAATCAGCTGATCGTTCAAGTTGTATATAGAGGGGTGACCTAGAGTAGCTGAGGCTTAGCTTATGTTCCTTGTGCAACGATGTCCAGCTTAGTGGGCTGAGTCACTGCCTTAATTTTCCCAAACTAATTTAAAATCAAGGACTAAGCTTTTCTTGAATATGAATCGATAGACAGGTACAAACCAAAAAGGTGTTGACATATCTAAGTTTTCTTTAGTAATTATTTTGATCTTGCCACCTCCACCCATAACCTTCTGTGTTACCAGCAGTTCGAGCAAAAATGCAATGTTTTAATTCTCAGCGAGAAACCCGAGATGGGAAGATAACTTTAGTAACTTTAGTTTTAGTGTTGCCCTGTTTTTGTTTTGGAAATATCTCTTTGGCCTGGCGTTTGGGTTCCATCGTAAAATGTAGAGGTAATAAGTTAGCCTGACGGCCAGAAATCTAAGTGTCATCATAGGGCTTTAGACATGTGTGTTCATGGCGAGAATCAATTCCTTCATTTTCTTGAAAATACCTAGCCATCAAAGTCGAAATACCTTTATTTCGTAGAACATTAAGGATGTTACTTAAAATAAGTTTAAGTTACATTAAAGGATTTAAATACATACATACTAATTTGTTTTTTTGACTCTACTGACTCTACGCCTATTCGCAAAGGTGCGCCATCAAGAATATCTGTCGTCTTGATGGTTCAGTGACAGAAGGTAGACCTTGGCTTTTCAAATCCTCTTGTCACTGTCCACTTCATAGACCTGGAGGTTTACCATGATCGCTTAACGCGATCCAATTTAGAACCTGAACAATTCTGCAACGCTTATTCATACCATGAGGGCTTATAAGCGATTCAATTTTGGCGCTGTTGCGATTCAAAGGCAGACCAGCGACAATTTATGTAGACATTTAAAATGGACCATAGACAACCGAGCAGTTCAAAAGCAGCGCCATCATGGTACCATTTTAAAAAACATTCCAATTGCGAAGCAGTTCAAAGTTGGATCCTAAACAGAAATGCTTTTAGACGATCGTGGTAGGTACCCTGCTCTTGTCAGTTCTCTTCCAAAGCCTCTTCATCACTTTTAAGACCTATTTTTTGGACGATTAACTGCTTAAAATGAGGCTCGTTGTGGTGGTCACTGTCGCCATCGTCAGCGTCATAGTCGCCGAGCTTACTCTACGGACAGGTCCATCGTCATTGGCAGCGTTTGACATCACCGCCATAGGGTCCACCTCGATGCGGTTTCCCCGTGCAAGAGGATTTATCTTTCGGCCGTTGAAGGGATCTTCTTACCCTGGTTGTAATAAAGTGTGTATTCGTTGATTTAAAAACCAAGCAGTCATTCTCGAGGTATCTTCTGTATCAGATCAGATACATTTCCTACCATAGCTCAATCTGTCTTCAAACATCGATTCCGCCTCACCAAATGCTTGTCGCTTGATATCCCACTATCTAACTAAACTAACAAATAAACATTTAGAACCCTTATCGAATCATCAGAAATGTTTTTGTGGAGAGTTACGCGCGATCGTGGCAGTAAAATTTGATTGCTGCACCATGCTGCCGCTATCTTGAATTGCTGTCATGCCTTCCTAATGATTTGATGAAGCTACTGAGCTTTTTATTCACTAGCGGGTAGTTCGAGTTTTGTTTGATTTCTGAAGTCTTTTCAGATTTGAATTGAATACACTTTTACTTTGTCAATTTCAATTTTTTTTGAAAAAAATATCTAAGGACCATGTAACTTCTGAACATCTTCTGAACAAGTTGGACCTTAGACTGAAAATGCAAGTCCTCGTCTTTACCCCAGTATATCCAACTTACACGGACCCAAAAAAAAGTTTTCCATGTGATTTGAAATGGATAAGCAGTAGCCCATAGGTGTATTAGGCCCACTATGCAGAAGCCTTGAAAAGTTATGAGTTTTTTTATGTAGCGTATATCTTGAGTATTCTTCTGCCAGATTGTCCTATTTTGGAACACCTCTTCCCAATTGTTAGCGGCGGTAAATACAGGTTGAAAAAGAACCTCCTAGCTTTATTGAAAATCCTGAACCAGTATCACTTACTGAACACTTTTTTTTTAATTTTGGGGGGGGGGGTTCCTTTACGTAGACACCACTACCCGCACCCCTCGCATGCCTGGTGTAGGAGTAATGTCTACGTTTAGGCAAAAAATGAACTATTCCCATTGAAAAAACATTTGATTTTTTTTTTTCATAAATGTGTTCTTTGAGTGATACTGGTTCAGGATTTTGAATATAGCTAGGAGGTTCTTTTTCACGCAGTATGTGGTGACTTTAGTTAGCGAGACTTTAGGATTAGAATCTTCATGAAACGGAAAAAGTTTCCCTAAGACCTTTTTTTTTTAACTGACTACAAAAAAAGGAGGTTCTCAATTAAACGTTTTTTTTTTGTATGTTTGTTACGCGATAACGCTAAATTTAGGTATTGTTTTTGTTCGAAAGATTACTTCTGAGGGAGTCTCATATAAATTGAAATTAATTCCGCGCTTTTTCAAAATCAATAAAAACTAAATATTCTTGCACATAATATTTGGATGACGTTTTGGTTTATTGTTTTCATGGCATTGTTGGATTGAAACAAAGAATAGAAAATTATTTATTACAAAGGACATCACAACACAGATACATTAAAGGAAAGTGTAATAAATAACAAAAAAAAATACAGACAAATAAAAAAAGTAACTTAATATCTACACAAAAAAAAGAACAAATATTTATAAATAGTAAATTAAATTAAGAGTGAGTCTTCTGCGTTGTGACGTGCCGTGCAAAAGGGTAGCACTCAGCTGAAGCCATGACTTGAGACTACCACAAGTCATGGCGCTGGTTTTATGTGCACCCTATTCGGCAACATCGTGATGAAACCTGCCCGTCCAAGAAAATTCATTTCGAAAAGACGAGCGGTCCACCAACCCGCATCGGGCCAGCGTGGTGGACTATGACCTAAATCCTCTTCGTGTTTCGAAGGGAGGCCCGTGCCCCTCGGTGGGAACGTATATGGGCTGGTAAAAAAAAAATTAACGTCACCCAATATAATGTTAATTTAAAAAAACTTCAGAACACATGCCAATCACTCTCTCAACCCAGAATAGCTACGTGATAGGTCTATAATCTATTAGCAATAATGATATGTGTCTGTCGGTATGTTTGTTCTACCTGTCCGTCTGTCCGTCTGCCAGTCCGACGAGAGATGCGTGATGCGATCGACATGAGAATGTCATGAATTTGGTATACAGTCTGTAGCACGTAGCACGTTACATCATCTGTGAGATTGTGAAGACAATGATGAAGATTCTTCAAGAACTAAATATATTGTCCAACTATTGGTACAGGCAACAGCACGGTAGGTTATACACACGTCAGCACATCAGGTTATACATGTCAACCTTAACGTCGCCCTTATCTCGCTCGTATACCTAATGCCAGCTTTCGTAATGCAAATGGGTAACCTGACTTGCTGTCTGTACATTTCCACGTTCGATCTTTTTTTTTACAAAGCATGGGTAAACTCTTGACCACAATCTTGCTGCCCAAAGGACTAAGATGAGGTCGACGATGGAACGAGTTTACCCAGAATTGCCCTTAAAGGCACTGGTTATCCTACTCACCGACAGAACATAGCTAGCTGTTTGGCGCCGGACTTCGGTAGGAGGGTGGTGCGAAGCCAGACGGCCCTTTGCAGAGCCTACCTCCGCTTTATAGGACCTTCGACCGTCATTTCAATATGAGACGAATTGAGACGACGTTGTCCGAGATGGCGTATTGTTATAGGGCAGGTTTCCCTAAGTCGACTTTTACGACACCCACGGGAAGAGATGGTGTGGTGCTATTCTGAACCGGACACCCACATGGTTAGAAACGCCAACAAAATGTGCTGTATCAGGTACAACTCGGTTGTGAAATCACTCTATAGAGTTATTTGTACATCTACGAGTACCTATACTAGAAGTGTCATAGTCATATACCTAACATGATGAATATCCTCGAGCACATCACATAGGTAACTGCTCCCGCGCGGTGATTTATCGAACATCTCGCGCATGCGCACTCCACCTACGATATATTATCCGGTAATGATCGGCCAACTGATTTATAATCACGATAAATAAATCGATGCGTGCACGAATAAAATATAACTAATAATGTTGGATCGGAATCGAAATGATTGTGGCGCCATATTGTATCATGGATTAATCATCCAAGTCGGATCGTTAAGCTGGGGTTGTTGGTTTGATTCCCGGATGTGATTTTCTGTCTTTCCTGAAGAAGACCTTTTCGTCGCACCTTCAGAACGATACCTCAAAAATTTGCTCATAAAGAGACTAAAAAGTTGTGCTCCATGCAATGAATATTATGCACATTAATGATAAGCACACATTATATGTCGTGTGGTGATCGGTTGAGAATAACACCACCCCATGTCTTTCCGTGGGTGTCGTAAGAGGCGACTAAGAAAACACAAATGAGACCTGCCTCCCCTAGTAATCCATCTCAGGCAACGACACTTCATTTTTCGTCGTCCTATGGTGGTAGGCTCTGTAAAGAGCCGTCTGGTTCGCGACCACCCTCCTACCGAAGTCCGACGCCAAACAGCTTGCTGTGTTCCGTTGGTGCGTGGGAGTACCAGTGCCTTTATAGGCATTTCCTGGGTTAACTCGCTCTATCGTCGACCTCATCTTTGACCTTTATGGTCAAGATTGAGGTCAAGAGCTAACCCATCTTATAGTAATAATAAAAAAAAACGAATGAAAGAATTACTGTCAAAGTAATAAGTTCTAACTCCTAAAAAGCAGATTTTTATAAAAGAGCGTTCTGAGGGTGTGACGTGATGAATCATCTAAAGAAAATGTGAAATGAATGACCTCTGTGCCCCGGGAACCGTTTTGTGAATGTGCATGCAAGTTTCCTGAAAGCAGCTGTGTAACTTCATAGAGAATTCAGCCGCTCTAGAAACCAAACTGGATGTCTCTCGCTTACGAGATGACAAGCTAACCACCTAGATCGAGCTCCCGTTGCATGAAACCCTACCTCATGAGGCAAATCCAGTGCTCCTAAGTAGTATCTATCACTACATTACATCTGCCACCTCGTGTAACATTAATTTTATTTATTGCTTATACAACATTTAAAACAATTTATACTTACTTCCTTACAATCCTTACTTAATATTCTAAACGCGCAAGTTTGTATGTATGGATGTTTGTTCCTCTGTCACGCAATTTGGTAAAGAGGTAGCTGATACCCTGGATTAACACATAGGCTACATCTTATTCTTATGTAGCTATTATGTGTCCCACTGCTGGGCAAAGGCCTCTCTCCGTTCCCTCCATGACTCCCTATCTTGTGCTTCCTGCGGCCATGCCTTACAAAAGGCGTCCAGCTCGTCTCGCCATCGTCGTCTCGGTCTGCCGCGTAGCCTTCTATCAGTCGGTGGCTTCCACTGTGTGGTGGTTTTTGCCCACAATTCATCCGGCATGCGGCAGACGTGGCCCGCCCAATCAAACTTTAGCTTAGCCGCAGTATGTGTCACATCAGCAATTTGGGTTTTAGAGCGCAGTACGGTGTTTCGGACCCTGTCGATCCGTTTTAGACCCAACATGCTGCGCTCCATGGCTCTCTCTGTCGTCTTATAGGCTACATAATTTTCCAAAATTCCCACGGAAAGCTAGTGTATTTTTTTTTTCTTGTAAAAAAGAAAAAAATAGAACACTAGCCATATCCTATCTAAATACCTATCTTTATAATTATGAGCATGTCTATTTAAGGTTATTTAGAACCGGTGTCGGTACGTAACACAATCTTTTATCTAGCTCATTAATTTATAGCCATAAAGCATTATCTCTAGGGAACCTTATTAAAGTTTAAACCTGTAAGTTTATAGCTTAACACCTTGCTTGAAGTGTGCGGTGTGCTGTGTTTATGAAAAATTTATATAAAAAAGAAAACCAATTGAGATTCGCTTGAAATTGATAAGACTTAAAAAATAAAGGAACTACGTATTTATGGTTAAATGCTTTATGGTTTTCACGATAGTTTTCATGTTTTTAAGATATGCTATACTTAGATATCTTCTGTAACATTATAGACTGCAAAGAACTAGCAAGGAATTTAAAGAAAAGTGTTTATCTTACTCTATTTCCTTCAATCTTTCTGTCTATGATGTTTTTTTTTTAACCTGGTCGTGTCGTATCATATGTCCAATCATCTTCCCTCTTCTGTTCTCTGTGGTTCTCAACAATCATGCGAAAGCACGAAAGTAACTCTGTCTGTCTGTCTGTTACGCTTTCAAGCCTAAACTACTGAACCGATTTTGATGAAACCTGGTACAGAGATAGATTAGACCTTAGGAAAGGACATAGGCTACATTTTATCCCACTGTTGGGCACAATATGGCCTGTAGTTACTAGCTAGTAATTTTGATAATTTCAAATAACTGAGGACACTTAACTAATTTCTAAAAGGGGCGAAAAATGAATTTAAAAAAAATGAATTAATTGAATTCTATGTGTTCATATCGCGAAAGTTTAAAGTGTTTAACTTAGGACACTCTCAAATCGTTTAGGAGTCAAATAATCTATGTATATAGCCACATATTGCCTCAACTTGAAACAAAAAAAAAAGTAAAAATCGTACCCACCATTTCGCCCAGTCGTCTGCGCAGTTGCGCATATCTCGTGCGCACTGGTTCGGCGGCGCGCGCGCTCAAAGGGTTGCGCGCGCAGCCCGCGGCGTCCTAACGATGCGCCGATTGATTGATAAATCAACGCGCATGCGCTTTGTGTGTGCCGACAGCGAGAGTATTGAGTTGTGCCGCGGTCGGGGGAATGTTTGTTTTAGTTTATACATACTTGCACTACCTTTGTCTGTTGGTTGCGTCTGTAAGGGTATGTAGAAGAAACTGAGCAATCAATGGCAAGGCTTTTCATTTTAAACAGACTATCCTATAAATATAAAAGCCATGCAAAAATTCTGCCGTGTGGATTTCATGTGTGATGAGGTCGACGATGGAGCGAGTTAACCCAGAAAACGCCTATAAGGCACTGGTACTCCCACGCACTGACGGAACACAGCAAGCTGTTTGGCGTCGGACTTCGGTAGGAGGGTGGTCGCGAACCAGACGGCCCTTTACAGAGCCTACCACACCGCATGAGACCATAGGACAACACCTCAGATTCATAAAAAAAATGAGGTGTTGTTGCCTGAGATGGATTAATAGGAGGCAGGTCTCATTTGTGTTTCCTAAGTCGCCTTTACGACACCCACGGAAAGAAATGGGATGGTGTTATTCTAAGCCGATCACCACACGGCAAAAGGTTTAATATTTCAATCATTAAATGTTAGATTCAGATAAAATGGATTTGCTTTTGACCACAATCTAGCGCTTAACCAAAATAATAGTCGAGGATGTAACAAGCCAGAAGGGCCAGAAGAAACTTTTTTTAATCGTCAATTTTATGAGATTCCTGCCCAATAACATACATACATAAGCTCACGCCTTTGTCAATAAGTCAACAGTTAAACAACTACAGCAATATCCAATGTAATCTTAACCCTTTTTTCATCTCATATTTTATAACTACTTAATAGAACATTTTCAATCCAATTACTCCGCAATATTAAGATATTTGCTCCGAAATTCCTTAGAGAGAGTGGTCCCGATTCACAATTTTCGCATAAACAGAGCACCATGTATATTAGATTACTCTCTGAACTGCTGGTCACAAATCATCACGCGAAGGGTTGCTCTAATCTGTTTAAGAACACCCTATAGCTATGGTGTTGAACAGGGATGTAATTGGGGAAAGGCCACGAACTGTTTTATTTTTTTTATTTTTTTTATTTATATATCTTTCAGCGACTGTTCTTACTCGACATTCTAGGGACTGTGTAAGAAGTACATAAATAATGATAATTGGTTTATCATTCAACGAAATTGCCATAATCCATCGTGGTACCATAGGATGTCGTGATAAGCGTTGAAGAGAACCGATAAAGCTACCTTCGAATAGAAGTTGTTATTTCTTCTTGTACACAAATACAAGAAATAGCAACTTGCTGCTGTGTGGTGATCGGTTGAGAATAACACCACCCCATCTCTTTCCGTGGGTGTCGTAAGAGGCGACTAAGGAAACACAAATGAGACCTGCCTCCTATTAATCCACCCCAGGCAACGACGCCTTAGTTTTTTCTGAATCTGTGTCGTCCTATGGTCTCATGCGGTGTGGTAGGCTCTCTGAAGAGCCGCCTGGTTCGCGACCACCCTTCTACCGAAGTCCGACGCCAAACAGCTTGCTGTGTTCCGTCGGTGCGTGGGTACCAATGCCTTAATTGGCATTTTCTGGATTAACTCGCTCCATCGTTTACCTCCTTTCAGACTTTGGTTAAGATTGGGGTCAATAGTTAACCCATCTCATAATAAAAAATATTAAAAATACATCCAGATCCGAGAACAATAATTTGGGACTAATTAAATATGTCAACCGGCAATCAAACCCCAGAACCTTCGATGGAAATGCTCTCAATAAACCATAGATAGAGGTTTTAGTGATTGAAAGGGCCTCAGTGGGTTAAAGTACCCTGTTCTCCCTATAGTCACTGAATCTCTCCCTGTCCCGATCCACTCTCGCCTTCGCTCATTAGGTCCCTATGTAATCGAATTTGGATTTCATTAGTACTACACCCTCCTTTATCTGTTTTCTGTTTATTTTCTTCGGAATCTTTTGTTTGAAGTACTTCAAGTGCAATTTCATTTTATTAGAATTTTAGAATGTAGCAGCTGTCAACTTTTCCCAGGTTTACCCTTCCTTGACCACATCTTTTTCCAGAGCAAGATTTTAGTCAGTAGCAAACAAATTTTTTATTAAAAAAAGGCTAGCGAAAACAGAATTCAGCTCAATAAGAATGATATTAGAGCTAAACTTAGATCCGTATCACAGAACGCGTCTCAGGTCCATATTACATACAGCACACGACTCAGACTCTGGTCTATACAGTACTTTAGGTAAATCTCTTTCAACCTCTTGGGTGGTTAATCAGTCCATGAAACTGAACAACTTTCCCAAGAAACATAGGTAAAATACGAAAAAAAAAATTTGTTCTCCCATGCGCTAAATGCTGATGGAGTTTATATGGGAACTCAAAATTGTTTTTTCGTATTTTGACCTATGTTTCATGGACTGATTAACCGTAACCACCCGAGAGGTTGAAAGAGATTTACTTAAAGCCCTTTAGTTAAGAAGCAGAAACATACAATCAGTACTTAAATATAGTTCAAGACTTGTGTCTTCTTCTGTAATACAGACCTTAAACATTAAAGCTTAATGGATTTCCTTTAGCTCCCTACTAAGGGTCGCAAATTAGATTGCAATGCAGTTTCCGCATCCCTGCACACTGCACCGCCCCGCGCGAAGCACCCAACTGCATTGACATTAGTTTTCATTTGCTTGTAATTGCATTTATATAATCGAATTTAGTTTTGGGGCAACGCTTTTGGGATGGAATTGGAAGTTAGTTTTCTTTCAAATTCCATTTTCGGGGAGTAAAAGTTTTGGAATAATCTCTTAGGGAACTGATTTATGATCGTAAAAAGTTATACCCTAACGGGGTAGGCTGAACCTGTTTCAAGGGAAATGAAGTAAAAAGTATACCTAACGGTGTGTGAATAGTTTTGTCAGCCTTTCGCGTGTAGGTAATGCAGCAAAACCCTTGGATTTCTTTCTGTAAAGATTTGTCCTTCACATTTGTGCTCACTGTATTGAATCGATCAGTGAGGTTAAGCAACGTACACGGGTCAGGAAACTTTAATGGGGTGACCATAGTGGCAATTTATCCCGAGCGTTTCCGTAATTCCGTTCGCGTTAAACCATCGATATCGGTCTGGCCTGTTGTTGACTAAGAGAGTTGTTAAAAACTGACATCAGTAAGCTAGAAGATACGATACTTAGTGGATAGAAAAATATATGTACTTTTTTTAATAGAAAATGGGTTCTCTCTTGACCAGTGGCAACATGTGGTCAATGATGTAGCAAGCTCACCTAGAATATGCCTATTCACTCGAACTTTAAAGATATTCTGGTTATACAAAGCCCGGAAGACATAGAATTTGGATACTTATAGAAAAATAAAAATAAATCCATGTTACAGTTTGCCTGGTATAATTTGACTATGCTTAAATACATCAGAAATCCAATTTCACGGACCAGGAGCGCAGAAGCGTGTAAGAGCAAGCCACAAGCGTGTCGGATGACGTCACGTGGCGGCAGGCGCGTGGCGCGAGTCGTATGGAACAGTGAGCAACTGAGGAGTAAGAGGGAATTCGGAAATTCAAATTCAAAATACCTTTATTTCATAGAACATTCAGGATGTTACTTAATATAAGTCAAAGATGCATCATGACAGCAGCAAGACGTCTACTGCTGGACATAGGCCTCCCCCAGGGATCTCCACCTCGATCGGTCCTGCGCTCCCGCATCCAGCGGCTTCCCGCAATCTTTACCAGGTCGTCGGTCCACCTTGTTGGAGGATTTTCTAAGCTGCACCTTCAAAGTCAAAGTTACATTAAAGGATTTAAATACAAACTACTTACATGTTCGTTATTTTGACTCTATTGTCTCTACATTTGAGCCATCCAGACGTTGGATAGCTAGATATCTTCAAGACACTCAAGAAACTGATTCTCGCCATGAACAAACATGCCTTAACAAATAATTTTTAGGGAAAGAAAAATATTCGGCGCGAATGGGACTTGAACCCACGACCCCAGGATCAGATCTCCTGGTGCTCTAACCAACTGAGCTATCGTGCCTTCAAGTCAAGGGGCGAAATTTCTCATTCCCTTACTAAGCACATACGTTGTGTAGGTTAGCGCCATCTGTGTCTCGTACGGAGAACTACAGACTCATATTACTTGTTGCAAAGTAGATTATGACAAGGGCGAAACCTGTTAACGATTATATTCAAGTCCCATTCGCGCCGAATATTTTTCTTTCCCTAAAAATTATTTGTGAATATTCCTCACGCGGGTAAGCGTTTTTAAAATACTAAAAACATGCCTTAAGCCTCATGATGACTTTTAGATTTCTCGCTGCCAGGGTAACTTATTACCTTATTAATAAGTTAGCTTTACGTTAAATACATACATACATATTCGTTCATTCAGGATGTTACATATTCATTCTATTGACCCTACTGACTCTACGCCTATTCGCAAAGGTGCAATCTTCCCCAGAGCAGAATAGGCAAGAAACTCCGAGGAGCCCTAGTCAAAAAGTCGACATAAATAATCAAAAAGTTTTTTAATATCTTTTTTTTTAATTTAATGTCTGCTTACCAAAACCGAAATTATTTAATTTCTATATACTGTACAACTTTTTTTCACATTTTTTTAGCACTGACTCCATTTAAGATCCTCAATAAACCACAAGATTAACCGTCTGCTTCCTCCGTCCATAACTCATTCTCTTCCTGTAATAGTTTCTTCGGTTAACCCTCACACACTTCTGCCACAAATTCTGTCATCGTGCGTATAACAAGCCCGCGCTAATACCGGGATTAAGAGGCAACAGTGATTTAATGACAGCAGCTGTCAACGCTGTAAAAAATGATGTAGGTTCCGTATATCTAACAATTGCCACGTCCTTACAGGACGTCACATGTATGTTCTTTTAATTTTAAGTACCATCTTTGTTCTAACTCTGCTGTGACATGCAATTTATAAATAAATAAAGAATATCGTCTTCGTGGTTTTAGGGTTCCGTAGTAAATAAGGAACCAGATTCCTGGAACCTTTATAGTCCGCCATATCCATCTGTCCGTCTTTCTGTCCATAGTACTTACTAGAAAAAAGTTATAACTTGGCAAATATGTGAAGGTAGTTCTTTTTGAAGCGCCATATTTTTTTAGTAATTTAAATTTTAGCCACGATTAATACCACCCCATCTCTTTGCGTAAGTGCAGTGCACTAAGAGTCCGTATTAAAGAAGAGACTCAGACTCTGATTTATACTTTTGATAGTGAGAGAAAGACACAATCAAGACTTAAGTATAGATCAAGATTTGCATCTCTTTCTGTAATACCAATGAACTTAGTGACCAATAACGAGCTATTTTAAGTATAACTTAAAAAGCTTCTATTCAAAATTAGTAAAAAAAAACTTGTAGGAACATTTTTTCTTCTAACGACTATTGGTCTAATTAGAATTACCACAATAATTTTACAACCAGTTAGTTATGCGGCCTTTTCTTCTTACCTCATAAAATTACAACGATTTATTGTTAATTTAACTTGTTTAATTATGGCAGAAGAGTAGTGACTGAAAAAGGTTTGCTAGAAAGGGACGTAATGACATTTGTCAGTTGCGCAAGAAAAGGGCGGGGCGTGTGTAGGGCTTCTAGGGTTGTCACATTGAAGTCGACACTAAAAACCTGCAATCGTAAGTCTTGCATTTGATCCACTCACGCGCATATACATGATGTTTCTTGGTAACTGAAAAAGCTGAAAAGAAGAGCACTAGTCATTTAAATAATTTTTAGCTTGAGTGATTTTTATTTTTAGGTTTTTTTATTTTTCAAAATTTTAATTTTCTCAAGAATGTGGTCACAAATAAGACAATTTTACGAATAAACACTTTAAGAATCGTACACTTTATCATATTTCTCCATCAGCAGAAAATTACCTAACTGCGCCAACATTTTTGTAAAGTTGAAAAACTTTTTATTTTTTGCAGTTACATTTTTGTTAAGTAAATTAATTTAAAAATAACTGTGAAAATCGAAAGGTACAACATTGCGGTAATCGTTAAGGTTCACAATTATCGTGATTTGCTTTGTTAATTGCTCTTATTGATTACCTCGAAAGTTGTACCTTTTATTTTACTAAACTCAGTCACAAATATTGATATTAATGGGTCAAAGAGAGTTAACACAAATGAAATCATTTAATTTTGGGGTGGTTAAGTTTTTCACTTACAAAATAAAAAATACGCATACATACATAAGCTCACGCCTTTGTCCCATTGGGGTAGGCAGAGGCCACAGATTGCCCGTAGCAAGTCCAAAAACACGTCTTAAGTAACACTTGTACTTAAAAAAAATCTAGTATTAAAATCACTGCGGGGCGTATTCCTATTGCAGAAAATTACACACAGATATTTAATAGAACAGGCTTTTAATTAGATATGTACGGGGCAAGTTATTTATGTTGGAGTTGAGATTATTTATTTGTAAATGTGCTTCGAAACTTGTTTATGTTGAGTTTCTCGCAGGGGGTTCTTGGAAATTGGTTTAGTGCCTACTACTGAGCTAATTAGTTGTTTTGAATTATAACTAGAGTTGTAATATGAGATCTAGTAGTGTGTGAAAGTCCGGTGGTTTATAGGATGATAATTTTACTAACAAATGTGAAAATGAGTATCTAGAATTAATTTTCAAACGCCACAACACACAAACAGTAATACAGATACAAAAATCTTAAATCGCTTGACAATATGGCAACATTATTTAGTGCCACATTAAATTTTTTAGTGTAAAAGGTCGAAAACTTAATAATAATTTAAAAACAAATATTGAATGATTTTAAATAATTTGAAACTGAACAATTTTCCCTATGGAACATAGGTCAAAATATGAAAAAAAAATTGCGTTGTTATGGGAAGTCACCACTTTTTTTTATGGGAAGTCACCTTTTTTTTAGAGAATTTCATATGTGTTCCTTGGGGAAAGTTATTCAGTTTCTGAGGAGAATCACCTCCTAAATTTTCGCTATCTAATTTCAGGTTTGAAATTAACAAAATCTTTTAAGAAATATGTAACAAGTATGATAGTATATTGCAACCCAACTAGTTGTGATGTCTGTCACTTTCGGGCCCCTACACTATTTATTTCTTTAATTAGGTCATTCCGTTACGATGTAAGGAACAAAAAAGACACTTTCGCATTCATGTTACTTAGAACAGATTGGTAGCTTAAACACTATGTTAGAAGACAGTGCCATGGAAACAAACGAAGCCAGCATGTGATTTAGATAAAAATGTTAGTTTTTAGTAAATTATTTAGTAAATTTGCATAAAGATGTTTCGGCCGATAACCGTTAACCGGTACTTTAATTAGAAGCAAACACGTATCGTTACGATTTTATTAAAATTTCTGATGAGACTGCTGGAAGTTGCTCCACAATCCACATTGTTTGAAATATTGTTAACTAGCTTTTCGCCCGGGACTTCGTTCCCGTGGGAATTTTGGGAATGAAATATACACATTAACCTTCCTCTTGAATCACTCCGTCCATTAATGAAAACTATATCAAAATAGGTTCAGTAGTTTTTGAGTTGATTGCGTTCAGACAGACAGAGGACTTTGTTTTATAATAAATAGTGATGAGTTAGGAAGTCAAACTAATCGATCACATTAGAAATACAGAACTCCGCTCCAGAACTGGCATTGCTGATGTAGGCTTCCACAGTATGCCTGGGAAGAGGTGGCAGCTGGCACATTTTAAGTTTTCTGTCACTCCCAGTCCAGCGTGGAAATGTAAATTAAAACAAAAATAAGTTAAACTTTGTTTTGCACATATTTTATATTTTATCTAGTATTAAAATATGTAAATTTTCATGTTAATTTAATGATAAGTTAATTTAATTGATAAGATTTTAATCATAATTCATACTCGTAACATTTATTTTGTTATCTCATTGATGTTTGTTTAACTGTTAAAGCTAATGAACCCATTAACATAAAATCTAGTATTTTTAAAAATATTATCCTAACACCCATACGAATGATTCTTTTGCGTTCGCGCAAAAGAATAATATGCATCACTGCAAAAGATCAAGTTCGAAACAAAGTCGTTGCACTTTGCGGATGACTAAAATGGATGACTACGTTATGAGTTAAAAATAAATAATATTAAAACAAATACCGGCGCCGGTCGCGTTACGTGGGGTCTGGTGAGCCCGTGCGCATCGCTGCACCGATGCACTAAGCCTGCGCGTGCGCCGGTCTAAGACAGAAGATGTAGCTGCGTCCGCGGATACTCCTACTGATTTTTCTTGGACGTTCTTCTTACAGATTGCCTTATTTAAGTGCTGAAACATTAATAAGTGAAAAACAAAAAAACAAAAAAAAACACCAACCAATTGATTGAGCATTGAGCTAAAAAAGTTCAGCATATCCAGTCAAATATGTCAGCAAATTGCAGGACATGTTTTATTATGATTAACCAGATATAATATTACCTTGATACAATTATTTTAGGGACCTTCAAAAAAACTTACAATTTTAATTAAGTTTTCATAACTTTCAATGTATTTTTTTTAAACCCCTTCAACGAAAACTGTCCATTCCACTATCTACTCTTTAACAAATGCTTAGGACCACAACCTCGACCACGCGATGGAAAATCGGCCGGATTTATCTCTCACCTTTTTATACCAATCTTTGACGTCGTATCTCTTTCATTAGTGAATTGTTTAAAGTGAAATAAAGATATTTTATTTTATTTATTTATTAGAAAATCTACTTTTCATTTAGTAAATCATCATATCATCATATCAGCCTATTGCAGTCCACTGCTGAACATAGGCCTCCCGCAAGGTGCGCCACTTTACACGATCCTCCGCTTTTTTCATCCCGCTATCTTCTTTAGGTCATCTGACCATCGGGCTGTGGGGCGTCCTACACTACGTTTGCCCCTGTAAATACATATATATATATATAAATCGCTACAAGCTAATCCCCTGTACCCGCTCTACATACATCTTGATTAGTCCAGTGTCCGTGCCGACCTTTGTCTCGTTATTATCGATAATAGCGATATCGGTCTCGGCATCGACGCATGCGCAAGTGAACAACACTATTATCGATAGTTATAGAATTAGGATTGACAGGATTTTATAGCTGGACGGGTGGCAATCAACGATGTTAAAATGTCGTTGGAATTGACTAAGTCGAGTTCTCTTTAAATCTTAGGCCTGTATTACAGAAGCAGACTTAAGTCCTGATCTATACTCAAAGACGACTGCTACTCAAGTATAGATTAGTGTCTGAAGTCGCGTTCTCTAATACGGACCTTAGTTTAAATTACATTGAAGTTTAGCCAGAAAACTATTGGAAATTGATCTTTGCGTCTAAGCGACATTGGAACTATTATTTCATTCAAAGGACTGGTGCAATTCTCCTTCGAGGAACTCTATTTATTCCTGATTTTTGTCAGGCTTCTTTAAGGTATAGCCTATGTCTTCCTGGTACATCAAAAGCCACATAACTTCTTTTATCAAATTTGTTAGTCCTTCAAGTAAGCAAAAAAAAAACAGGACAGTTCCAAAAACCTCTCAAATTGTGATTCCACTGAAATACTCTCTAACCACGTATTGCGAACGTGCGGAGGGGTACAAAAAAACGTCGGCAATGCGAGCCCTTTCATCCCATGCGTTAAGACGTGCCGACGGATTACGAATACGCCATACTACCTTTAAGGAGTTCCAGTTAGGACGTATGGTCCCTTTCCGAGCAGTAATCTGGTGATGTACTTTTTCACCGACTTCAAAAAAGGAGGAGGTTCATTGTTCGACTGTATGTATGTTCACCGATTTCTCCGCCAATTAAGGACTGATTTTCAAATTTCATTTTTCTTGGTCGAAAGACTATACTCCAGAGGTGGTCTCATATAAATTTTATCGAAAACAATTCAGCGCTTTTATAAAAAAAAACAACAAAAACAAAAAATACTACAAATCAGAACATCATATAAATAAATAAGTGACATTTTTGTTTGCGGTTATCTGCTAATAGGCATTGTAAAAATACTAGTTAAATACTTTGTGCGAACTATTGTTGGGATTGATAACATCGCTGACTCATACGTTTTTTAACGTGGAAAATTATAGAAAACACATACGTCAATATTTTCTTGAAACGGATTGTTGAAAACAGTGTTGTATCTTGCCCTAAATTCATTGATGTCAAAGTTTTCAAAATATGTTATTTATTTTCGTGGATAAATTGTAAAAATAATGTCACAGTGTTCTTTTTCACAACAGTCTACATAATGTTATCGGTCAGTTTTTAACAGACTTCAAAAAAGGAGGAGGTCTTCTTCTTATCGTGTAGGTATAGTCCAGTGTGTGGCAGAACTTGGCTAACCCTGGTGTCAGAGTTTTTCAACCGCACAATGGCCTCTGACTTGGTTTTAACGACTGTAGTCCGGGACCGACAGCTTCACGTGCCCTCCGAAGCACGGAAACGCTCGTGATAAATTGTCACTTTGTTCACCTGCCTCTGTGTACGTTGCTTAACCTCACTGATCGATTGAGATCAGTGAGAGCCACTGGGCTACGAGCGCTTCAGGAGGAGGTTGTTCGGAGGTTGTATTTTTTTTTCTAGTTCTACTTTTACATATCAATAAAAACTGACTGAGAAATAAGGCTTTGGTGTACTTTGTGTTCTATGGCCCGCAGCTCCTAAAACATATCTGTAAATTGAAATCCTTCAAGTGAAAGATTTTCGCTGTAATGTGCACCAAACCCATCACAGTCCAGTTGCTCGTCTCCATACTCTAAGGCCAAGAAACAAAGCTCTAAAAGCCCTTTGAATCCAAATCCCTTCTTAAGCCTCTATTCATACCTTTTTTTTCTCCTTCAAGTGCCATTTTGGATCCCTCAAAAACTTGGTAATGTAATATAGTATTGTGTAATTGGAGCGGAGTGTCGGATGATCTTTTGAAGTATATAGACGACTTTATTTCTGGAGTTTTGATGTTTGTTATTGTTGTTTGATTTTTATTTCTATCAATGCTATCGTGTTTTGTATTTGTTATTCATCATCAGAAAACATTTGATACCATTGACGACTAGGGACCTTTAGTTTTGCAATAATATTAAATTGACTTTTTCTTACCGCTACATATCTATTTCTCACTAGAATTTGAGTAGCACCGACTTCACATGAACTTTATCGTAATTCCGCCATCTCTTTTCCTCTTTTGATTCACTTGTCGCAAAGAAGTTTTGTAAAACTAAGGTTTCATAAAAAAATCATTAACATTTTAAAACTGCAAGTCGACAAGTTACTAAATATTTCATTTCGGTAACACAACGTTTCAATTTTACGGACTTACCTTTGCACAAACAAGCATCTGTCCATAAAAAATACACAAAGCTAGTTTTATACAAATCCATATTCATAGCGACCACTAAGCGCCGTGTTTTGTCTGTTTGTCTGTCACCCCCGCCTCTCCGATGTACCGACGGTGTTGACAACTATTGTCGTGCGCCGGAGTCGATTCTATCACGCCTTTGTCGCTTACAATCCTTTTTTATACGCCCCTGCTTTTATGTTGCTCACTTTATTGTTGATTATTATGAGAGAAGCTTTTTATTATTGTGGATAAGTTTTTAGCGTAGAAACTGCATATTTTTATCTCTTCATTAAGTTTTCTGTGATGATTAATTTCATCTTTTATAGCTTCATTCCTAGTTTAATTGTATGTAATTTACTAGTCCTAATCAGTACGAATAGCTCTACTAACCGTTGTATTTCATCTATCTTCGTCAAGGCCTTCCCTAAAAACGATTTATTTACTAGTATATTCAAATTAGTTAAAACTAGCCGTTAGAATCTGCTTTATATTCATTTTGTCCAACCGAAACAAAACCGATAACAGAACATCCATTCAAGCATCACATTGAAAGGACAACTGTCACTTCTATGCCGACTTTAATGCGGACCTACCCACATAAATAACGTCAGCATGCCCCCACTGTCGTGCGATGATACACCGCACTGCGTCACCGACCACTCACCGCCCCACAAAAAAAAAACAGCCAAGACAACGCATAAATACATCAAACCGAAAACAATAGGAGACATCCTGATATCGCATCACACACTACCCACACATATTTCAAAACTGAACCAAAAAACGGACCACAGAAAAAGAAGAAGAAATCAACCAAAAAAAAGCAAAAACCAACATTTGAAAAAATACGTGATGGGCATTAATTAAACGAACCTGACCAGGAATTCAGAAAAACAAAGAGGTTAAACAAACCAGCGCAGTGGGAGCCTCCGTGATGATCGTAACCTCACATTTTTTAATCATCGAATTCTACCTCATTTCATTCTAACTCCGACCTTATAATCCCTTCATTAGAGATGTCTCTACCTTTTGTTATGACTTGGTTATTGAAAATGATATTTTTTTATCCGTATTGTCACCGTTGTCTTAATGGCACGAAGGGTTATCGCGCTCCGATCTGGCCAGGTATGGAACAAGATTGATTTGACTTGACCAGACATTTTTATGTTATGTGCGCTTGGTGTCGTCGACTTCGGGATAACATTACAAATATTATTAGTGGTTGGGCCTTTTATTTTATTATTTTAGATTAGGCTGTGATAAAACATGAGCATCGATGATTTAGTGATGCTTCATCACTGTGACTCTTGAAAAAATCAATTACGTTACTACAGAAGAAATTTCGGTCCTTCTCAGTCTTTTTTAACAATTTCTTCTATCCATATTTATAGAAATTATATTTTAACTGTTTTAAATGAATATAACATTTGATTGAATAACTTTCTTCAACAATAAAGACTCGAATTGCACTTGCAATTTAATTTGTCGAAAAAATTGGTTATGTTTTGCGAATTTCACTATTTGGAGTGCAGATTTAATTAAGTTAAGTTTATAAGCTTCACTAACAAATTTATAGTCACTGCCTATCTGTCCATCACTCTTCGGATGTACACACAGCACCACATCAGGCTATTCATGTTGACCTTGACGTCGCCCTTATCCCGCTCGTAATAGCGGCGGCTTTCGTAGTTCAAATGGGCTATCTGACGTGCTGCTGTCTGTATTAATTTCGCAAACTTTTCTAAATCAGTGTTATTGACATTACTACCATTAAAAAGGTTATCTGGGACCACTAACGATATCTTCTTTGTTCTCTTTTTGCCTGTCCGTCCGTTTGTATCGTCAATTAATTGATTCGGACGCGAGTGTATTTTCAACACGCTACTTTTTGGTAAAAATAAATTTGCAGAGTGGTTAATTGGTTATGACTTGTTCGCGGTAAATTTGTTATTTTTGGTATTCATATAACAAAGAAAGTATTTTTTTTAAATGCCTCCTTAGCCTTAGAGTGATATTCACAAAAGATTTTTAGGGAAGAAAAACGTTTGGCGCGAATGATTAGATCCCCCGGTGCTCTAACCAACCAGGAAATCTATTCTTTAAAATTATTTAAACAATTCTAGTAAGAAAACATCTTATACATAGTTTAAATTTTCATTAGGGTTCCGTAGTAATCTACGAACCCTTATAGTTTCGCCATGTCCGTCTGTCCGCAGGTTTCCTAAGAAACCCTTGGTACTACAGAGCTGAAACTAAGCATGATTATACATATGAATCACGCCGACAGAACTGTAGAGTAAAATCTTGGAAAAAAAATTTTTTTCGGGTGTCTCCCATAGACGTGAAAGGGCGATGAATTTTTTTTTTCTCGCCAATATCATTGAGTGGGGTGTCATAGGATAGCATTTTAAAAGATAAAAGGGGTTTACTAAGAACGTTTTTCGATTCAGCACTCCGTTTGCGAAATATAAATTTTTTAAATGAAAATTTTTGTCAAACACAAGTGTGTCCCCCCTATACCTGCTAAACGGTTGTTTCTAAAAATGTGAAAAAATTCACGTTGGTAGAATATACAACGAAATTTAAAGGAAAACTATCACACATAAGTTGGTCCTTTAAGTTTGCAAGTAATAGTCGACCAAGTGCCAAACACTGTTGGGATTAATAAGAATATATTTGAACCATGCTGCTACGGAACCCTACAATGCGCGTGGCTCGACACGCTCTTGGCCGGTTTTTTTTGTTATGTTTGTTACGTATTCATTGCTAGAGTTGACCATATTATTGTTTCTAACAATATAACGTTTTATCGTTTTTAGTTAACTTGTAATATTTGTTTATGTTATGATTGTTGTTATTTATTACTATTGCCTTAATAAGCTTATTAAATTAAAAGCACACCTTTTCAGGGAATAAACCTTTAATTAAATTAAATTAACCTTCACATCTTTTTATGCAGGTTTTTCAAAAAAAAAGAACTTTTTATCGAGGCAAGGAATAAATGCCTCAAAAGGCGATGCCTAGCGGTCGTTAAACACATAATTGACACCAATTAGAGAATGAAAGTTAGGAAAGAAGTGCAGTCGTATTTATACAGACGACAGGGCCTTACGTCAACGTCTGGATGAAGACTAAAAAGCTGTTATAGGACTTAGAATAGAGGAGTTCCATGATATGTGGAGAATAATTTCTTAAAACTAACTGCCTCTATTTTGAAAACCAAGGTAAGAATATGAATGAATAAATTATGAAACTTTATTTAGGGCGCATAGTATTTTTTATTAAACTTAACATTGGACACAAGAATTATAACAAATAACCATTTCAGCCACAGTGGCGCGCTGGCTCAGCATTTTCTATTCTAAAGGGGCTGTAGCGCTGATATTTGGCGAGTTCCAGAAACAAAAAATATAGATGATTACGATGGAAAATCGGTTCAACATTTAATGCTTAGTTTTAGAGTAGTGTTTCAGAGTATTTTCCAGATTATTTGGAGTATTTGCATTAAAGTCAAAAAGTAAATATTACAGACGATACTTATGTTTCATATAGATAAATTCGAGTAAGCTTAGATGTTCCTTCTGTTCCTAGTAACATTGGTCAATTCGCTGTAATTTGAGTAATGACTCTAAGTATTGCAATGCAACGCAGTGATCACTAGAACATCATACTATATTATAAAACAAAGTTCTCCGCCGCCTCTGTTTGTCTGTCTGAACACGATAAACCCAAAAACTAGTGAACCGATTTTCATGCGGTTTTGACGAATGGACGGAATTATTCAAGAGGAAGGTTTATGTGTATAATTAATTCCCGAAATTCCCATGGGAACGAAGTCCCGGGCGGGAAGCTAGTAATTTATAAAAACACTCTGTGAGCATTAAAACACTGCCTACTCCGATGGAAAATTATGGTGCGTGCAAATTTTCCGCCGTGTTATCGGTTGAGGATAATACCACCCCATCTCTTTCCGTGGATGTTGTAAGAAGCGACTAAGAAAACAAAAATGAGACCTGCCTCCTGGTAATCCATCTTGGGCAACGACACCTCAGCGTCCTATGGTCTCATGCGGTGTGGTAGCGATGACCTTGGTCAAGATTGGGGTCAAGAGTTAACCCATCTAACAATAAAATAATAATAATAATGTCAAATATATAAGCTTCTTAAATACGTGCTCCCATCCCATCACATCACATCACCCATCTCTACGAACGTAAAATCGGATCGTAAAAGTTTGTCCCGAGTTTTATAGTAGCACATGTATAGATAACGAGACACAATTAAACTGATTAACTAATTTATTAGCCCGGTATCACCTGACACCTTGATAAGTAGCAAATCTTTACCGGAGGCGCGTTCGATTTAGATAAAAATTCGGTAATAGATCATTCAAACTGTATTCTGCTAGTAAACAAGTTATGTTAAAAGGTGAACAATGATTTTTTGAGATAGCAGACGCTTGATCATAACTACAACCTTACCTGATGAAAAGTGCCGATGTGATAGAAAATGGAGTGCGTCTGTCTAGGAGAAGGTATCCTCACAAAGACCAGCTGGTTATAGAACATAAACGCCACCACCAATAAGTTCCAAGCCTTAGGCCAATCATCTAGTACTAGATTAGCAGCTAACCTGAAATGTCTTATACTTTTTGACATTTTGTCTGATATCTAACAGGAGGTTAACCGTATTTTGGCAAAAATATGAGACCTTACCTATACTGTTATGCATTGGTAAAGATTATGCTAGTCTTGCATGCAGCAGGATATCTAGTCTGTTAGAAGACTGCCGTACAAGTCGCTGACGGATGATAGTAAAATGGGGTCCTGTCTTGCCTGTATTAAAATGGCGTGACTTCCTCGCGCGCTTTCCTTAGAACAACTGATATCAATAGCACCGAAAGGGTGACAATTAAACGGCACTAGACAATGTTGTCAAGCCTATTGTTGACGAAAGACATCGTTAATTTGTATCACAACTGTCTGCTTGATCTTAGCAATCTGATAAACCAATGATATCGTCACGCAGTCCAAAATAAAGAGCTTCGAAGGTTCAAAATACTATTCTGGTTGAGTTTATTGATTTGGTGACGGAATCATGAAACTGTACTCGTAAAAGACTAGATGAGCACTTAAAGTAATAAAATGCGAGAATTAATTTTTCGTCACTATCAAGCTCTAAATATTAACATTTGTAAAATGAGTAGACTGAAATCTTGAAATTAAATTGTTCTTATCTTCTGTTTTTTTACTAATTAGTTTTAAATGTTTTTAAGGAAATATGACTGAAGATGATGAAATCATTTAGTTTTAAGGATCGTTGTATTTATAGGGTTTAAAGTATCGAAGATATTTAAGTTGTCTTGTTTTGATGACCAAATTCTATAATATATTAATAGAATTACTACGTACTTATTTCTCAAATCAAACGAAATACATAGTTTCAACTTTACTTGCTTAAACCACATTGAATAATATATTTCTTTCACTAGCCTATCTCAGTATTCAAAATAAACCCCGCAATTTTATTAATCTTGAAATGCAGTATCCACGAATGTCTTGTTTTTTATTCTTGTTGTAACGTATCTGTTTCATCTTTCCAGGTATGTGTCGTTGAAATCCGAGATTTTTTTATACATCGACCTGGAGCTTTATTTTTGGTCCTTCGAGCCAGATCAAAGATAAGCCAACGAGTGTAGAAATGAATCGAGATAGAAGGGACAAAACATATGTCTTACATTTTATAAAGTTTACAATTTCCTTATATTGTAGTACCTTTTTGATATAAATGTAGTCGTAAGTTCCTATTTATGGTTGTAACCTTTAACTGGGATTAAATTATTAAAGATTTTTTATTAGAAAGATACAATAAAAGTTTATGAACAGCTAGTTATAGAATCTGATGCCATTGATTATATTTGCTACAAAGCTTTATATTTACTTAAAGATTATATTTGCAAAGTCACAAAGCTCTAAAACATTTCAAAAATCATTTCTATCTCGATTCAATTCTATACTCTGAGCGATACTGATGGCCACCTTATGAAATGAGAGACGATAAGGTAAGTGATACTTAAAATATTTAAAACCACTTTAATATCAAAGACTGTATTTCTTATGTTTCAATATCGCATAACCAGGTAAGGATAATTACGCTCCGTACCTTTATGGATTTTCGAGAAGCATTCCAGAGAGTCATACGATCTTAATGACAAATTTTATTTACACCTTTGATAGTTTTTGAACGTGTTTCTTCAGTTTTAATGGCTTCGGATGAAACTTTGTTTCTGATGAAGAAAATGTAGTAAAATATCATATTGAAAATGACTTCATTTCGTCGGTGTTCCACAAGGTTGGGTCTTTAGCCTCTTTTTATTTTACAAGTATAAAAACGTGTCGCCATCTTTTCAATTTTAAAGCAATGATAAAACAATCTTTCTTATTGTCTTTGGTGTTTATCGAGCATTGTCTTGTAGAATTATTTTGATAGGTATTAGTATTATTTCGGGAGATAAAAGTTACTTTATGTGTAGTACAAATTTTTGATGTATTAAACATCAGTAAGTACTAGTTACAAAAGTACTTTCAAAAATGGTTGCTCCCCCAATGTTGGAATGACATAGTGTTATTCGTGTACAAATTTATCTGTTTGCGTCTCGGGTTGCTCTCCAGGGTAAACCAGGATTACAACCCCCTACCCTTCGTTAATAACTTCGCTGTAGTTACTGAGAGAATAGTTTGTATTGTGACGTTTGATAGGACACGATGGATCGTGGTGAGTGTTAGTTTACAATATAGACATTTAAAAATTGTTTTGCTGTCCATACATTATTCTTTGGCTGTCATATTTTGTGCAGGTATTATGTGAGTTGTACTTGTGCCGTAACTAGACACCTTGGAAGAAATATCAAAGGATTTAGTAATCTTTTAAACAGCGGCTACTTTCGTAAACTTTATTTTACTCTATCTTTTGTCGATTGTGTAAAGTTAGACCGCCCAATTAGAAAGGAATATATGCTCATGCCAGTAAACAAAATTTTCTGAGACATTTAGGATGAAACATGATAGGTCTTTTTCCCTCAATGCAGCAAACCTTCTAGTACCTTTGCTGATGCTTCCAGTATGCCTATAAAGTGCTTGCAGCTGCCACATTCTTCATGTTTTCGTTCTCTTAGGTCCGTATTTACAAAAAAAGTCCGTATTTAGGTCCGTAAAAAGACTCGAAGCATTTGAAATGTGGTGCTGGAGAAGACTGCTCAAGGTTAAGTGGACAGAAAGACGTACCAACGAAGAAGTGCTAGAGACAGCTAAGGAAAAAAGACATATAATGACTGCCATAGGAACACGCAGAGCTAGATGCCTGGGGCACATAATGAGACATGAAGGCCTTAATAAACTTATCCTAGAGGGCAAAATAGAGGGATCCAGGGGAAGAGGAAGACCTAGAAAACAATACATGACACAGCTAAATGAATGGTGCTGTAGCCATACATACCAAGAGACGAAAGCCATGGCTCGAGACAGAACAGGATGGAGAATGCTGCAACGACAGAGGGCTGGGCCCCCTTAATTAATGATGATGAGGTCCGTATTACAGAAGGAGACTCAAATCTTGATCTATACGAAAATATTGATCGTCTTTTTCCCTCACTATCAAAATGACAAAGACGACTGCTATTTAAGTATTGATCAGAGTCTGAGTCGCGTTCTGTAATACGGACCTTAGTCTAGTGTAGAAGGCCAACAAGAAAATATTCAACATTTTAAAAATCGGTAAAGGAAAAACATAGATGTGCAATGGAACGCCAACCCCATTATATGGAGACTCATTAGAAGCGTTAGCATTCATCTCAATCTCATCTCGTGTCCCTATCCTCAATTTTCCAGCTCACTGAAGCTTGTCGGGTCAAGATGGGTAAATGTATAGATAGATATTGTATTACTTACTTTGTAGCATTGTTTTGAAAATCGGATTGTCGATCGTTGTTCAAATACTGAATACTGCTTTCACTCCACAGAGATTCGTTATAGACTTATTATGTTACTATTACTTTGTATTTTTTTCTTTCATTTTATGACTTTAATGTTCTCTTGTAAATATGCAGTCAAGTCTGCCGTTTTAATCAAAATAATCCTGAAATTTTTCAAAATATAGGAAAGTTACCCTTAAAGGACTGTATCAGTTTTTTCTTACTGACAAAGACTTTAAAAAATTGGCAGCAAAAACAAAAACAGAGTTCAAAGTACAAATGTAATTGACTTATTTTAAGCAAAAAATTTTCACTAAAATAAAAATATTTTTGGATTTGAAACAATCTCGTCCTGCAATCAACAAATTACTAGTCAGCAAAAAACCAAAACAATAAATCACATGAGACCATTCTTTAGATAGAAAAAAAGTTTTTTCACCCCTCGCATCCCTTAAGAGCAGAAAATCGCAACGCGATTGTAATTTGGAAAATAATGATGTCATCAAACACTAATCCTAAAGCTTTCATGTGGATTACATTTAAACAACTTTACTTGTGCTGACTGGAAAACAAAAGTTTCTAACAGCATCTACCAATAAATTGGAACGTAACAGCAAATAGAAGTTGGTAAAAATTCACTACGCGTAGAAAAAAGCAATTTTATAAATGCAGTTATTTTTTGGAAATAGTCAATACATTTTCTAGAAGCGAACAATGTGAAGGGCAGCAAATATAACATTGCAGAATTTTACTATACATCCCCAAATACAAAGTTGTTGATATCGCTGGATAAATAATATCAGCCTGAACTTAGAAGGGTGAATCAATTTTATGAACGCAAAAGTAACTTTGTAAATGTCTTCTGCGCTTCACTCTATAAAACCGCGATTATCCTTTGTTTGATGCAAACGAAATTGCGCTCAAATTCTTTTGTACTACGACTTACATTTTCTGCACATGTTCATTTTCATTCTAATCCAGAGACAGTTTTTTACACGATTTTAAACTTTATTCGAAGACTGCTAGAGATGATTTTAGTTCAACAAGGAATGTTAAGGGTAGATGCACACTTTCGCGTCATTTCGGTACATTAGACAGCTGATTTATGAAAGGGAAGCGCTGGAGTCAAAACATTCGGGATATAGAGATTTGGTTTGCAGGGCTAGCTGGTGAATCAAATTGTAGAAGAACTTTCCTTCTTATATCTTTTCGATCTCTTTGTTTAGTAAAACGTATGTAAAGTTACGCCTACATCTTTAAATCACTGTCGGGTTGGTGTAACGCTTGGTGCAACGTTTAACGTACATTCAATGGGTTATTAAATGCAACATAAGCATGGATAAGCTGTCAGAATATCGCCAACAATAAAGCAAATCTCTCACATCCTGACTGTTACTGATCTCTGCCAATGCCTGGGAAGAGTTGGCAGCTAGCACATGTCAAACGTGGAAGTAAAATCAAAGTGAAAACTGCGCAAATTTAACTCTTAGTAACGGAATTAAAAAATCTCAAGTACCTACGAGTTATTACAGCAAATAACGCAGTATAGACAGAAGAAAATTCTGACCCAAATCTTCACTACATTTCCATATTTAAGATAGTTAAGATATTTATTGACAGTTCCAAGATTTCCAATGCACAGTTACAAAATGACATGATAATATCTACAGGAAAGTGTAAGAGTATTAGTATTCCATTGCGATTCAAAGCCTCATGTTGACAGCCCTGCTTCAATTTGTCAGATAGTCCTTAAACCCCAGAGAGTAGAGGTCCCCAGGGCCACCCCAAATTACTATAAGCGGATACTATTTTTTTGCCGCATCCTCCTTCGGCTATCTTATCTGTAGCAGTAATGTCACAGGTGTTTTTGTCTAAGAAATTGTAAAAAGTGAAGTAGTTTTTTTGTAGTCACTTACCGAATTATTGTTTTGTTTAATAGTAGAACTGGAAGGATATTATGTATATTTTTAACCCCCGACAAAAAAGAGGGATGTTATAAGTTTGACGTGTGTATCTGTGTGTCTATTTGCGGCATCGTAGCTTATAACCATCGCATCGACCGATTTCGATGCGTTTTTTTCGGTTTAAAAGCTAACGCATACGAAAGAAGAAAACGGCTGAACCAATTTTTTATCGATTCAGCCGTTTACTTCTTAAAAGTTTACGCGATAAATAACGGGGATTATACAAAAAAATTAATTATAATTATTGATTATTTTTTTACATTTGAATCATGTTCCGAAGCTTTACCGACACCCTCTGAGAAAATCAGCAGAAATTACAGCCTCAAGGAGGTAAATGTAGCTTCCCTTAATGTTTTGTTCAATAGTAGAATTGATAGGTAACCTATAAATAAATTATTTTAAAAAATCAAAGAATCCACATAGTAGAATGCACTGAATTCATTAAACAGAACAAAAATACAAATTACATGTCGCAAGACATCAATCTATCATAATTTGCAAAGGGGTCTTTTAGACCAAAGGGGGCGGGAAGGGTTAGCAAGTAATTTTATAACATCGGGAGGGTTAACCCGCTGAATTGTGTTTTATGCTTTTTAATTTGTTTTATGAAAACGATGTTAGCCCCTCAACCCTTTTAGGCAAACAATTTTAATAGTGCTTGCGTGGTAGATGTACCAGGCTGACATAAATTCAAAGGATATCGCATTCTTTTCACAAAAAATTATTGCATTACAGTGTTGGACACCTTATCAGTTATAGTCTGCCTACTATTTTTAGTGTTATTTATGAACACTTTATAACAGAATACTTTTAGTGTTATGTTTAAAAAGTTAATTTGGTGCTTAGTAGAGAATATAAGTTGTTTCATGTGAAAAAATCTGGCATGTAACCATGAATTCCAAAATGCAAGTTGGAGTATGCAATATGTATAGTAGGAAAACCAAAAAAAATCCACAGTAAACGTCATCTACATAAGTTCCCATAATTTAAAACTATGACAATTAAATTTTAAGTCGTGTATGCCGTGCATTTGTCAATATGCCAATTTTCTAATTTGTGGTGCGTCTTTAATCGATTTTTCCTAGTTCATCATCGGGCATTTCATTACCTCAGTCTCTACATAACATAACATAACCTTTTCATCATCAGAAGTCGGTAAGCCTAATAGACTAAAATCCCCTAAGAACTAATTATATTTCAGACAAGGGAAAGTTGCTCCTAAGTTCCCCAGAAAATGGAATACATGTTATCCATTGAAATGTTAGTATTCAATAAATTGACTGGTTATCTTTAAACATAGTAACCGGCCACCTTGGCTGATTAATTCAAAACGCCAATTAACTTTTATACACTGTCAGTTACGTTGTTCCTTTAAAATTATAGCGTCCCTTTCAGCTTAATGAGCGCTTTGACTAATAAAGTACCAGGATAACAACACCTGGCCTCCTATTCTATTAATATGTAAGTAAACGGTTTAAAGAGCGCTTAATGCGCGCCTTCCATTAGGAGACGCAGTAAATTATAAACCTCCTCTACATCTCTGATCTCCTGGTACCCCCGCTTAACACTAAGTGACAATCTTGATATAAATTTGGTGTTTCCTCCTAATAGCATCGCCTTGAGAACAGCTGTGTTATAAAAATGATTTAGGTGTATTATAGTTAAGTGATATTGGAACTTCTACTTTCTTCTTGTACCGGGACTTCGTTCCCACCATGGGATTTTTTTAAAATTACGGTTACATATCAATGATGAAGTTCAATTCACGAATGTTCAATTAGACGGCCGATTTGGTCGAGTAGTGACGCTGCCTCTTGATCGGCGGGTCCTGGGTTCGATCCCCAGTGGGGGCGAACATTTGTGTAAAAAGCAGATGTTTGTTCTCGGGTCATGGGTGTTTGTGTTTGTCTTTATGTGTGTTCCAAGGGACCCACGACACAAGGGAAAACCTCAGTGTGGGCCTTTGGGTGTGTAGCGTTTATTTATGAATTTAAAAAAATAAAATAATTAACTAACATTCATAACCGAAACGTTGTGCCCATTTCAATATTAATGTACTTAGAAAAATCCCTTAATTTACGCTTCCTTTATCATTACTATATTAGTATCGTTATGATATTTAATTACATTCATAACCCATATTCAAGGAATAAATTCATTATTAATTACGAGTTTAAGCAAACAAATAAGCGATGACAGACACATGTGTCAGATTAGCAACTGAATTAGAGCTTTTATTTTTAGTCGGGCTGTAATAGCCGAGTACGTCAGATTGTCCCGATTTATGGCGTCTTTCAAATTCAATTATCAACAAACGTAATTCACATCACTGACTCTTATTCTAAGAGGAGCGTCTCAGTTTGGACTAGCGTCTCAGTTGTTTTTCATGCTGTCTCGATGTCGACCACCCGCCTCAGACTTGTGCGAAAGGGACAACTGCAGCTTTCCGGCGAAATGCCGAGTTTTATTTCCAAAATTATGAGTTTAGGCATCAATGAATTCCTACCCCAAAAACTTAATTAAATCGTACGTTTTTGGTCTCTATCGATTTGTAAGCGTATAAACGAGGTTCACACGTTTTGTTTTTTCCAAAAAATTTCTTAGTTTTTCAACAGTTACCTCTTTAATGTTGAGAATTTTTTTTGCGAAAAATGCTGACTTGTGATTACAAGTCAGCATTAAATATCTTTTTGTCTACTAAAAATATCACAAAAATCAAAACGTACGGACCTAGTTATTGGTGATCTTGATACTATACTAAAATTTCACTGGGATCTGTTGACGTTTAGGGGATGGAATCCATTGACGCCGTTTGTATGGGAAAAAAAACACTGAGACGATCCTCTTAATAGCTCCATAATTCCAATGACTTTACTCACAATTTAGGCTGTATTGCTCAAGGCTTACATGACCGGTTAAATTCTGGATCATGCATGGTCAAGCGGAAGAAAATGGAACAAAGGGGGAGCGCCACATTCCCAGATGTTGTTGTCACCATTCCCAAAGTCCTACTTTCACAGATTAGTTCTTAATCTGAACTTGTAGGGAGCTCAAGAAAGTGCACGCATGAATCTCCCGGTGCGTATTTCAGAAAGATCTGCAGGACCATGGGTGGCGATGGCCAAGGGAAATGAAGTTCTTAATCTTGTTGACTTCGGTCGGGAATCTAATAAGTGACTTCTACAGCAGCCACTGACTTCTACAGGGTAAGGGAAAATTGAGATTAATGCTCAGACGTTTTGACTTTATATCATTCACATTTCTATACACTTCAAAATCAAACCAGATTGACGAAATACAGTCCGAATTGGTCTCAAATACCTGAATTTGTGACGTACTGAGAAAATGCCGTGTTTTGAGTAGAAAAAATTCGACGAGCGTGTATGAAGCGAATTATGAATGTTTTTTTTATTATTTATTAAGAATGGGTTCGCTCTTGACCACAATCTAGCTCAGGGCAACGATGCGGTCGAGCATGTAGCGAGCTCACCCAGAAGAAGCCTATTCACTCGTACTTTAAAGATATTCGGATTGTATGAGCTCGGAAATACAGACGCCGGCAGAGAATTCCACTCCTTGGCAGTGCGCAATACAAAAGATGAAGAAAAGCGCTCAGTACGTATCCGAGGTATCTCGACATGATAAGGGCGATACCCCGCAGTGCGTCTGGACGTCCGATGGAAGAAAGGGGCAGGCGGAATGAGCTCATGCAGCTCCTGAGCACACTTCCCGAAGTACATCTTATAAAAAACACATAGGCAAGCTACTTTGCGTCTATGAGCTAGGCTTTGTAGCTTAATCCTTAACCAGCTTTTTATCACAAACGAGCCTCCTGGCTCTGCGATCCACCGAGTCTAGTGCAGCTAGTTGGTATTTGGCCGAACCATCCCAAAGGTGGTTACAATACTCCATGCACGATCGGACCTGCGCCTTATAAAGGGTAAGAAGTTGATCTGGCGTGAAGTATCGCTTAACCTTGTTAAGGATGCCCAGCTTTTTCGCCGCAGTTTTGGAGGTGCCGAAGTTAAGGATGAATGTAGAGGAAACGAAATGTGTTTGGATCGTAGCAAGTGGCAGTCTGTAGTCTCTGCCTACACTAATGGGACAAAGACGTGAGCTTATTAAGAACAATAATGCATGCTAGTATGAAGTACTTACTATAATATTGAATACAGTAAACATCTATTTTCGTGCGTCGTCTGTTGATTTTTTTATGAGGCGCGCGTGGACGACTGTCATTTGTTTTCATTACTGATCCCTCTAAGAAAAAAAAATGTTCGCGTTTAGTGTATCAGAAAAATTAGCTTTCGGAAATTTTAAATAAAGTTATACACAGTATATTTTAATGCTATGAGTTTTTTTGAAACATTTTTGTCACTTTTTCTCTGCTAAACACGAATCACCGACTACTACAAGAAAAGATAGATTGGTGCTATATTTACCGGCATGCGGCACTACATGGCAAAATTATCTACATGTTACAGGCATATTGCTTTCGTTTACAAAGAGCTGCGTCATTTTACTTAAAAACTTATAATTTGTTTAGGTCAATAAGTGTAACGTAACGTATCCTAATATTGTAAATAATGCTACTATTCCAAGAATTGGTCGCGGCAGTTTATAAACGGCTCTTCATTTTTACTGCAAACTACAGCTTTGCACCATTAATTTCAGTTATTTTCCAAAACGTCAAAGAAAAGTCTTTGTAAGCTGTCGGCCTAAATTTCAAACAGTCGAATTCTACAATCAGCCTGCCACATACATATTATGGACACAGGAATTCCCTTCACTAATCCCAGTACATTATTGCCTTCTGATTTAGTATGTTATTTCATACAGTGGGACCAGTACGACACTAAACGCTATCAGACTAACATATGAACCGTTTTAACGTTATATTACCACTGTAGTACATTACTAACTGGATTTATTACAGTTTGTACAAAAGCTGAATTGTCTTATAGTGAGCTGGCTTAAATGTCGCCACTATTAGGTTGTTTTTTTTTTATTATGGTTACCAGCTTTTATTTGCGTGGTATGAACTGCAGTAAAGTGCATATCAAGCTTGAAATATGGGATTTAGACAGTTACATTTTCTTATTTCTTTAGTTTGTCTTTGTTGAGCCATGTTTAGAAATGTTACAGCCAGTTTAGAAAAAAAAATACGAAAATTACTACTTATTATGACAGAAGTGCTTGAAATCATTGAAATATTTCCAAATTCTAAGTAATTTAACATTTAAATCAATGATTCGAAATTTCCTCTAAAATAAGTTTATTTTATTTGTTTTTATTAATCCGACAACATGTTGATCATAATGCCACACAGAAATAATAGCCGAATCAACACCCTAACCACTCTTGTCCACTTAAACGCACAATACAACTACAATGTCGTATAATGGTCTAATAAGAGTGTACTTACAGAGCTCAAGTGCTATAAGAGGGGCGCTCACAACTTACGGCACTTGACGGTAGGAGCACATGCTACGCTATTTATGAGGGAAGCGACTACCGTTTTAGTGACAGCTGCTAAAATATTCAAAAGACGGGATCCATAAAAATACTTTTAGTAAAAAGAGAGATAAGGGCTAGTCCTTAAGTGCCAGGTGTCATATTTGATGATATAAGAGTAATATTACCGTGTAGATAATAGGTTAACAAGTAGTCAACTTAATTCTTCCTTTCAGTAACAGTTTCTAAGATGGCCTATTTGGCCTCTGCCTAGACATAATGCCTTTGATGAATTTTAAACTGGCTGATCATCGTCACTAACACTTCCGAATACGCTTAAGATGGTCAAATGATCACTCCTTTGGATTAGATCAGGCCAGACTTATAGGATTCACCTTGTTTTGTCATTTCTACATCTGACTTCAGCTATAATGTAACTATAATTTCAGATATATTTTACTAAAAATTCTCAAAACATTATGGTAAAAGATATAAAGATAAATCCAACTTAATAATTTTCAATAGAGATTTTAATGATTCATAAATACATAGCAAGCCTTACACATATGAATGATTATGAAAAAATATTAATTCTGGTTGCCACTCCTAGACCCTTCTTTCTAAAAAAAATCTCTCATCCACTTATAATTGTTTTAAATGGAATTCTTAACCTGTCGATACATTTGCATTTGCTTAAATACTTCTAAAGACACACCAATTAAGATTGTAAATTATGTAGAGTTGAAATTAAACCTCTTGTTTTCACGACACTAAAAGAAACTGTGAGGCGCATTCAAAAAGTTTATAACAACAAAAAAGGTTGGTCATAATCGTAAAAGTGTATCAAGTATCAAAATGATATCTACGGTTAGAGATTTATAACATTTGGCTGTGGGCCTTAGAATAGAAAATGTTGGAGGTGACACAACGCTGTTGGTCTTGTTCGTAATTGGTTAAGAGTTGTGACTATCAGAATTTTTGTCAAATGTATTGTCAAGTGGTTCTAGAATTTTACAATGCTTTGCTTCTCCCGTCAAATATTGTAGGGGTGAGTGTATGGACGGACGGACAATTTAATTGGTTGCGACCATTTTGAAGAGACTGGACCGTATTACAGAACGAGACTCAAGTCTATATCTATACTTAAGTACCTAAGGTTCGTATTACAGAACGTGACACAGACTCTGATCTATACTTAAGGCGACTACAGCACCTAAATTACGATTTTATGATGCGTAGATAAGCATGACGCACTGCATTAAATCGAAGAAAATAATACTACGGTAATATTCAGGACATAAACTAGATAAGTAGTTTGCTGAAAACATGATTCAGCACTTTTGGTTCGATAGAAAAAGCTCACAAAGTCACCTCTAAATACCGAATATTGTGTATCTTTTAAGCTGTAAAAACGATAGTAAAATGCACACAGGAACTTGAATTTGCTATCAAAATATTCGTGATTGAACACTCTCGATAAGTAGTTAACGCATTTTTCGATTTAAGCTGTTACCTTTCCATAAATCTCATTTTTCTAACTTTCGAACATTTTTTTACGCACGCACGCTTTCGTAGTCCGTAAACTTCGTGTATCGACACTGTTCGCACTGCCGGCCCAGGCCTGTTGAGAGACGGAGATGGCACTATTCCTATGTGTGCTGCCTTTATCGGGTGCTGTAGTCGCCTTAAGTAGCAGCCGGTCATTTTGATAGTGAGAGAAAGAAACAATCAATATGCATAGTTGAAGTCTTGACTCTCCTCCTGTTATACGGGCCGTATAAATTTAGGTAATATTATTAAAGAACCTTCCTACCTCAACACTCTAATGAAGTAAGTAAACATCGTGGGTTACGGTGGGCCCTGCATCGCGGGGCTCCAGTGGCGCCTGCGTCCTACTGCGCGCGCGCCGCACCGCGGGCGAAGACGCGGGACGAGGATAGTCTCATGATGAGTGACGTGGAAGCGGTGGTATGCTTCCGGAATGTGTGCTTACGTGTTTGGTTTAATAAGAAATAAAATTTCGGTGGTAGGAAGTCGAAAAATTCTGTGCTCCGGGAATTTCATTACGTACTTATTATTTTTAGTTTGATCCTGGTCTGGTAGTTTTATACTGTGTCATTTGCAATGTTGTACAAAGTTTATTCTGTGATGCATAGGGAAAATGAAAATAACATTAGTGAGCGATCACCATCATAAACAAGACTTTTTAAAGAAATATGTTCATAGTCATAGTCATATTATTGCTATCTGTACATTTTAAAGTAATAAAAAAACTAACAACCGCCAAAAAACTTTCTGCTACAAAAACATAGACTAAAGTATAGCGTGGTATCAATACGACATTTTCAACTTACCTTTAAAAAAAAACTGAATAGATAGAAATGGAACCAAAAGTTAAAAGTATGCGTGTGAAAAAAGACAGCTTTATTGCTAAAAAGCAAATGTAGTACTCATTAATTGTTTGTGGAGTTTCATTTCTTATTTTAGTTTTAAGTCGCTAAATCCCTAATGAGAGTGACATGTCGCCCAGTGAGGTCCTCCCTGCTAATCAGATGAGTGGTATGTCCAGACGCGGACAATCCAATTAGTATCGACTTCATCCTCTCATTATTTCACTTGATTACTTCTGTGTATCGATATTATGGATTCGGTTAAAAGATGCGTTCTATCATTGAAAATGCAATTGCTGGTTTTTTTAAAGCTTATAATTGTAAATGTATTAGTTCCTATACTTCTTTAACACTTTTAGTTTATTTGGAGTTATGAAATACACTTTTTAGTCGTATAAGGCCCTTTCTAAAAATAACTATTAAAATTATTATTTTTTGGTTTTAATCTCGCTAAGCTTCAAAAACAAAAGATCGACTTTCCATTTATTTAAATAAATAAACGCTACACACTCAAAGACCCACACTAAGGTTTTCCTTGTGATTTAACTGATCGCTGGTATGGAGAAGCGAATTTGTTAAATTTTTTGAACTACTTTTCTTAGGAAAAATTGTTCAGTTCAGTTATCTGACTCACATACATCGAAAATGTTTTCTCATGCAATGTTTCGTCTCTACATGAAATGAAAAATCGTTTCCCCCGAAAAAAACATTGTCGAAAAAATCTCTTGACAGCTGAATAAGAGTTATAGATGGAATCTAAAGCCAAATAGCTACTATCTCGGCGCAGGCAGTTTATGTCTGTCTGTGCATTTGTCATTGTCTGTGTTTACCTAATAATGTACTGGTACGCTCATTTGGTAAGCCTGTCAGCTAATTTGGCAATATATCTTTTTTATTTCGTCTCCTTTGTTATGGAGGCGCTTAAAATGTTGCTTTGCGGTTTCCTTATGGTCAGTAAAGCGTCAATATTATTCCAATCGCTATAAATGCGTTGCATACCTCTGAGAAAATACTAATTTTGTATTTTCTGGTGTAATTTTTTTTTGTATGCTTATTTATAACGCCGCAATTTTTCCGAAAAGAGCGACTCATTAATTCTAAATAGGCAGTTTCTTTTTTCATTGTTAAATATTTCGGTATTAAACATTTTAAACTTTATTATCTAATCTAGTCATATGTGTGCCACTGGTAGGCAAAGGTGTTTAAAGTTTAAAACTAGTTATCAAAGTTAAGGATCTGAATCAGCCCACTAAACTTTACAATTTTCCCTAAGGAATATAGGTCAAAATATAAAAAAAGAGAACAATAAACTAATTTAAGTACGAGAAGTCGATTTTTTTTAATAATTTAAAGTCACGTTACTTAAAAACAAACAAACAAAATAAATCATAATATTAATCGGAAATTTTAAAAAGCGAATAGCGCCATCTTACGGCTCCCTTTATCTTAGAACACGGAGTTAGTCATCAGTAGCGTAGATGTCACGTTGCGTAGATAGCAGGTAGTATTCATTACGTGGACATGACATTCGTTATCTGTGCTCAGTGTGACCAGTTAACAGCTTCCACAAAGGGTTAAGGACCTTAAACATTTATTAGATTTTAGAAAAATATTTTTAGGTAAAAATTGCGGTACTTATGGATCTATTTAACTCTCAAGACTATTTAGATTAGAACCAAATGTTGCGATTTTTGTCCCTGGAAGCTTTCTACTTTCGTGTTTTTGTGTGTTTCGTGTTGTGTATTTGTTTGAATATATATTTTTTTTAATTTTCTCTCTTTGTTAAGTGAAGCTTTCGGCTTAAGGGCTTACATTCTTTACTTTTCATCATTCTTTCACCGTGTGTTAGGTTAGTGTTGTATATTTATACAAATTTTATTGTTTTTTAAGTAATATATTTTTGTGATTGCTTTGGATGAAGTACACTATGATTTTATGGCTAATATGTTTTTGTCAACCTATCTTACTGTTGACATTAGACTTTGTTAAGTTAAGTTCTGTAAAGAGCTGTAAAAAAACGTAATTTATTTTTATTTATCATGGTCATAGACTTACATATATCTATCTATGGAGGGGACGCCCGTCAGGCACAGGCGGGTGATCAGTCCACTTACTTGGGACTATTTCACCCAATTCCCCACAACAGCGCATGAGTTTTACCTCTGCACTGACAGTTCCACCTCTTTGAACCTACCCGAAGCTTTAGCAAACCCGATTATATCCTTTATGTTAAGCTCTTGTATTTGTTCTCTTTTACCTCATCCATGCCTATTGTCTCTAGACTTTGAATTGATGTCTATGAATTAAATATTTTACCAACGTTTATCAGCTGACAGAGCCAATTTGCTGCAGAAAATAGTTAACATGATTATTAATTCATTGCGTATACAACGGGTATCCAAAACTATAAACCTGAAATATATGACACGAGCTTCACCAAGCGCGACTTAAAAAAGTTTTTATACCAAACTTAAAACAGTTCCGAATAAGACAAGACTTCGCACTTGGTAATGAATAATTCTTCAACAGTGCCTCATAATAATTTGTTGGAATCGAAAAGGTCTTAAGCGTCTTGGTTGCAATTGTGAATACTATAAAACACCTTATTTTAGCCGCATATAGAATATCCAGAAGTCCTTTTCTGAAGAAAATGTCAGTTAAGCTGTTTTTTATTTTTCGAACACGGAATAAAGGTCATTTGAAATTCCCGCGCACCGCCTCTAAATGATTACAACGGAAGCCGACCATAACGCGCCGCCCAGTATAAATCATCCACTTAACACTCTACACTCAAAAACCTAACGACAATATCGCCTAAATATACCCACGACGCATAAAAAGTAAATAAGTTTATTTTACCGGCGATGAGAAACTATGCGGCGACGCCTGAGCTACGGCTCTTGTCACAGCAATGGACGCCTCCCGTCTATCATACATCTTCCATCTCTCTCACACGTTCTATAAAAGTTATACACCATCTCACTCTAACAAGCCATGCGTGAATCCACGCTCGAAACAATAACGTCGATAATTTCTTAAACTATTTTCGAATTTCGAACCCTAAATTTTTAAAATAGAAACATATTATTTTTAAAAATAAAACATCCGAATCGAGAGATAAAGTCGAAACAATACGATACTGGCCAGTTATTTTTTAATTCGGCTAATATCTTTTTTGCGTCAATATTGAAAAATGTCGTCGGCGTCACGGTCGCCTGCATATAATTTTTTTTTGTTTTTTTTTTCAACTGACACAGAAATGCTTTTTGGCTGTCGCCCGTTATCGGAAACGGGAAAAAGGTTTGCGAATGGTTTTTCGATGGGATATTTTTGTATTCAAATTTTTTATAAAGATCACAGATATATCTTTCCAATTCTCTTAAGAAAAATAACGTCACTTAAGAACAAAGCATTTTCTCAATAAAAAAAACTCAATAAAAAAAAACTCCATAATAGTTAATCATTCAATGTCATATCAATTAGGCTTATGTTCTCAAGAGCTCATTGATTCGTGTTGAGTATCTCGTCTATCTATTGTAATTCATAAGCACAATGGTCGGTTTTGTATGGAAAAGCAAACATAATTCTTTATTACAATGCGGTATAATAATTTCGTGAAAGCCGAGCCGTTTTTAGTAAAAATTCAATGTTTTCCGGGCGGTTGCTCGTAGGGTAGAGCTTCACTGAAAGCGTTTTTCTGTTCATATTAAATTAGAAATCTACCTACTAAACTGAGCTACCCTTTTATTGCGGTGCTTTCTAATTATATAAAAATCTGACTCTTGAGAAAGAGTCTAGAAATTCATTCGCTTTATTAGAAACTAGCTTCCCGCGCGGGACTTCGTTCCCGTGGCAATTCGGGAAAATCATGTACCCTATATCCATCCCAGATAATGTAGGATTATAATGGTGAAAGAATTTTTCAAATCGGTCCAGTAGTTTCGGAGCCTATTCGATGCAAACAAACAAACAAACAATCAAATCTTTCATCTCTATAAAATGTATAGATTTGAACCCGGTACCGGGACCGTATATCTGTGATTTTATACGTATTTTTCTATTTATAAAATCTAAATACTAGTGGCTGCGTTGAGTTGCAGAGTTTGCGAGTCAATATTTTTCAAAATGGCTGAAATATATTTTTTTATGTTTTCAACCCTCATGATATTTTGAAAAGTATATATCGACGATGTGGCGACCTCATCCAGAAGAAGCATATTCACCCAAAATCAAAAAAAAATCAGACCGAATGAGCGCGAAGCGTCTCCGTTTCAGCTTGGACAAAAATATACTTTTTATGTTCTATCGGATGTCTGTCCGGATCATCGAGCACATAGCCTACAGAGTAGAAATGTTGCCTATTTTGTGTGAAAACGATGATGCCAATTGTTTAATAATCGCATCTACTCATACGGCTCTCTGATTGGCTGACTCAAGGTCAATAGGGATTGCAAAAGCGGGCCTCAAAGATAGTTCGGATGATCTTCATCTGCAGTTCGCACTTCTCAACCGATTCTCGTGAAATTTTGTGAACAGGTTCGATAATTAAGTGGAAGTTTTGGTCGATTCATTTTTTTGTTCTTTTAATAATAATAATAATAACGTTTATTGTACACACAGGACATAAATTACAGACATAAGACAGTACATACAAAAAGGTTCCGCTTATTTCTAAAAAGAAATTTCTACCAGCAGACCTGTTGATAGGATAGAGCAAGAAGAAAGGAAGACAGACGTGTACTATAGGAGAAAAATAGATGTAACAAATTGAATGCTAATTATTACTTAAATACTACATATTACTCCAGCTAAATATATATACAATTTTATAAACCTAATTTTAAAGATTTTGTCTTTGAAGAGCCAATTTATTTCAATCCGCTATCGCATCTGCTCCGCTCATCGCTTCCACTCGCAACTCACACGTCGGACCACATTAGACGCACGAACAAACGCACTGTTCGGTCGAGTTACTAAATATTAAAACGGTATTTTGTTACCTTATTATTTATTGTTATGTTATCTTTGTTGAGATGTGATGTTAACCCGTGACTTGGTACTGGTAGAGTAGGGACTTAGTTTTGATCAACGATAGTTACCTATATAGTACGTACAGAATAACTTATGCATATAGCTATAATTAAATTAAATAAAACGCTTATACCATAGCTAATACCATATAGGGTAGCTTCCAAGCAGAACTGTGAGTAAAAGAAAAACTTTAAACATGCCACTAGCTGCCGATTCCTCCAGGGATTGGCGAAAAGCTGACATACATATCACCATAATACTCATGTACGTGAGCGTATAGTACAGATACAGGGTATACTGAATCTTATTCAAGGCATTTAGCCTTCAAGACAAATATTCAGTCGATAATGTCGATGTTCAGATTAATTCAGACGTCTAGACACGAAAATGTATTCTAGTATTTGTAATACAATGACTGAACACTAAATCAGGCGGGTGGTGCCTAGCTCACTTTTCAAATCCTAGGTTTTGCGTAGTCTCTGGAGTTGTATTACCTATTTTTATGTATGTCTAGGTATACTAGTCAGTTTCTCATAGATAGAGTCAAGTGTGTTGCGCTGGCGAACTTAGCTAACCCTGGTGTCAGAGTTTTCTAACCGCACAATGGCCTCTGACTTGGTTTTAACAACTGTAGTCAATCGACAACAATCGGGAGCGACAGCTTAACGTGCCCTCCGAAGCACGGCAATGCTCGCAAAGGCTTGCCGGGCGGGGGGGGGTTGGGGGTTCACGAAAACACGAAACATCGTAAAGTAGTATCGGAAATATCTGTTTTACCTCCAAAATTATTTTCTTAAACCTCCCCCGACACAGAATTTTGTGGCTACGCCCGTGAACGCTCGTGATATGTTGCCACTTTGGTCACTCATCAGGTTCCGTTGCTAAACCTCACTGATATAAGTACTATGGAAAGTATTGTGTAGTAGTAGCAAAAAAAGGAAGTATTTACAAGAAATCTTTATGAAACTCACTGATATCAACCAATCACGCTCGACGTAATTTTTGTATCTTTTTCCTTATGTGCTATATAAAAAAGCATTAAACTTTAGAGATTCTGTGCTCGACAACGAAACAGAAGCCTATTTCCTATTTATAAGCAATTTCTCGAGCCGATCGCGGTGTTGTGTAGAGACAGGTAGAACACTTCGCTGCCACAAGTTATGTTGCAGTATATGAAAATACTAGCCGTGTGTTCTTTTGCACTGTAGAAGAAAAGTCACACTCAAGGCCCTTTTATTTTGTCTTTTACTAGTTTTGCATACGGCCTCTATTCTTTTCCATTGTCCTCCTCTTCCAGTTACTTTAGGTTTTTCGTAGGGATTAGTTTACCTTTTTTCAGACAGCATCACGTCAGGTTACCTTTTTGCACTACGGAATGCGTCGCTCTAATAAGAGAGAGAAGGGTGACGTCACGGTCAACATGTATAGCCCGATGTGCTGTCGTGTGTGCCTTAAATTAATATCTACTGTGACACTTATTTTTTGTCTAATGTAACGTAAAACTAAATAGTAGGAGGCGGCCGCTGAACACCGACCGGTGAGACATACATAACCGATGGTGAGACAGAACCGATCACTGAATAAATCCTTGAAGATGCCCACGTCCAGCAGTGGATATCTTAATGTTCTTTTTTATTCATTATTGGTTAGAAAAATAGTCTAACGGACACAGGGCTCTATTCGAAACAGTGCAGGGGGTTTAGATTAGACCAGTCCACCACATAATCCTACAAAACTGTTTAAAACTGTTTTTATGTAGGATCAATTATCTTGCGGTAACGATTAAAACTTGAATAAGAATTACAGTCTGTAAATCGCCTTTCATTCCCAAATAAAATAAGATTTTGCAAAAGAATTTAATTACTTTCTCTCATTTCCCTTACTGCTTGATACAACTGCATATACGGTGGTAATGTGTTATGGAATACACAAGACGGCCATATTGAATAATTCAGTAGACAAATTGTAATATTATACGATTGCGGGTATTTTGTCGTGGTCGGCGCTGGTAACAGGATCCTGTGGCCGGAATGTGACGGCTAAGGGAAAGAATTGGAGAGCACATATACACAGAAACATGTGCTCACATTTTGACACATAATACTTAGTATGAAATATTAGGCAAAAGTGGTGGACTATGGCCTAAATCCCCTTCGTGTTTCGTAAGCCCGTGCCCCTCAATTGGGACGTATATGGGCTGATGACGACGTCTGAAAATTATATCCCTCCATGTAGGTATCTCGAGTATACGAGTATAGCTTCTCAAACAGACCTCTTTTGTATGAAAAATCGTGCAATATCCCTAGACCGTGTTGATGTGTGTATTTGTTTTTTTTTAAATTATAAACTCTTGCTTGACCTCAATCTTGACCATAAGTTCAAAGATGAGGTCGACGATGGAGCGAGTTAACCCAGAAAATGCCTATAAAGGCACTGGTACTCCCACGCACCGACGGAACACAGCAAGCTGTTTGGCGTCGGACTTCGGTAGGAGGTTGGTCGCGAACCAGACGGCCCTTTACAGATCCTACCACACCGCATGAGACCATAGGACCTCAGATTCAGGAAAAAACCGGCCAAGAGCGTGTCGAGCCACGCGCATTGTAGGGTTCCGTAGCAGCATGGTTCAAATACATTCTTATTAATCCCAACAGTGTTTGGCACTTGGTCGACTATTACTCGCAAACTTGAAGGACCAACTTATGTGTGATAGTTTTCCTTTAAATTTCGTTGTATATTCTACCAACGTGAATTTTTTCACATTTTTAGAAACAACCGTTTAGCAGGTATAGGGGGGGACACTTGTAATTGACAAAAATTTTCACTTTAAAAATTTATATTTCGCAAACGGAGTGCTGAATCGAAAAACGTTCTCAGTAAACCCCTTCTATCTTTTAAAATGCTATCCTATGATACCCCATTCAATGATATTGGCGAGAAAAAAAAAATTCATCGCCCTTTCACGTCTATCGGAGACACCCGAAAAAAATTTTTTTTCTAAGATTTTACTCTACAGTTCTGTCGACGTGATTCTTATGTATAATCATGCTTAGTTTCAGCTCTGTAGTACCAAGGGTTTCTTAGGAAACCTGCGGACAGACGGACAGACGGACATGGCGAAACTATAAGGGTTCGTAGATTACTACGGAACCCTAAAAATGAAGTGTCGTTGCCTGGGATGGATTACTAGGAGGCAGGTCTCATTTGTGTTTCCTTAGTCGCCTCTTACGACACCCACGGAAAGAGATGGGGTGGTGTTATTCTCAACCGATCACCACACTGTTAAACTCTGTTATTCTTATGGTTTAAACTCAATCGAAAATCACCCTAAATTAAATTCATTCATTTTCAAGTACGAAATATACAATATTCATTGCAGATGGTACTCTTCAAGATGAAACCACTTACTTATAATTATAACCTACCAAGAAGTGAAGTAAAAACAGCGATATTCAAGAGGTAGGTAACTACTAACTGGACTGTTCTTTTATATTAGACAAAAAAAACTTAATAAGAAAATTTACTGTAATGACTGTAATGAAATGAAACTCAAATTTGAATACAATTAAATGAGTAGTAAAACTAACTGTTCAGTTATTAATAGAACATTATTACTTCTGAGGCGCCATACAATGCAAGGATTGCATACCAAACGCAACATACAATGGACGACATTACCATAATACACTGATAGGATATTTTAATTCGTATTATACAACTTATAAAGAGTTATTGGTCGTATATTGGCTGTGTAAAGAGTCAGTATTGTCTACACTAAAATAAAAAGGAAATATTTAATTGTTTGTATGTTTGTTTGTTGGCATTAAATGGGCTCTGAATATTCTTTCACCTTTAGAATCGAACATTATCCCTGAGTAACATAGGCATTATGCCTGAGTAATTTTCCCGAATTAACACGGGTACGAAGTCCCGAGCGGAATGCTTGTGTGTAATATAATACGGCAATAATATCAAATGTGTCAGCATTCATTCAATCTTATTCGCATTGTGTTAAATCTTTTAATTATGTATGGTTTTTTTTTGGATTTTATTTTATTTTATGTATAGGATATGGGTGCTTTTTTTACCTGAAATAAAGAGATTTATTTATTTATTATTATTATTATTACTGTGATGTACCATCAGTTTTTTAATAGGCGGTTTTTCTACATTCTTCTTCTTATCGTTTAGGTATAGTCAAGTGTGTGGCGAACTTGGCTAAACCTGGTGTCAGAGTTTTTGCTACATTAAATAAAATGTAATCAGGAATTCTGGTCTTTCAGAAATCAAAATTGATAAATGAGGTAAATTTGAATTGGATTGAAAGTAAATCATGAAAATGCGTACTAGCCTTGTATTTTGTACGGAAACAGTAAAAGTGTATCTGCATACAAGGATATAGTAATTTGAGGAACTTTATTTCAAATAAAAATAGTAAACATTAATCGTCTTTAATTGCACTCTATAAAATACTCTCAAAAACAAACTGCCTTTCCGTAGGCGTTGTAGTAACATTATATCAATCACCCCCTTATATGTTCAATTGACTTAATACCTAATACGGTAAATGCCGCAGTATAAAATCGTTTTACAAGATTCCACTTGCTTTTGAGGTCGTATCTAATATTCAGTTCGTTAAAGACTTTTATGTTGCACAGTTACACAGCTTACTCATTTACTAAGATCTTATAATATTATCTTTGTCTATCAAAGTCCTCTCTTATTTTCCTCCAAGACTCCCAATGCAGTACTTAACGAATTTATTTCAGATCACGATCAATACTTTAGTAATTTTTTTTATGATAAGGGATATTTACAACAAGTTTTTTTTTGATAGGACGTTGTCCCGTTTTCTTCTAAAATGAGATTTCCTAAAATTATGTTAAAAGATGCTAGCTATACCAATAAAATCTTTCAAATTCTTCAGTAGAACAACTGTTAGGAAGAATCATTTAGTCTGTGATGCTTGGTAATTGACGATATTGGTAGCTAACAACTAATCATTGGCTATTAAGAGATAGAGCCACTAAAACAACTAAAAGGCCACTTAAATTACCTTTAGTCGTATAAGAGTTACTTTTACAGCTACGTGCTGTACAGTGTGCACTCACTGACTCATGAACAGTTTATGGGCTAGAAAATGTGTTTAGATAGTTTATTTTGCAATTAATTTGAAGCAATTGCTGAATAATTGATTGATTTATTAACTAGTTGCATTGCTCAACTGATTTCGTTGCATTTTGCTTTAAGAAGTATTTCTATATTTACTAACTTCAAAAAAGGAAGCTATCAAATCTTCCCCTTTTTTTGTAGAAAATATATTCTATCCGTCGACAAACAATGCCAGAAAAAGTTCCATTAATACATAGTTCTATTTTACTTTTTAGTTCGATTTTGAAGTCGATTAAAGTTTTTAAAACTTCACATTTATTGTTATGTTTGTTCTCTTTTTTTTGTGTTCAAGTTGCCATAGTAAGTAATCAGCCTATGTACGTCTACGTCCCTACCGAGGGCCTCGCTGGCTGAGCCCTTCTCAACAGAGAAGGGGATTTAGGCCATAGTCCATTACGCTGGCACAATGCGAGATTGGTGGATCGCGCGCCTTTCGAAAACTGGAGACCTGTTGCTTTCATCACGATGTTTTCCTTCAACGCCATAGCCATATCTGGTCTAGAATATAATGTTACAGTAAGAATCTATACTCGTGCGTAGAATTATATACTCCTGTGTTTAAATCGTTTTTAAACTAGTGTTTAAATGCATCAGACACCCTAACATTACGTCGCTATACATTCAGCCGTATATTGGTGTTCAATATTTATTTTGTTCTGCGCCCGCGCCGCCCGCGCCCCGCCCCCTTTCGCCTGCTCATTATACCCGCCATTATGATGGATTATTCCCGTCTTACTAAAGGTGTTGATTCTTTATTTTAAAGCTATATGAAATCACTAATATTTTTTACAAAATTCTTGTATGGCGTTTGGGCTTTGGCCTGTATGGTTGATATTTCTGTAGCAAAAATTTCAAAACTAACACATGATTGTATTGATTTTAGTAGGAATTGTGTTATATCAGTGCAATGCAATGTCAAACAAATCAACCTCATCATGATTGAATGCATCCGTGGCCACGAACGCTCGTTTTCAGTTGTATCCTTTATGAGGTTTTTTAGACTTAGCTATACACCATTTGGTTACGAGTTAATGGAACGTATAATTTGATGTTGAGACTAAAGAAAGGTATCAAATTAATTGTTTCTTATCGAATTGTTTTTTCTCAATAGGGATGTTGACAGTGTTTGATTTTATGAATTATTGTATGTGAAACAAAAAATAATGCTAGAAATACATTAATATCCGAAAACAGCATTAGAATTGGTTTATAAATGAACAAGTTATTAGCATTTATATTAACTTAAGGACTAGCTATCTCATTTTGTGGGGAGAGCTAGCTATCTCGTTTTGACCTACGCAAACAAATGGCGGTGACGTCACGTGCCAGTAAGTGCATCTCTTTTTCCCCCTTAGTTGAAATTTAATACCTTGTAACTTTTTTATTTCTCAATAGTTTTCAAAAATTATTTTGGTTTTGGGTTTTGGATTCAGTTCCTTTTTAAGATAAACAATTTAAAAAAATTGTCAACATCCCTATTCGATCGTTTGCAAATTCTCACCAGGGGTTCATTACTTAATCTCGTGGATTTTAAATATTTAAGTTTGTCAGGAATGCGCATTCTAAAAGTATATCTAAAACATCTTACCAGTCTTTGAACTTTCAAACATTTTTTAATTTTGAGAATAATAAAAATGACCCACTGGTGTGGTGGATTTAAGCCAAAGGAAAAACAAGAATAACCTTTAGTGTGTTATTTGTGCTTTATTCAATAACAAAACGTGTCCTCCCCGCCCATGCCTTATTTATAACAGTTATTTGTCAAAATAAACAATAAATTATTATTAATAAACGTTTAAAAACAGTTAATCTGTTGCGTAACAGGTACCAAAGTTTGAGTTATAGCTTTTGGGATTTTTTGGTTGTTGGTAATTATTTTCTTTTTATAATTATGTCTTCTGTTTAGTACTCTGCACCATATTTAACTCATTTAAAAGGACAACCTTCTCAACATTTTAAAAATTGACAATTACTGAATACCATTTACCACTCAAGTGTATCTTCCACCGTAACATTGTCAAACCCGTAATATTGTAATTTGACTTAGTAAGATTATAAACTCTCGGTACTTTGTGAACTAAACGCAGCAAAATACACTCTGACATTGGCGAAATCACGCCACATCTAAAAAATTGAATGGAACTGCCAGATTTTTTTCACAGTGACGGACTTTTTTATAATATTTATGCAACCTAACCTAAAAAAGCCCAACCTCTCTTACCAGCCCATATACGACCCCACCGAGGGGCACGGGCCTCCCTTCGAAACACGAAGGGGATTTAGGCCATAGTCCACCACGCTGGCCCGATGCGGGTTGGTTACCTTACCTATCCTAATTTCATGCAAGCCCTTAAAGTTTCTTATATTTTTATTTTTAGTAGGCAAATTGTAATATCGTGGAAAATTATTATATGACTAGCGGAATTGTAAATTATCGTTTTTACTTTTTTCCGGTGACACCCGTTAATTCAATTCGATTCAAAATGTCTTTATTTCATAGAACATTCAGGATGTTACTAAAAATAAGTCAAAATTACATAAAACACATACAAATCTATTTTTATGACCGTGTGGTGATCGGTTAAGAATAACAACACCCCCATCTCTTTCCGTGGGTGTCGTAAGAGGCGACTAAGGAAACATAAATGAGACCTGCCTCCTAGTAATCCATCCCAGGCAACGACACATCATTTTTTTTTAATCTGAGGTGTCGACCTTTTGTCTCATGCGGTGTGGTAGGCTCTGTAAAGGGCCGTCTGGATCGCGACCACCCTCCTACCGAAGTCCGACGCCAAACAGATTGCTGTGTTCCGTCGGTGCGTGGGAGTACCAGTAACTTTATAGGCATTTTCTGGGTTAACTCGCTCCATCGTCGACCTCATCTTTGACCTTATGGTCAAGATTGAGGTCAAGAGTTAACCCATCTTAGAATTAAAAAAAAAATCTTTATTCTTTATTGTACACACAAATACATATAAAAATTACATAAAAGAAAGGACATGTACCAACATATTCGTTCATTCAGTATGTTACATTAAAGGATTTAAGTACAAACATACATACATATACATACATACATACATATACAATAAGATTCCCATGTGTATTCAAAACCTACCTTTAGAAAAATTTAAGACGATAATTAAACAAAAATTTTTTAAAAAGGGCTATTATAGAATTTCGGATTATCTGTTAGACAAGCAACCATGGGAATAAATCCAGAGTTATTCAGATATTAAGTCAATTAAAATTCAAAGTAAGAAAATTTATATGATTGACTTAAAAAGAGCGACCCTCGGAGTTTCTTGCCTATTCTTCTCTTGAGGAAGACTGCACCTTTGCGAATAGGCGCAAAGTCAAAAGTGCTAATGTAATTCATCATATTGACGTGTTCAAGTATCATTTTATATGTTCAATTAAATAAACACTTTTGAGTTTGAGTGAGTTTGACCCTATTGACTCTACGCTTCTACGCGAAGGTGCGTCTTCCCCACATAAGAATAGGCAAGAAACTCCGAGAGTGCTCTTTTTAATCTTATTACAATTACGAAACAATAACTCCTATAATGCCCTACAGCTCTTTTTTAATGCCTAATCAATACCTTCAAAATCTTAAGACCACTAAGTTAATCTATCGATGTAAGCGACATTCTGTATCGATATCGAGGTATCAACGGACGACCCGTGTCACAACATCAGCCGCCTACTACTAACTGGTAATAAGTTAGGCTTATCTTTTCATATGTTACTGGTTTTTATGTACTAAATATTTGTATGACCATAGAATACATAATAAGAATTGGTTAAAGTAAGAAATTGATAATTTTTTCCAAGCAGAATTTTGTTCATATGTTATTTGTTTGAACGGCTATTTCTGAAACTGTTATGTATTTGAAAAGTTTTTTTTTATTTTACAGAGACTTAGAATAAAATAAATTCTTTTCTACTTTAGATTTACTTACTGAAAACGAACCTCAAAATTTTCTTATTTCATCTGTCACCCGTTCCAATATTTACTTGTCAATAAATTAAGTAAGCCCAAACTTACCTTAATCTTGTTATAATTACTTCACAACATTTTATTTGATTTGGATTTCGCATTTCCGAGAAAAATCCAATAATGTTGAAAAAATCAATATTTCTAAAAAACTGTATGGCGAACGGCAATATCATATTTTAAAGACCTAATATACCACGCGTTTAGCCTAGTTTCTCATTGAATTTAAAATATATATTAGGTCAGTTTAAATAAATTAATAAATTAGGTAAACTTATGTGAGCTTGAAGAAAACTCACTAAGAAAACTCGAAAAGAAAACATTGTGTGTGCGCGCATTTGTTTACAAATATGAATTAGTAGCGGATGCAACTGGAGCTGCGTGTCGGAGTCCTGATTGTGCAAATTTCTTTGAAGTTTTCCCTCAGATTCGAGATGAGATTCAGGCGCGCGGTCCACAAACCCGCATTAGGCCTACAACGTGGTGGAACATAGCCCTGACCTCTTCCCTGCTTAAGTCCCTTGGTGGGGATGTTATTGGGCTGATGACAAAATTATTGGGCTAAAGATGATGAGATTCTATTTGTATGCAACTAATTCATATACCTACGGACATAACTCGGAAAGAATATTTGGTATACATCGCGGCACTGGCTAGCTATCACGCTACCTCGAAAGGAAACAAAAAGCCCGGTTTTGTTTTGTATCTACCTCAAAAAAAACACGTAAAAAAATAAAAACAAACTACTTTCGTCCTCCTATAAAATCTTATTTATTAGCACAAAAACCTTAAACGCTTAGTTTTGTCACCGAACTAAAAAAAAGGAGTTTTTTTATTCGTCGTAAAGTGAGGTAAAAACAAACGCGAGCGTAGGCGTCGTACCGTGTTCGCTCGTTGTTTTATGTGCCGTAGTTTATAGCCAGTTACCGTCCGACGGATTTGGTGCGACGCACTTTATCGCATTTGTCACTTGAACTTTTTTGGGAGTTGTGCATTTTATGTAAATTAAATGCAAAGTACTATAATGGAATATGTTACCCATTTAAGACCAAGAGTTCGGATTTTAAATTCTATTACTTAATAAACTCTATTAGAAATTTTGTGGCACATTCCTGCATACCACCTTAAGGAAAGGGGCGAGCTGAAAAACAGCGCTGCACGGAGCCACGGTTCCACTGTAGCACAAGCTGAGTTTGTTCCCTTTGTCACAGTGTGTTATTTAAACTAAGTAGGTATATGATTATTTTTTAAAGTGCACATTTTACAAACTAGGCGATTAAAATCAAAACTAATGAAGCTATAAGTGTGAAATTTTGTAAAGATGATCTTAAATTATTGTGGAAGCTTACATAAAAGAGATTACACGGAGTTCCCATGGGAACGAATTTTAGGGCAGACGCTGGTTGATATCTAAGTTTGGTGTTTCAGTCGCAGCCCTCTATCTTTCAAACTATTAGAGACGGCGTATCCAAATTTTCAGAAAATACGTATTATGATGGTATCTATCGTGAAATATAATAAATAAAATTATAAACCAAAACCACCGTGGGGTACCCATACGAAAAACGTTCAAAATATCGCATTTTTTTTTAACAACTTTTGTTACTGCTCTATTTCAAAAACCATGTAATGCATACATTTCAAACTTAGTACACATTTAAAAAATACTTTACATTAATTTAAAAAAATATGAAAAACAGTCAAGAGTGAGTCGGACTCAAGCTAAAGATATTTAAACAGAAACTCGCACTCGAACTGTTTTTGTCACATTTACCTGGTTATTTGTCGTAGAATTACTGTTATTATTTACACTATAACTCAGAAATTTTAGAATAAGTGCATTCGATGTATATGTCTTCGTTTTATTATAATATCACAGTAATTCTATGACAAATAACTAGGTAAATAAATATTACAAAAACATTTCTAGTGCGAGTTTCTGTTTTTACATTTTTAGCTTGAATCCGACTCTTTCTTGACAATTTTTAATATATATTTTTTTTATAATGTAAAGTGTGTTTTAAACGTGTACTACGTTTGGATATGCATTATATAGTTTTTGAAAAAGAGCAGTGACAAAAGTTGTTAAAAAAATGCGATATTTTTCACGTTTGTCGTATGGGGTTAAAGTTTTTTTGTGGTTTTTTTCTATTTTACGATAGTCACTTTTATAATACGTATCTCCTGAAAATTTTAAAATGCTGTCTATAATAGTTTAAAAGGGCTGCAACTGAAACACAAAACGTACATATCAACAGCGGACGCCCTACAATTCGTTCCTATGGGAATTCCGTGTAACCTCTTTTAGGTAAGCTTTTACCATATTTGAAGATCATCTAAGCAAAATTTCAAACTTACAGCTTCAATAGTTTTGATTTTACGTGGAAATCTTTGTTAGTGGGTAAAAAATACCGATTCTTCTTTTGTATGGGAATTTCTTAAAACCCCGTGGAGGGGGTCGGACCCCAAAATTTTGGTAGGACTCGGCTGATCCTCATTTCTAGTGCCAAGATAAAGTTGTAAACAAAGTTTCATTGATGTACATATTTTGCCTCCAAAATATGCTATTTTTCCTGTGCTACTGAGCGCTTTTCGTCATCTATACACTAATATTATAAAGAGCAAAGATTTGATTGTTTGTTTGTTTGTTTGCATGGAATAGGCTCCGAAACTACTGGACCGATTTTAAACATTCTTTCACCATTAGAATGCTACATTATTCCTGATGAACATTAGGCTACACAATTTTCCCGAAAGCCCACGAGTACGAAGTCCCGGGCGGAAAGCTAGTCTTTTATATTCCGCACTGCCAAGGAATGTAATTTCCTGCCTGCGTCTCTATTTCCGAGCTCATATATCCCGAATCTCTTTAAAGTTCGAGTGAATAGGCTTCTTCTGGGCTGGGTCGCCCTTATGCTTGATTGTGGTCAAGAAAGCACCCCTTGTTAATAAATAAAAAATCTGATATGAAACACCTTTTAAGCCGAATTTATCGAAATCCGCGCACTAGAACGGGCTTCTTCATCTTTCTCTTTCTCTTTCTCTAAATATTTAAAAGAAGAAACTGACTGACTGACATATCAACGCACAACCCAAACCACCGGGTCTAGAGATTTCAAATTTGGCACGTAGGTTCTTATGAGGTCTAAGGGAGCACTAAGAAAGGATTTTTGAAATTCAACCCCTAAGGGGGTGAAATGGGGTTTCAAAAGTTTGTATGGAGAAAACATTTTTTTTTTGACATTTTTACTCAAAACTTCATGAGGAATATACCTTGAAGCAAATAAATGTGTTTTGCTAATTTTCTAAAATCAAAGATTTAGATAATGAAATGGGTGACAAAAAACATTCTTTGTGCGAGCGAAGCCGCAGAAAAAAGCTAGTTTTATAATTTTATAAATATAAGTTAAAATAAATTTCTTAGTAGGTACTAAAACAACATCCGAAGGCGAGAGTCGTTGTAACTAGCAGTTTTAAATACAACGTGACAAGTAACATATCGGGCTATGTAACATGACACTTTAGTGTAGGTAGACCCCACAGAACTGCCTCACAAAGACATACTAGTTTGTATTTTTGTTCTTGTTTTGTTTTTCACTTGGTTGCGTATGTGTAAAATTATATTTACTTGTCTTTTTGAATGTACGACCACATACGAGTATCTTCACTGTGTTTCCTGTAGGGTTAAGTAGAAACTTTGAGCTTTCAGATTATATTTACTGACTAGAGAACTCGTATGCCCGGGATTTCATTTCTCTGTGAATTTTATAAAATCCTTCCTTTAGCTTGGGCTTGGCATTAATGAATTAGGACCTTGTATATGTATATACATATTAAATTTGTTTGTAAATATTTTTGGCAGTCAATGACTGTACCTGAAAATGTCTCATACTTAACTATTTCTTTATCCTTGTCTTTTATAACAGGCATTTACGGATTTGATCACTTCTTCGTTGGTTTCGAATACATTGAGTTAGCCGATAAACCGACAGACAGGCGATAGTTACTTAAAACCGTCAAATACATGAGTCTTTTAACTCAATACCTATTCGCAAAGCTACAGACTTTAACCCTGCCTATTTACCGCTAAACCTGCCTATTTGTAATCCTATTTTTATTTCAGCCTATTTTTATGCCTACGTTATGAAAGGAACTCTTGTGCAAAATTTCAGCTCACTAGGTCCAAGAATTTAGGCTGGGCATTGATGAATCAGTGAGTCAGTCAGGACACTGCAATTTTATATATTAAGAAGATTGTGACAATGTGATTAAGATCACAGAAATTTAAAAAAACAAAATCTTCCTCCTTCTAACACTCAAATTGCTCCCGTTTTTCATTCGGAATACGCTTGATAAAAAGCTTCATATTTTTTTAGAAAAAAAAAATGTGTTGTAAATGGGTAATTATCTCCGTTATAGTTAGTAGATGGTGTTGTTTGTATTGCTTTCACATTTGGTTGAGGCACAGAAGACATTTTACTTTACTTTTTGTTAGCTCACGAAAAACGGTTCCTTTTCAGAAAATTCCTATGGGAATGAAAACCACGGCCTTTTTTTGCTTTTCTTAATATCATTCCGTGCTATTTTCTTTTAACTTTTTATCTATCCATATTTACTTGTTATTAAGCCGTGTTATTTAAAGTTGCCCTTATTTAATTTTGGCCTAAAGTAAAAAGTTGAAAGATTCTGTAAGATTTTATTTTTCTACTAAAGAAAAGTTTTTCTTGTGTTAAATCTTTTCACATTAGCAAGTCTAGATTTCATTTTATAAAGGCCTTTCAGAATATTTGATTTTTTAGGCATGCAAAGTAATGTATAGACTAGTAACATTTTTAGACTAATGCAAAATTACTATTTTTATCGGGTACTGAAGTTCAGAAATTAAACATGAAATAATAATTTGAAATTATTTATTTTAACTGTATATTAATAATATGCCTACTTTAAAAGATTTCAGTCAAATAAATACACGGTGTCTCATCTTTTAAATTAAATATCACTAAATTGTACAACAAATAAGCTATTTACAATATATCACAAAACAATATTCGAAAAAGATCCTAAAGTTTAGTAGTATTTTACTTACAGTCTGTCCAAGAGGAATTTTCGAAAAATTTCACAAAACCATTATCATCGCGTATACTTTGTTACACTGTTCCTCGTATACAACCACTTAAGACCACATGGAATTGCGTTTAACTTCTAAAAAACTACATGACTCGATGATTACTCTATTAGATGATTACTAACACTTCACGTAACTCCACTTTTATAATTGGCTAAATTACGAAAGCACTATAGTCCTGGGTTCTTTATAGCTTCTCAAATGCTCTGGAATTTGTCAGCATTTCCCTAGTTAACCGCCAGACTTGTTTGGCAGCGTTCTCGAGCGCCGTCGGCGACTTGCCTTTGAACAAGTCGACATGTGGTAAGAAGTAGTGTGGACATCTTCGGCATTGCAGTGATGATATCAGCTGGAGGAAGATACCATTAATTCTGTCCCCAATAGCAGCCTCATCCCACTCATGTTCTCGTGGATGCTTCTCACACTCATACAATAAAAGTGTCTTCATATGATAGCACGTCACTGGATTCCCGGGCAAATCTAAATGTCTATCTCTGATTGTCTTCAGCAAACTCAGACACTTTCTCCGACAGCCACCCTGCAGCAAACGATTCTCTGCTTCTAAAAAGTTTAGCACCCAAGCGTCGCCTTCCATCGCTGAGTTCTTCCCTTGCAGCGCAAGGCATTCCTTTGATAACAAGTCAAAACCTTCCGTCTTCACTTCGGCCACTATATTCGGATGAGGCCACGGAATTGCTGGCAACGGCCAATGGGCAGCCGATCTTGGCCACAAACCCGCACACTTGAAAGCCGGCGTAATCTGCACGACATATCTTTCTCTAATCCTCAATTTCACTTCTGTAGTTTCAGCAATCATTTTGACACAATCTCTATAGGAACACTTATCGCACGCTTGGGCGACTAAAGTCTGGAATCGGGATCTGATCTTCCTCGCTGATAAATATCCTGATGCGGTGATGAACTCCACCCAGAGAGACATGGAGCGCTTCCTGCCGTCGCTCAGCTTCAGAACAGCACAACCAGGCAGGGAGCCATCGTCGACAAAGTTCAGCACTCCCATTTGATTCAGGTAAATAACGATTTCGAATTCATGCGGTGACACTACTTCCAATCCGTCGAACCTCCCGTTGTAATCCGTCAACGAGGAGATAAACCTCGGCTCCTGCAGCTCCACTTCCTTGAGCACATCCTGGACGATCCTGCAGACTTCGTGGATGGTCTTCGCGATTTGGGCTTTCCTGTTCGCGACCCGCTCGTTGTAGTATTTGTTCATCTGGTAGACGAGCTTCGACTGGGCCGCCATCATTTCAGGTGGCACGAGCATTTTGTAAGGGACTTACGCGTGCATCGTACGTCGTGAACGTGCGCGCGCGCGCGGAGCCTAACAGTGACTGAGCTTGGTTGTCAAGCAGCGATGATACGCCCAAGGGATTATGGCAGAATTGTAGGCGGATGCGTTGCGTCTCGCTCACACATGTGTTGCGCAGGTTTACGTTCGAATGCGAGGGGTGGAGTTTCATTTTCATCGCTTTTTGCGTTCTTGTATTGATCGAGTTGTAGGCCCCGCCTCCGGTAGGTATTGCTGTGTGCTTGTAATCACATGAAAGCGTCTCCCAACCGCTCGTTAATTCGGTAGCCGTAACTGGCCGGCTATCAACGACGACATTTTTGTGGGCTAGTTAGATTACACAGAATTTGTGTCTAATGATTTAATTTCCGATACGGCAGAAATAATTGGTTTTATGAGATGTTTGATAGGGTTTTCTTAGTTAAATTTCTACCAGTTTATTTATCTGGTTTTCTTATCTTTATTCATTCTTTAACTTTGCATATTTAGTACCCGTAGGGAATTCATGTGTTGCATCAGTAGTAGTAAAATTCTGTTTACAGACAGTTAGCTGCAGAGCCAACTAATACCTTCTATGGGATTAGAGTAAACTTTAGTTAATAACACAAAAGTTTTTTAAAATGTACGAGTAATTTTTCCCAATTGTAGGTAGTTGAAAAAAAATATGACCTCGTAAAAAAATATTCTTTTCATGAAATACTAAATGTTATCCTCATATAAAAGCGAGAAGTTAATAAAATAAAACTTTGTATTATTTCTCGCTTCTCACAGCTTCTCTGTCGCGTATCTCTACAATATCCACTTGAAATAAAATTGCAGGAATAAATAAAGACCCTAATCGAAAATTTAAAATTCATTTTGCAGATGAAAGTATATGGGGTGGGGTGGCATTAAAGTAGTAAGCGAATCTTTAGACGATGATTCTACCTGTTAAGTTAAACATCTTTTTTCAATGAGATTTTAAAAAAATCGACTTCCCATACAAATTGTATGAGAAGTCGACATTTTCTTTTTTGAGAATTTCATATAGGTTCCGTGGGGAAAGTTGTATAACTTTGTGGGCTGATCACATCCTTAATTAATAAAATTGATAATTCTGAAAATAATAATAGTTATTTAAAAAAACACAAAAGGTTTTTTATTTATTTACGTGTTTATAATCAACTTAAATTTACAGACAAAATCTGAACGTGAAAGTTATAGGTTTATGAAAAATTATCTGGAGTTAGTTAGATATTATGAGACTAAAATTGAAACTAAAAAAGGTGGCAATCACACCAAAGTTACATAATTAAAAAAAAAAAACACTAATCCAAAATTCAAAATACGTTTTCAATCTCAATCGGCAGTCCCAAGGTGAGAATACCAAGTCATTCTATTCCCGTCTGAATGGATGGGCCAAAGCGGCTTGATGGATGGCCGCGCATCCCGTGATTTACAGCCCCTGTCGAACTCTCCTGGATTCATGCGTCCCTGGTACTTTTGCTGGAGCAAAAGGAATTAATTAGTTTATTGGTTTCGGAAGTTGAAGTGACTGTTATGATTTTGTTAGTTCTTTTATTTTTGGAAGATAAAAAGGAAAGTTCTTTGTCTCCTTCGGTTGGTAAAACCATCAGATTTCTGTGCTAATAAAACTAATATTTAACTGGGTTTATATTTTGTCTCTTCCATACTGTACTTAGTGAAAGAAAAACTTACCTACAATGTGCCAGGTACCAAATCCTCACAGGCATACTGTATCATGGGAGAAAGGATGACAATCTATCATCACTTTATTCATATTGTACTTATCTAATATCTACATCCATGTTATAACTCTAAATAAAGTGCCTAAGTATATTTGATTTGATTTAACCCTCAGACGTCAAGTAGTTTAAGAAACACCATAATGTTCTGTCTACCCTGATAGGGATGTAAGCCGTAAGTGTATGTATTATAATATTTAAGCCTTATTCCTTATAGGTAGCCGGGTCAAACAATAAGTTATGCTATTTCTCGTGTCGCTAAAAATTACTGTCTAGTTTATGTTTTTTAATTTAAGTAGTCCATGATTTAAGTAAGACAGATATCCTATTTGATTACAGTTTATTTCATGCCTTTCGGGGTAGGCAGCGCTAGTAGTTAACGACTTGACCACCACGGTAAAAAATATTTTAACTAGTTCTCAATTGAACTTAGGTTAGTGATGTTAAAGGTTGTCAACTAATATGGAGTTTTATTTGTTCAAATCATTGATTTTACAACTGGAATTTGAGGAATAGCTATTCGCTCAATTTTCATCTCTACCTTCGAAAAACTTACTTGTGGAAGCTACCTACTACTTATCGAATTCTATTCTACAGGGCTTTAGGTATCTCTCTTTCAACTTCTCGGGTGGTTAATCAGTCCTTTAAACTGAACAACTTCCCCAACAAACTTAGGTCAAAATACGAAAAAAAAATTTTGAGTTCCCATACAAACTTCATCAGCCTGAAGCGCATTTTGTATGGGAGATCAATTTTTTTTTTCGTATTTTGACCTATGTTCCTTGGGGAAGTTGTTCAGTTTAAAGGACTGATTAACCACCCGAGAGGTTGAAAGAGAAAAAAAATTTGATCTCCCATACAAAATGCGCTATATGCTGATGAAGTTTGTATGGGAACTCAATTTTTTTTTTTTTTGACCTATGTTCCTTGGGAAAGTTGTTTAGTTTCATGGACTGATTAACCACCCGAGAGGTTGAAAGAGAGATACCTAAAGCCCTGTATATCTTAAACATCATTGTATTCCATCTCAAAAACACGCGTAGGTATTTACAAAATAACTGCAAAAAAACCTCTTCAGCACCCACGTACTGTTAAACGATTGCCGTCCGTCCGCACCGCGCACGCGCGAACCAAAATGGCGGCTGCTCAGCCCGCCCTCTTCCGCCGGAAGTGATTTCCCCCTCCCCTTCGTATCCTGGTATCCCTTAGGGTCACATTCCTGTAGATTACGGTTTGTTTACTTGAAGGGTTGATTTGCGGCGAAGAAAGGAAAGACGCGATGTATGTGGTTGAAATAAATGTAGAAGTTTTAGTTAATATTTTCGTTTATTTTTATAACATCCCTATTTATTCCGTTTTTACAACAAAAAAGTATACAATTACAGCACCAATAATCATTTCTTAAATATACAGGGCTTTAGGTAATCTCTTTCAACCTCTCGGGTGGTTAATCAGTCCATGAAACTGAACAACTTTCTCCCAATAATAGGTCAAAATACGAAAAAAAAAATTTGAGTTCCCATACAAACTTCATCAGCATGTAGCGCGCATTTTGTATGGGAGATCAAAATTTTGTTTTTCGTATTTTGACCTATGTTCCTTGGGGAAAGTTGTTCAGTTTCATGGACTGATTTAGCACACGAGAGGTTGAAAGAGATTTACCTAAAGCCTTGTATAAAACGACTTGTAACTTAATTTGAAGATATATAGCTTCGCCATATAGACAACTCTAAATATTAATTAGCACCAAATGATTTACAAAAATATTTCCTGCTCAATCAAAATCAAGTTTACAGATCATTTGATTTGGCTTGTTGGCTATTTAGCCAACATAGGAAATTTTTTGATTCACCTGTTTAGTTTCTCTTATTTTAGTTCCACTCGATTTAAGCTACAGTTTTGAGAGACGACAAAATTCCATTGCTAAATTCAGCAAATTTTCTATTACAAAATGTTACATTTGTTAGGTCGACAGTGCACATAATACGTGTACAATAACACATTTCATGTTCAGTGCCAGTTAAAATACAAAAAAACTATCTGAAATAATTTTCCACTTTAAAAACGTAAGTATGAGTCACCGACTTCAATCCCAACAACAGTTCGCATAAAGTAATGCCTATTAGCAGATAACCACAAACGAAAATGTCCTCATTTATTTAGATGATGTTCTGGTTTGTAATATTTTTTTGTTTTTGTTGATTATTTTAAAAGCGCTGAATCATTTTCGATAAAATTTATATCGGAGTATACTCTTTCGAACAAAAAAATAATTTTGAAAATCGGTCCATAATTGGCGGAGAAATTGGTGAACACACTTACATAAAAAAATACATACAGTTGAACATAGAACCTCATTCTTTTTTGAAGTTGGTTAAAAATTAAGCTTCTGCTTGACGTTTTTCACCTTTCATATAATTAAAATCTCTACTGTCTCATCCAGAGAATTTCTCTCAATCTAAAAAAAAACAGAAATTGCCACATTTGTAGTTTTAAATATTCGGCCACGATAAATCTTTGCAACAATGTCGTTCTCTAGTGAAATGCCTGAATTTTGGTTTGAGTATTGTCGGAATTTGCTAGAATTCTTTGTAATCATCGGTTTGAATTCAATGTTTGGAAATTTAAAAGAAATACGGGCTGACTTTTAAATAGGTTAGCGCAGGGGTTCTCAATTTTTTTTCCGTAGTATAAAACGCGACTCAGACTCTAATCTAAGCTTAAGTAGCAGTCGTCTTTGTCATTTTGATAGTAAGAGAAAGATACAGTCAATACTTAGTCAAATTCAAAAGGACTAAACAAAGATATTTTATAGGACGTTCAGGATGTTACTAAAAATAGGTCAAAATGACATGAAATACATACAAACATATCAAATCAAATCAAATCAAATTATTTATTCGCTTAAAACACGGTATAAATAGATGTCATAAAAAAAAGTACAGTCATGTTTTGCTATTTAAAATCAGCATGCGAATGTCATTATATAAATCAATATATTAAAATTGAGACGAAAATAAAAATTACACATTTCTAAAAATAATGTCAAATTTATTAAATGTCATGAATGAAATAAAAATTGAATAAGATGTCATAAAATATTTAAAACCTACGCAACTCTAAATTTTTGTCAAACAGTTTTTTGATGTCATAAAAGTTTTGTGCACTAATCCATTTAAATAATTTCAATTTGAATAATCTATTATTTAGTATTTTTTTTAGTAATATCAGTAATTTCGCTGGGTACACATTCGTTCTTTAGACCCTACTGACTCTAGTATAAATCGAGGCTTGAGTCTCCTTCTTAAATAGAGAGTTTAAGTAAACTATTTGACTACAAACAAACAAAATGCTAACAGATAACTATAAAAGGAGCCTGTGCCCAAAAGACTTTTGTGTATGATACTTTAGTTAGAATAAATACACACATCAACGCGGTCTAGGGATATTGCACGATTTTTCATACAAAAGAGGTCTGTTTGAGAAGCTATAATAGCATACTCGAAATACAAAGAGGGTTATAATTTTCAGACGAGCAAGTGCTACACCTGAATTTTCAATTCTAATCAATAAATTTTGTTTTACTTTAAATTTGTGAAAACGTGACGGAAACGAAAACGAAAATGCACTTTTTGCCTGCTTTTTGTATGAAAATAGTCGAATTTACGCGAATTTTTTTTTCATTTTCGCCACGTTTTCACAAATTTCAAGTAAAACAAAATTTATTGATAAGAATTTAAAATTCAGGTTTAGCACTTGATCGTCTTAAAATTATAGCACTCCATCTTTCTGGAGTATGCTTTTGTAGCTTCTCAAACATACCTCGTTTGTATGAAAAATCGTGCAATATCCCTAGACCGCGTTGATGTGTATATTACTACAACATTTTCATTTTACACTAAGTCAATTTCCTCTTCATACAAGTAATTCTTTCTGTCACCTTACCACAGTTTCAATTTGCTATTTGACTTAAAACCCAGTAAATGCTCAGTTAATTATATTCTGTTGTGAATTAACTATGCTTGTTCATATGTCTATAATTTGACATAAACGATGCCACGGCTGTTTAAGTTCTGTATGAGCTGAATACATTTCGCAGTGGGTACAGTCGTAAACACATTGCTTATCTTAATATGTAAAAATTGCACAGGTCCTGACTCCTGACTCATCAACGCCCAGCCCAAACACTTGGACCTAGAAAGCTGGAATTTTCCCAAAGATTCCTTATAACTTAGGCAAGGAATAAAAGAGTATTTTGCAAAGTTCCCACGAGAGTTTTAGTTATTAAATAAAGATAAACTAAATGAGGCGTATCAAAGGATAACTGGTCACATGCTAAAAGGTATCATAAAATACGCGTGAAAATTCCTATGTGACAAGATTTTTAATGTTGCAACGATTAATTAATACAAACAAATCTGTGGGCTCTGCCTACCCCAATGGGACAACGAAAGCATGATTCACAATTGAAGAAAAAACATATGAGGCGGAAAGGAACTTGTTGCCATAGACAACTCTCTGTAGTAGGTATCTCGGAACACGGTTTAGGGTTGATTGTGTGTTTCTACATTTGAGTATCTTTCAACAATACTGGCTTAGTATTTACAACAATCAATTAAACTTAAACTATCGCTATTGGGTAACTTTAAATAAATTAGCGAAATTAAGGATGTAAATCAGCCCATGAAACTCAAAAACTTTAAAAAAATCGCCTCTCCATAAAACTTGTGCGATCAGCTGCTTTGCCTTTGTATGGGAAGTCAATCATTTTTTAACAACTTCATAGAGTTTCCTTTAGGAGAGTTGTTCAGTTTCATGGTTAGAATCACCCTCTACATTTTCGCTGACTAATTTAAATCAGCAAATAAGAATATATTCTATCAAACTCTACATCATTAACCGTTATTCCATCAATTTTATTCAATTAATCACTATCAGCCTAAAAAAATCGAAAGTTCAATATTACAGACACACTTCCATCGCTCACTGTACGTAAAATATGAAGGAACGATTCGCGGTATTATTTATGGTGTATTGGATTCACTATCATGTCGTATGGGAGCACACTGCGCACATCCATCACCCCCCACCGTTGGGAAACGACTGACGGGGAACCACCCTGCGCGGGGCGAGGGAGGGGGTAGGACACGCCCATTGGCTTGTTTAAACACCAATCGGGAACGACGTATGTGATGGAGAAGCTTCGTTTAATTTTCGACCCTATTGTTTGCAGCTTAAAGACGAAAAAATAGTGAAAGAGCATTGTCACGGTGAGAGGTAGTAATGATATAAGGGACATTCTTAAGTTTTCTTGAATTTCGACCTTCTGATTTTGAGGTAAAGGCAGTTTTCGGCGTTAAGTAGTTTTTTAAGAAGAGTAGGGTTGTGCGACGTCGATTTTTACGTTTAAATACAAAAAAATATTCGAAGTCATGGCATTTAATGCAAAGGCGATAAAAGTTACATTCGCGAACAGAGAAGGAACGCCTTTAATGATTGTACAATTCTTCAGTAATTGGGTCCGCTAATAAATGTGAGGATAGCGAAAACCGGCAAGATTGAGTCGTTCCGTGCCAGCCGTAATTACTGTAACGATCGAGATAAGATGTCTTTGTTTCGTATTATACGTATGTGCCCCCACTATCACTACCCGCATCTCAAAGGGAATTTTTAAACAAGCTCGTTACGAAGAAATTTTATGACTTACTTTGCCGAATAAATAATGCATTTATTTCTCGATACTAATCTCGAGAAATTATTTAGCTTTTAAATAAGGAATCTGAACTTGTACGTAGAAGGTTCCTACCATCAATTGACTCTTTAAGGGCTTATTTGCATTTCTCGTTGAAATCGTTAAACTTTTTTCTCTTTTTTTGAGACCACGTTTCCTTTAATAAATTATCGTGGACGGAACATTTAGTTTAAGTCACAGGAATGTAATGGGGTCCCAACGCAGCGTAAGACCGGTCGATGTAACCCTATTTTTTCGAAATTTTTTGGAGAAATCTTAACGAGTAAAGAGTACATACTTAAGTACCTACCATAAATTATACTCATTACCTGATGTGGTTAAGTAGTTAACATTTAAAAAATCTACCAAAGTCTTATTGTTTTTTTTTAAAACACAGTGAAGACCTGTATTTAATTCGTATCTTTCCTATACCATAAAGCTCGAAATAAATTATCTAAATATATAAAACAAAGTCGTGTTAGTTACACCACTTATAACTCAAGATCGGCTGGACCGATTTCCATGGTTTTTGATTTGTTGTATTTCTCTCCGTCCCGAATAGCAGAATAACTATTAAAAACATTGGAAAATTGACGGGAAAATTTCCACGGGAACGAAGTCCCGGGCAAAAAGTTAATAAATAAGGCTGCCTATTTTTATACATTGTATGAAAATTACTGTTAAAATTATTTGTATTTTTCCTTGAAGCCATGTTGTTTCCAGAAAATAGAAGACTGTTTCTTTATTTCACACAGAATAGGAAAAATTAAAAAAGTACAAGAAAAATCATTTCTAGGCGTGGTGAACTGGTTTCACCCGACAACGAGGTCTGTGTCCAGCAGTAAATGTCATAGGCTGAATGAATAGGTTCTACGGCAAATATTTCGTATTATCCTTCTGAATAGCGTAGGTATTAAGAGATACCTACTACTTTAAGTGGTTTTTCTCTTAATGTTGTTAATTATCTTAAATTAAATTTCATTGTCCCTTTATATTAGTGCTTGTGGAACTAGCCTGTTATAAATTCTGCACTTACTGCCGTACTCAGAGACGTCAATTAAATTGAAGTACTGTTAAACTCTGATGTTGTCTCTTTCACTCTTGTTGATATAAACAAGGATAGCATGACATTAAATTACTTCTTAACTTTAATTGACGTCTCTGAGTACGGCAGTTAGTAAGTTGCATGAACTTAAAACATAAGTAACAGTGTAACAATTGTTGGCTGGTCAAATAAAAAAAGAAAAAATCATTTAAGTAACTATAATATTAAGAAAACATAGCTAAAAATAGTTTTTTCTAATGTGTTCTAAACATAGATAACAAAACCAATCGTTTCAATTTGTCGATAAAACGCTTCGGTAATAAATAAATTAAACACCTCGGTGTCCTCGGTTTTCTAATAAAGGCGGTTAACGCTGTTTTAGATAAGGACGAGGGTAACAAGTATTCTTATCGGTAACGGCGGCTGGTTTCAATAGTTTCTATTTTTTATTTGGAAGTTTTTAACTCTATTTGGTCACAGTTTTTATTCTCTCGCCTGCGGAGCTAGCATACGTCCGTGAAATAATTTTGTCATAAGTGAGGTCATTCTAACTGGTTCTGACGCTATGTGTTAGAATGAGAGGTTGGATGGGATCAAGATACATAATATCATATTTTAAAAAATTATGTCACGTGCTTATGCTATCCTGGTTGGAATAGAGCGACTGGAATTGCAAAGAAAAGTAACGAAATATCAATTTGATATGATAAATTCTTAGCAATATTTCATTTAAATTAATAGCACCAATTTGTGGGACTTCTAAACAAAAACCCACGTGATTTACACTGGGGATCAAGGGCAACTCCTGCGCAGCGAACGTACGACCGCTGTCAGCGAGGATTAGCGCTGTGTAAATCGTTTAATATGAGTCTCTTTCGAAGTATAAATCGTATTTTTTTTTATTGTCTAAGGCCCGTATTACAGTAGGAGAATCAAGTCTTGATCTACACTTAAGTATTGATTGTCTCATTCTCTCACTATCAAAATTACAAAGACGACTGCTACTCAAGTATAGATCAGAGTCTGAGTCGCGTTCTGCAATACGGACCTTAATTTATTAATACTTAAGTATTGATTGACTCTTTCTCTCACTGTCAAAATGACAAAGAGGACTGCTATACTTAAGTATAGATCAGAGTTTGAGTCGCGTTCTGTAATACAGACCTAAGTACCTAATGTAGAGTAATAATAAATAATAAACGCTCCATCCTCAAAGGCCCACACTAAGGCTGTGTTGTCCCTTGTGTTGTGGGTCCTTCGGAACATACACAAGGACCGACAAAATACCCATGACCCGAGAACAAACATCTGCTTTTTAGACAAAAAATCAAGTTAAAGCTTCTTTAAATGTAATGCCGTCTTTGTTTACGTCAACAAGACGGAAAATGACAGTTATAATACTGCAGCAGTATTACCTTTAATGGAAGTTTTCTGCAACTGGTTATGAGAGCACATTTCTTAGGCCCGTATCACATAAGGAGACTCAAGTCTTGATCTATGCTTAAGTACTGATTTTCTCTTTCTCTCACTATCAAAATGACAAAGACGACTGTCACTCAAGTATACAGGGCTTTAGGTATCTCTCTATCAACCTCTCTATCAACCTCTCGGGTGTTTAATCAGTTCATGAAACTGAACAACTTCCCCAAGGAACATAGGTCAAAATACGAAAACAAAATGTTGAGTTCCCATACAAACTTCATCAGCATATAGCGCATTTTGTATGGGAGATCTTTTTTTTTTTCGTATTTTGACCTATGTTCCTTGGGGAAGTTGTTCAGTTTCATGGACTGATTAACCACCCGAGAGGTTGAAAGAGAGATACCTAAAGCCCTGTAGATCAGAGTCGCGTTCTGTAATACGGTCCGTATTACGTGGTTAATCCTCGTATATGTATATCATCTCTACCGTGTCAGTACTTATTTACCGTGTGGTGATCGGTTGAGAATAACACCACCCCATCTCTTTCCGTGGGTGTCGTAAGAGGCGACTAAGGAAACACAAATGAGACCTGCCTCCTAGTAATCCATCCCAGGCAACGACACTTCATTTTTTTCTGAATCTGAGGTGTGTCGTTCTATGGTCTCATGCGGTGTGTTAGGCTCTGTAAAAGGCCGTCTGGTTTGCGACCACTCTCCTACCGAAGTCCGACGCCAAACAGCTTGCTGTGTTCCGTCGGTGCGTGGGAGTACCAGTGCCTTTATAGGCATTTTCTAGGTTAACTCGCTCCTTCGTCGACCTCATCTTTGACGTTATGGTAAAGATTGAGGTCAAGAGTTAACCCATCTTAAAATAAAAAATAAAAATAAAATCTCAATACGTTTAACTCGAACTCAAGTAGGTATTCTATTTTCCATAATGTGTCTCTTCCACTAATAGCTGCGTCGCGATCGATTAGTGCCGACGCGAGCACAACAAGCAACCGTGACTTAAGCTACGCGACATGTGTCTCTGTGTTGGGACGTAGTTAGGACTGCTTTAGTTTAAAATATATGTGACTGTGTTTAGTACAAGGTACAACTTTCGGGGTAGTTAATAAGAGCTATTTGCAATAGCTCATCACACTTATTGTGAACCTTAACGATTATCACGAAAGTAATTGTACCTTCCCATTTTCATAGTCACAAATAATGACTTCATTCCTATGAGCAAGAAACTAACAAAACACGCAGTAAAAAAAGATGACCAACCAATCACAAAAAGTGACATCTAGTCTCAAAGTAAATCAATCTTTTATGAACCTAAGCGCAGGAAAGCGCATACAAGGTTCAATTTATTCTAACAAGTCCCTCTGGCAGATCTTAATTTAGTGAAAACAGTAACTGTCAAGAAAAAGTGATATATTTTGTTATACTTAGTAAACAAAAACCAGGTTCACTTATTTTCTTTTGAAATCATAGCTACGGCCCTGTACAATTAGATCAAACTTTTAGTGACATGTGCGTCGAGTTAGCGAGGCGCCTGCGCAGAAGGAAGTGGGATTTATGCCTGAATTATACTCGTAAGGGATTCTGTCACAAGAGATTGAAAAAAAACTTTGTGATTCCTCTTCCTGAAACAATTGAAAAAAGCAATCCAGCTAGATTATCTATTTGATAATTGCCTTGCCTTAATTCGGGCTGTTAGATGGAATTTTCTATTTGAAAATGCATTTACACTTTTCATTTTACACTTTTGAAGGCCCCTACTTACTGATTCATCAACGCCCAGCCCAAACCCTAGGACCTAGAAAGCTGTTTGGCACAAAGATTTATTTTATAACGTAGGCTAGAATGTTTACGAAATTTCTACGGAAACAACGTCCTGGGCATCCTTTAGTCTTTTTAAAGAACGTTTCCATCAAATTTTAGAATAAATCATTTAAGGAATTAGGGCGCATATTTGTAATAATGACAGTTAACAAATCAGTCTGTACCTTTTGTATGAGCAATAAAGCGTACCTATCTATCTATTATATTCTCCAATTCTGGGAAAAAGATAGTGACCCTTTCTCCGGATCATTCCTGCTGCAGAGGTTGTCCATCGATATTCAACGCGGCAGGTGTGATGCACCTTTGTACAGTTTTTTTATTTTATTGACTGAGTTTTGCGTTTCGTCATTTAAAAATAAACAAATTTATACTCTATTTATCTACCAATAGTACATGCAAGATTTCAATCTTACTGAAAAAAATCAAAGAGGTCGCCTTCTACCCAACAAAAGCAAATACCTAAGCTCCCGCGTGATTTGCGCGTCCATAAAAACTCGAAACACATACAAGGCGGTTATAAAAAGACGAGTAACGCCGCGGCACACAAATAGTAACACGATGACACGGGATTTATTATACTGTTACACTTGAGTTACAGCAAAACGCGGCGCTGAAGCGGTACTAAGGATAGTCGATGATAACTCGAGGGAAAGTCACTTAGCAGTAATTTACCTTGTTTTATACAAAACATTTTACTTAGGCGACTACAGCACCTAAATTACGATTTTATGATGCGTAGATAAGCATGACGCACTGCATTAAATCGAAGAAAAAAAATACTACGGTAATATTCAGGACATAAGCTAGATAAGTAGTTTGCTGAAAACATGATTTAGCACAAAAAGCTCACAAAGTCACCTCTAAATACCAATATTGTGTATCTTTTAAGCTGTAAAAACAATAGTAAAATGCACATAGGACCTTGAATTTGCTATCAAAATGTTCGTGATTGAACACTCTCGATAAGTAGTTAACGCATTTTTCGATTGAAGCTGTTACCTTTCCATAAATCTCATTTTTCTAACTTTCGAACATGTTTTTACGCACGCACGCTTTCATAGTCCGTAAACTTCGTGTATCGACACTGATCACTGCCGGCCCAGGCCTGTTGAGAGACGGAGATGGCACTATTCCTATGTGTGCTGCCTTTATCGGGTGCTGTAGTCGCCTTAAATTATTTAATCTATACTATTTATAAAGAGGAAAGATTTGATTGTTTGTTTGTTTGTTTGTTTGTTTGTATTGAATAGGCTCCGAAACTACTGGACCGATTTGAAAAATTATTTCACCATTAGAAAGCTGCATCATCCCCAATGGACATATGCTACATATTTTTCCCAAATTCCCATGGAAACGAAGTCCCGAGCGGAATGCTAATAATCTATAAATGAAAGACCTCCTCCAGCGCGCCACATTGAGGCAACGTGCCCAAGATACTGGCAGCATTCCCGCGTTGCACGGCCAAACCTATTCGTTGTGCAAAATAACTGCCAGTTCTCTTGTCACCCGTTACCTCAATGAGACGCGTAGAGAGGCTCTTCCTTCATGTTTTTTTTTGCCTCAGCACCCCTTGGACCTAAGGTCTCCACTTATGAAGTACGTATTTTAATTTGCTTTCATGGTGGGACGTAGTTCTGATTTAAAAAAATGGGGAAATACAGTTTTATGTTGCAGCTACTTTTTTATAGCTAAATATTTACCATCTAAACCCAAAAATTTATTACACATTACAATTTATTACTCGATTGGCTAAAAAATCAAAGAATATCTTCAATTATATTCTTTCAAGAATTTCTTACATTGTGTGAGGACTGCGGCTGAATGTTTTTATTGGTTTGAATTTAATTAATTGAAATTTTTACTAAATGCTTTTAAAATTGTTGTAGGTATTTCGATTTTTTTTAACTTACCGTGCGTTTTAGCGCAACATTTTATTAAACTAAATAAACTTAGTAAAAAAAGTGAAAAATGAAAAGAAAAACTTTCCAACAACAGGACTGAGTCTTATCTCATTTTAGGAGAAAAAATTTACAAACATTATTTCTTATTTTGAATCGAGTTCTCGTAGTAGCAGCGTCAGTAATAGCAGCAAAATATCGTCGCCGGCGCACAGCGAGTGATGTATGGCAATTTAATTAGGACTTCCTCGCCGCCTTGACTGCGACACTCCAAATACGACCATTTCATATTACTAGCTTAAAACGTAATGGCGAGAGGGTTGTCTACACGAATAACATCGAAATTGTATTTTTTTTACTTTGTCCAACCATTCTTTAATAGGTCTGATGGTCAGAAATTTCTACGTAGTTAAAAACAGTACCTAATAGTTATGGTGGACAAGTTAGGTGTTCTATATTAAATCTAAAACAAAAAAAAAGTTATCTTTAAAGTGAATAGGCATCTTCTGGATGAGCTTGCTACATTCTCGACCACATTTCCGCCCCCTTATTTTTTTAAAGACTACACTTTTTGCCGTTGATGGCCTTTACAGCTTCACCGAGCAAGTGGCGAGCGCAGATGGCTCTCAGCCCAAATAGTTGTAAGTTAAATAAATTATATTTTACTTATTGTGGTCAAGAGCAATCCCATTATCTATAAAACCACCTATTTATTTACTGTTTATTGTACAAAATAGACATACAAAAATAAACATACAAGAGAGAGACGACACAACAGGCACTGCTTATTTCTAGGAAGAAATTTCTTACAGCAGACCCAACAAGAGAGATTGGACGAAGTGATGCGAGTACGACGTGCACAATAACGTGAAAAAGAAAACAAAACAGAAAATGAAACTTACAATACAATTTAAATTAAATCAAAAAACATACTTTATTACCTAAACAAATGAAGTAATTAATAATAAATATCTATAATACATACGAATGCATACATACAAATATCTATATAAATATATACATAACTACACACACGATTAACTAAGGGAGAGGTAGTGCTACCTACCTACCTAAAAATGATAATAAAAGTATCCGCCATGTCAATCAATCAATCAGTCAGTCTTTATTATCAGGCATATTTTACTAGCTTTGCGCTCGGAACTTCGTTTCTACAGGAATTTGGTAAAATTATGTACTCTGTGTTGTATTCCGATGTCTATGGTATACCTATTACTGCAAAATTTCATCAAAATCCATCCAGTAGTGTTTACGTTATCCATTCTCAAAAACTTTAACGTACATACATACATACATACATACGGGGTAGGCAAAGCATCAGATGGTTTTAGAACCACTAGATGCCACGTTTTACACAAATTGTGAGGGTTATCTGATGGAACAAGTTGCATAATGGTGAGAGATGGTCAGCATTTCGCCCATTATACAGCAAAAACCTTATAATATTAACCCTTTTAGCGCCAAGAGTGTTCGTCAAAAACGCCCACCACACTGGCGGGTCCACATCAAAAAATTAAAAAAATTATGGCGAACGCTTGGTGAACGATATTAAAGTTAAAAAAATAAAAAAAATTTGTCTGATATATCAGACTTTGGCGGTGAAAAGATTAAATGTAAAGTATCTTAAAAAAGAAAGATAGAGTATTACTCTTATAATTTGTTTTTATTTTATTTTTCTGAGCACTAAGCGATTAAACAAACCACTTCTCTCCTTCTTAGTCTAAGATCATCATCCTTATTTCGTTTATTTCTGTCTTAAAACTGAAAACTTCATCTTTCATGCTGTTGTGAGCGAAATTAGTAGCGCTTGATTTATCAACGTAATGAACAACAAAGGGACTTAAAGTGGCTATCTCGATTTAGTCGCCTTTTTTGTTTCATGATGCGTTTTTTTTGTTGGAAATTTAATTTCAAAAGCTTTTTTGGCATCTAATAAATTCAGTGAAAATGGTTGCAAGGCTAATTTTTTGGTAATTACAACTTTAGAGTTTGTAAATCTCTGATGCTGATATTGAGGTTTTATGTATAGAATAGGCAAGAATGTTTGTCTTTTAAAATCAAATGTAAAAAAAAAACATACTAGAAGTTTTCTAGAATGTGCCATACCTATAGCCTAAAGCCAGAAGGGAAATTTCAAAAGTCTTTTCATAAAACGTTGAATAAAAAGTTAAAGAGTTTTTTTTTCTTCTATTGCCTGCTTATACAGGGCTTTAGGTATATTTCTCTTTCAACCTCTCGGGCGGTTAATCAGTCCATGACACTGAACAACTTCCCCAAGGAATTTTTTTTCGTACTTTGACCTATGTTCCTTGGGGAAGTTGTTCAGTTTCATGGACTGATTAACCACTCGAGAGGTTAAAAGAGAGATACCTAAAGCCCTGTGTATGAGAAATTCTAGGCATTTTGTCAGCTTCCGCTGTAAAAAAATAAATGAACATTTTGAAAATTAACTGGCATAAAGAACAGTCACGCACGTAAAACATCCATTTCTAGAACTCTGAGACTACGTCGATTGTATGAAAAACATACCTAATTTGTTTTGTAGCTCAGTGGCGCTCGCTGATCTCGACCGATCAGTGAGGTTAAGTAACGTACACAGAGGAAGAAAACCTGATGGGGACCAAAGTGGCAATTTATCACGAGCGTTTTCATACTTTGGAGGGCACTTTAAGCTGTCGGTCCCGGCTGTTGTCGATTGACTACAGTCGTAAAAACCAATTCAGAGGCCATGTAGAAAAGTCTGACACGAGGACTAGTCAAGTTCGCCACACTCTTGACTATACCTACATGATAAGAACAAGACTTTATTAATTGACACTTAAATCACATGATGTTCTGCCTACCCTTTTAGGGTTTACAACAGTGAGTGTTTCGATTAATGTTTTTTTTTGAAATCAGCACATTTTATTAGAGTAGATTATAAATACATTAGTTTTCTGCCCGGGGCTTCATTCCCAAGGGAATTTGGAAAAATTATGTAGCATAGGTGTTAAGGCGTCAGCTAACTCCATTCCAAATTTTATCAAAATTTGTCCAGCCGTTTGAAAGAGGATCAAACATCCATACATACAAACTTTCGCGTTTATAAAGTAAGTAATACAGTAAGGACGATAGTAGATGGGTGACAAGTCTATCAGAAACAGGATATCGACATCACTTGGTCCCAAAGGATTCGTGGAACCGAAGATGCGCGGGCGCTCCCACGCATTCGATACTTATTTTGTAGATTTACAGTCGAATTTGAATTTACATTTATACAGGGCTTTAGGTAAATCTCTTTCAACCTCTCGGGTGGTTAATCAGTTCATGAAACTGAACAACTTCCCCAAGAAACATAGGTCAAAATAAGAAAAAAAAAATTGATCTCCCATACAAAATGCGATATATGCTGATGAAGTTTGTATGGGAACTCAAAATTTTTTTTTTCGTATTTTGACCTATGTTTCTTGGGGAAGTTGTTCAGTTTCATGAACTGATTAACCACCTGAGAGGTTGAAAGAGATTTACCTAAAGCCCTGCGTAACTGTAGAAAGTTACGCGTTTGTAAAAATGAACTTCTTTCACATGCAAACTTTTGATCAGTCAATTTATGTGCTCTTGAAAGCTGAAATGTTTACTTTTTAACCTTCAACAAAATAAGGGGTATTATAAGTTCGACGAGAGTATCTATATATCTGTGTGTCTGTCTGGCATCGTAGCTCCTGGACGGATGGACTGATTGTGATGTGGTTTTTTTGTTTGGAAGTTGACGTAATCGAGATAGCTTTATTTTTCAAAATTGTTTTAGCCGCTTTTAAGTTATAAGCGACTAGCATTCCGCCCGGGACTTCGTTCCCGTGGGAATTCGGGAAAGTTATGTAGCCTATGTCCATCGGGGATAATGTAGCTTTCTAGTGGTGAAAGAATTTTTCAAATCGGTCCAGTAGTTTCGGAACCTATTCAATGCAAACAAACAAACAATCAAATTCTTCCTCTTTATAATATTAGTATAGATAAATATCGTAGAGTCTTTATGGGAACATTTTTGGGACTCTGACACAGTTTATACTTGTTTTTCTATTCTATATCATTCATGCCGCATATTTTTCTACTGTCCGGTTATAGTTATAACCCAAGATCAGAATTTTCAAGCTTCAAAGTACTCTTGCTTAGTTCGACAAATAATCGACGCCAGTTGTGACGATGGATCACCAATCGTGATCAACTGCAGTACGTTCCTTGACTTAACTGACCGAATTCCGATAATAACACGACCAAGGGCTTCGCTAAAAGTTTACTCCGACAAAATTCCGCTTCAATTTTTTTTTTTTTTGTGCCGCTCTCAAAGAGCTGTCGCGTATTCCTGGTAATAGGCCGACTTGTCACCTGGGCCTTATTTACAGCTTCGATAGTCATCGCACTTACACCAATGTTTTGAGGGGATAGAGAGAGAAACGCAGCTCGTAATACGTTGTTTAAATTGTGAGCCTACACAATTTTATAAGTTATACAGCCCGGACTGTAACTGTCCTTAAAAAACTTAATTAGATGATGTGATGTTATATAGAATCACGCTAAAGTTGTTATTTAATTATTATTTTTTCTGTCCATATGTGGAAGCTTGTAATTGGCTGTTTGGTGTACTTTCTATGTACCTAAAATTATTCTATGTAGCAGTAAGCTCCCCAAATAAAATGAAAAATAAAATTTGGTGAGACCATTAAATACTGGGAATCGAACCCAAGACCCATTAATCAAGAAACAGCCGTCTTATTACTTTGACTTTGAAAATACTCCTAATTGAAAACTTCATACTGTGAGCACTGTTGTGCAATGTCCCAAAAAACCGCTAAAAACCCAGGTTGTAATAAAAAAAGGATCTCGTAGCTCAAGTACATTTATTTAAAACACATCACCTCCTAATTTTCTCCGTGTGGTGATCGGTTGAGAATAACACCACCCCATCTCTTCCGTGGGTGTCGTAAGAGGCGACTAAGGAAACACAAATGAGACTTGCCTCCTATTAATCCATCTCAGGCAACGACACTTCATTTTTTTCTGAATCTGAGGTGTCGTCCTATAGTCTCATGCGGTGTGGTGTGGTAGGCTCTGTAAAGGGCCGTCTGGTTCGCGACCACCCTCCTACCGAAGTCGGACGTCAAACAGCTTGCTGTGTTCCGTCGGTGCGTGGGAGTACCAGTGCCTTTATAGGCATTTTCTGGGTTAACTCGCTCCATCGTCGACCTCACCTTTGACCTTATGGTCAAGATTGAGGTCAAGAGTTAACCCATCTTATAATAATAATAAAAAACCTCTTATATCTAAAAGTTGGAAAATCTCAACATCGCGATGTAGGAATTCGTATAAAGTTGCACAGCGCCATCTAGCGATAATACTTAGTACTATGCCAATAAAGAGATTGGACAACTATTCCTAATTAAACAATAACCAACTCCTGATCTTTGGCTTCCTTTCATAAATCCGTTATATTTATTTTTTAATACATTTATTTTCTAAAACATAAAATAACAGTCCTCTTACACAATGTTATAAATAATAGTCACAATATAATTTTATTTTCCATTTTCATATTGCTAGTAAAATGGTCCTGACTCAGCATCTAAATATATAAAAGGAGAAACTGACTGACTGACTGACATATCAACGCACAGCCTAAACGGCTAAACGTAGGCACTTGAAATTTGGAAGGAACGTAGCTTAGGTACCGTAGAGGTGCACTAAGAAAGGAATTCCCGAAATTCCCACGGGAACGGGAATTAGCGGGAAAATCCTTTTATATGAAAAATCTAAACCGCTTAAGTTAGACGCTTGAAATTCGGCATGCAGGTACCTTAGTAAACTTAAAGCTTAGTTGTAACAGGATATTGCAAAATTTCCACGGAAACGAAAATTAGCGGGAAAAAACTTTGGAATCTGTTCAAAAGAAAAAAATAACACGCAAACGAAGTTGCGGGCATCAGCTAGTATGTCATAATATGACAGCTAAGTTGTAACGCTGGTATTCTGTCAGGACCTTGGGGTCGGCCCTCGCATAATACATTACATAACAAAAGGTACACAGATTCTTTCTTAACACTATGTAACAGGAGCATTGCTTTATTAATCAAATAAGTAAACTAATTCGGCAGATCAAACACATTTCAATATTTATTTTTTTAATAAATATATACATATTTTTTGTTTGTCTGTCAACTCGATTCCCTTTTCCCTAGGTCGTGTAATGGGCCGACTTGTCAGTGCGGCCTTATTTACGACCGAGATAGCATCGCAGTGTACCCTGTGCCGGCCCTGTGTAGGCACCTGTCTGTTTGACGATTTGAGCTGATGATAGATATGCTTGCTAAGATTTTGTGATTCTTCATTTATTTATTAAGTAACTAGCTTTCCGCCCGCGTGGGCTACAGGTTATCAGGTTATACCGTGCCCAGCTGTGGGATAAAATGTAGCCTATGTCCTTTCTCAAGGTCTAATCTAACTCTGTACCAAATTTTATCAGAATCGGTTCAGAAGTTGAGGCGTGAAAGCGTAACAGACAGACAGAGTAACTTTCGCATTTATAAATTAAGTAGGGATAGGGATTTACGATATATAATCTAGATTAAAGAAACAGCAATAAAAGGCCATATCTTCGAAAGTGACACAACAGTAAAAAAAAACTAAGCTAAAAACTCTCGTATTGACATCACAACGTCCCACGGCACCTAATTTAAAAAAAAACCGGCCAAGAGCGTGTCGGGCCACGCGCATTGTAGGGTTCCGTAGCAGCATGGTTCAAATATGCAACTGGTTTCTTAATTCTACGAGCATATTGTCATAGTCGATGTTAAAATCTCCAAATACTATAGTATCAAAAAGAAATGTATTAAAAAGTTTGTAGTTTCAGAAATAATTGTAGTTTTGGTCTAAATATAACAGAATGGAAGTATTTAATGCGCGAGCGAAGCGAGCGCGAACTTTTTGTTAGTTTCTTTAAATTGTTTTTTTAGTTTTTTTTTTGGTTTTTGATTTTTTTTTGCGATAATATTATTTTAGGGATAATATAATAATATCGAGCTGCTGCTAAAGCAGGTCGCGTGGTTATCGTGTATAATTTTGATGTCATTTTCGTAATAGTGGGGGACACTTATTTTTAATAAAAATTTTCACTTTAAAAATTAATTTTTCGCAAAGGGAATGCTGAATCGAAAAACGTTCTTAGTAAACCCCTTCTATCTTTTAAAAAGCTATCCTATGATATCTCATTCGATGATATCGGCGAGAAAAAAAAAACCATTGCCCTTTCACGTGTATGGGAAACATCCGAAAAATTGTTTTTTTTCCAAAATTTTATTGTTTCAATCTGTTGGCGCAATTAATATGTACGACCATGCCAAATTTCAGCTCTGTAGTACCAAGGATCTAATATTAGTAAATATATTCTTATTAATCCCAACTAAGTTTGGCACTTGGTCGACTATCACTCGCAAACTTGAAGAGCCATCTTATGTGTGATAGTTTTCCTTATAATTTCATTGTATACACTGCCACTATGAATTTTTTCACATTTTTAGAATCAACCGTTTAGCTGGTAGAGGGGGGGGGGACACTTGTGTTTGACAAAAATTTTCACTTTAAAAAATTATATTAGGCAAACAAAGTGCTGAATCGAAAAACGTTCTTGGTAAACCCCTTCTGTCTTTTAAAAAGCTGTCCTATGACACCCCATTTAATGATATTGGCTAGGAAAAAAATTCATCGCCCTTTCACGTCTATGGGAGACACCCGAAAAAAATTTTTTTTCTAAGATTTCACTCTACAGTTCTGACGGCGTAGTTAATATTTATGACCATGCCAAATTTCAGCTCTGTAGTACCAAGGGTTTCTTAGGAAACCCGCGGACAGACGGACAGACGGACAGACGGACATGGCGAAACTATAAGGGTTCGTAGATTACTACGGAACCCTAAAAAATGGACTATGTCCTCCCGGAAAAAATAATTATATCCAGTTCTTACTATTAAGACTCTTGAACTGTATGGGGTTTAAATTGGTTTGTCAAACTTAAGGAGCTGATTCCTCCTGTAAAGCTGAACAACTTTGTTCACGAAGCCTGAGTGAAATTCAGAAAAAATATTACGACTGCCAAAACAATTATAAAAATATTTCGACCTATTTTCCGTGTGTACCTAATCTTGTTCAGTTTCATGTTCTTATTCAAATACTTCTTTTTCGCTACCTATTTGTGGCCCAGTCTGAGGAAACGACAATTTTTTTGGAAAAAATTAAATACGTATGATTTTATTTTTTAATGCGGAGATGATGATATGCTGATGCAGAAAAATAGACAGTGGCTATCATCAAATTATCAAAAAAGGTGCACCCTATGCTGTTACGATGAGGAACAATGTTGCAATGACAGTAGGGTAACCTGATGCGGGTTGCGGTGGCCTCTCTACATTGAATACATCGCTAAAAGCGTTCCGAGCTATCATAAATCGTATTCGCACCAAACGGGAATCGGAAACACTTGTTAGTTCCCATAATAATCTGAGAGATGGCGTGACGGATGCATATTAACGCTAATGCATCCCGAATAACTTGCGTGGACCCCTCAGATGTTTCTGGATTTAAGCCACAGATTAAAAATATGGGTTTGCAGTTGTACAGTTGATTAAAATCCCTGAATACGAGCTCATATGAAATTTTATGTGTGATCCTTATGTTTTTAAGTCTATCCTTATCAAAAGTTTTTTTTAAAATAATGAATGGGTTCGCCTTGACAACAATCTACTTACCTCAAGGGCGAAAATGTGGCCGAGGATGTAGCAAGCTCACCCAGAAGATGCTCATCCACTCGAACTTTAAAGAGACTCGGGTTATATGTGCCCGAAAAGACAGATGCAGGCAGATAATTCCATTCCTTAGCGGTGCGCAATATAAAAGATTCTGTAATTCAAGTTGTGTATCGGTGGAATGGTCGCTATTTTATCCGTTCAGGTGGCGAAATTGAGAACTATCCAAATATACATCTAATGACGGCTGCTTTGACTGGTGGCGCCACCGCCAACTGAATTTTCAATTGCTAGGTAGTTTTTAACTTGTCGTTCGGTTGGCGATGGCGCTGCTGGTCGGGGTGCTTGTCAGCAGTATATGAAAATTATGTAGTTATCAATTTCGACACCTGAACAGAAAAAATTGGCTCTATTCCATCGACACTATGCTACTATGGTCACAGGATATATTTCTGTAAGATTGAAAAAGGTTATTAAATCTTATAGAAATACAGGGTGTAAATCTGCAAGGTTGCCATATTCAATGATGGAATAGTATGGTATGGTACCAACTTTATTCGATAATACCGAAAACGGAACATTTAACTATAAACGAAAAAAACAAGATTTTGTTTTGAGCTTTAGAGAATAAACCACCTAGGCTGAAATAAAAAATGTAGTGCATTGAGAATACCCGAACATTATCGCATCTGTGCCATGTTATTTTAGTGATGTGCATATAGTTTGTTGATTGCACGCGAGTTGCCGATAAATAAAAATTAATTTGTCAACATTTTAGGTTTTTATATGATTATTGATTTCAACTCTATATCAGCTGTATATTTGTTTCTGTGAATATGGCAACCTTGTAGATTTACAGTTTGTATATCCTGTGACCATAGTAGCATGTATTGAACCCATAATCTATCTGAACAAACGAACCGTGCTTTATCTAGTGTGAAGTGATTTCCACCCTTCGCCCTCTAAACATCCATAGTTTCAAATCACACTCCCTAATGCTTAGTGTAAACATTTTGCTGGTATGAGATAGAATAGGGAGGGTCCGAACTTCGAAGTGGATTTTTGCATTGGTTTTGATTGTCTTTTATTTATTTTTTAATTGAGTCTTATTTCTGATTGCGAGTTAGGTCCGTATTACAGAACGCGACTCAGACTCTGATTTACATTTGAGTAGCAGTCGTCTTTGTCATTTTGATTGTGAGAGAAAGAGACAATCAATACTCAAGTATAGATCTAAACTTGAGTCTCCTCCTGAAATACGGGCCTTCGTCTTTGATATCCCAATTGACACAGAATACGAGGAAAAACCTTAGTGTCATGTGGGCCTGCGTCTTGAGCACCGGTAGCTCCCCCGCCGTTGAGCAACGCCGGCTCTGATTAGATACATTTCGTACAAATGTAAAAACAAAAAACGGGACGTGAATAGAAGAAGAAACGATTGGACAAAATTCGTTCAAAATTTTCCGCGAAAAACAGAAATTTTCGCGCACTAAATTTTCCGCGGAAAACAAAAATTTTCGCGAATATTTTTCGGTGATTGAGAGGTAAAATGTGTGTGATTTATTATTATTTATTTAAGCATCAGTGGAAACAATCGGATCATATCAATCTTTTGATATAATGCCTTCCAATATTCTCCACAGCAATACTCTTTAAGTATAAATAAACTAATTTGCCCGAATTAATTCAAAAGCTCTCACCGATCAGCAATATAACAATACAACAAAGACACAAAAGAACAGAAACGGCACAAAACATTAGAGAACCCCGTACCCTCTCGAACAGGGGTAGGGGTCGGTGACAAATTACATTACGATTGGACGGGACGTTTATACCCTCTCGGGGAAAACAGTGGATGGAAAATGGATAAAAATGTTTTTTTTTTTTAAGCTCGAGGTAAAATAGCATCCTAGAAATGATGACCTAAAACATTTAATTAACAAATAAGCCCATTTTACTCGTCAGGTTTTCCCTTGAAATTGATAGAATCAGACAGGAAACTGATTTGTGTTTAAACAAAAAAGATCTACTGTTGGAAAGATGTTGCTACTTTCTTGAAGACTTTTAAATGTGACCTCTAATTGTAATAATTTTATTGCTTTGTGTAGATTTCTGCCTTAGGTATTTAAACAATTTGTGTTCAAAATCCATTTTTTATAAAGGTACTTAAATACAATATTTCGCATACAAGGGACCGTCCATAAATTACGTCACACGAATATCACGATTTTTTTATTCCCCCCCCCCCCCCGGGGGTCCTTGTCACATTTGGGAGACTCCCCCCCTCCCTAGTGTGACGTCACATTTTGCAATTTTACATCTTGTAATTATTGAATTAAAACAGTAGTTCCGAAATTAATTTAAAGGAGCTAGGCGGGGTGCGTTTGGTGGCATTACAGGTAACACTAGTAGAGCAAGTGTCCAACAATAGTAGATTGTTAACCAAGGGCTGTATGACATCAATTGCATACGAGGTTTTTGGCGCCCGAGCGCAGCGAGGGCGCTAATTAGCCCGAGTATGCAATTGATGCTTACACCCGAGATAAACACTCTGCTTTACATATCGATTGTGAGGTAAGTAAAAAAACAAGAAAGCAGGTTTCTATGAACATTTATTAAAGAGAAATGTGTATTTAATTAAAATTTCGCGCCTAGCTAGTCGACTGCCTTTTTTACTCTTCACGATTTTATGGCACGCAAGCGCGTCAAATCGTACTGGCCAGTTTGATTTTTAAATCGATTTCAACTAACATACGATGTGACTACGAAACAAATAGTTCGATATTAAAAATAAAGTCTTCATAAATTCTTATATAAATTGTCTTGATTCCGATTCGAGTAAATAATCGATACCGAGAAAAAAAAAGTAACTTTTTAAAAATATTCTTCTTGCAGTATTGAGTATGACAGTTCTTTTTTCAAATTCCAAAACCTATGCTGTAATGTTATTACATGGTAGGTTTTGAAACCTATGCTGTAATGATATCCATACACCCCGGCATTCAGGGAAGTAAGTGAGTACTTACAGAGCAAGAGATATGTAAAACAATTTTAACCTTAGATACATACAGATACAGTTGCAAATGTTTTTGGTTCGTGTTTTAGAACTTAAATTATAATAGATTTTAGATTTTTAAATGTGACGTCACGAAATTTAGAACCCCTCCCACCCCCTTGTCACACAATGTTACACTTCGTCGACCCCCTCCCTCCCCCTTAACGTGTGACGTAATTTATGGATGGTCCCTAATGATTACTTAGCGAAAATCCAGTTTTTTAGGGTTCCGTAGTAATCTACGAACCCTTATAGTTTCGCCATGTCCGTCTGTCCGTCTGTCCGTCTGTCCGTCTGTCCGCGGGTTTCCTAAGAAACCCTTGGTACTACAGAGCTGAAATTTGGCATGGTCATACATATAAACTACGCCGCCAGAACTGTAGAGTAAAATCTTAGAAAAAAAAATTTTTTCGTGTGTCTCCCATAGACGTGAAAGGGCGATGATTTTTTTTCTCGCCTATATCATCAAATGGGGTGTCATAGGACAGCTTTTTAAAAGACAAAAGGGTTTACTGCGAACGTTTTTCGATTCAGCACTCCGTTTGCGAAAAATTAATTTTTAAAGTGAACATTTTTGTCAAACACAAGTGTCCCCCCCCCTCTACCAGCTAAATGGTTGTTTCTAAAACTGTGAAAAAAATCACAGTGGTAGTATATACAACCAAACTTAGAGTGCCAAACTTAGTTGGGATTCTGCTCGTAGAGTTAAGAAGCCAGCTGCATATTTGAACCATGTTGCTACGGAACCCTACAATGCGCGTGGCCCGTCACGCTCTTGGCCGGTTTTTTTTTAATGTATGTAAGCGTTTATTTATTTAAGTTAACCGTTATTTTAGCAATACCAAATGAATCCAAAAACAAACATCCTATCATCCAAGTGCCATCTCCTATTATCCTCATTATTCTCCCTAGCTGATGCATCATATACCCTTATGTCCTTGTGCGTTGTGCCTCAAGGGAATAATATGTGTAGTGATTACATTCTCGGTGCATTCATTCATATCTTAGGTCTATGGATACACCGTATGTGTAGTGTTTGTATCTATGCAATAGATATAGTACACTAGCTGATGCCCGCAACTTCGTTTGCGTGTTAATTTTTTTTTTGTACAGAGTACACAGATTGAAAACATCCTTCCTCGATAACTGGACTATCCAACACAAAAAGAATTATTCAATTCGAACCAGTAGTTTCGGAGATTAGCGCGTTCAAACAAACAAACAAACAAACTCTTTAGCTTTATAATATTAAGTATAGAAAAGATAATATAGCTGATGCCCGCAACTTCGTTTGCGTGTTAATTTTTTTTTGTATAGAGTACACAGATTGAAAACATCTATCTTACGTGATTTAGATTTTTACATACAAAAGTTTTTTCCCGCTAACTCCCGTTCCCGTGGGAATTTTGCAATATCCTGTTGCAACTTAGCTTTAAGTTTACTAAGGTACCTGCATGCCAAATTTCAAGCGTCTAACTTAAGCGGTTTAGATTTTTCATACAAAAGGATTTTCCCGCTAATTCCCGTTCCCGTGGGAATTTCGGGAATTCCTTTCTTAGTGCACCTCTGCGGTACCTAAGCTACGTCCCTTCCAAATTTCAAGTGCCTACGTTTAGCCGTTTAGGCTGTGCGTTGATATGTCCGTCAGTCTAGGTATAATTTCTCCCGTTTTTTTACACATTTACCACTATATCTTTGCTCCTATTGGTCGTAGCGTGATGTTATATAGCCTATAGCCTTCCTCGATAACTGGACTATCCAACACAAAAAGAATTATTCAATTCGAACCAGTAGTTTCGGAGATTAGCGCGTTCAAACAAACAAACAAACAAACAAACTCTTTAGCTTTATAATATTAGTATAGATTGTTTCATGTATACCGGTAAGAGGGGGTAGCTGTCTATCTGTCATTCATTAGTAAGACGCGGTACGGGTGAGACGTGCGCCTGCACTCGGAGCTGGTATAGTGGTGAGCCAAAGAAACTCCTTTAACCAACGTTAGCCGTAGCAGCGACCACTACAGTATGGAAAGAAGATTTTTTTGCTGAGATTCAAATCTCTCTCCCGTTCTTCAACCTAATGCAGAGTGTAGGTCTCTTCCATTGGTACTCCACTCTCTTCGTTCTTAAGTCTTTCTGCAATCCTGGCAAGATCGTCAGCCCATCTCATCGGTTGTCTGCCCACGCTTCTACGCTTGATTGAATTAAATCTCAATAAACTTCATTACGGTTAAACTCAGCTCGAAATAAAATATAGTTCGACAATATTACATTAAAACATTCTCATTTTTAGCCAAGATAACCCGAGAGCTGAACAGTTAAATAAAACATTAGAAATTAAATAATCAGTAACCTCATGCAGGTATTAATGTTACACAGTGTACTTACTGGGTATACCTTTTATAGAAGATTTTTCTTTTAATAATAAGATGGGTTAACTCTTGACCATAAGGTCAAAGATGAGGTCGACGATGGAGCGAGTTAACCCAGAAAATGCCTATAAAGGCACTGGTACTCCCACGCACCGATGGAACACAGCAAGCTGTTTGGCGTCGGACTTCGGTAGGAGGGTGGTCGCGAACACCGCATGAGACCATAGGACGACACCTCAGATTCAGAAAAAAATAAAGTGTCGTTGCCTGGGATGGATTACTAGGAGGCAGGTCTCATTTGTGTTTTCTTAGTCGCCTCTTACGACACCCACGGAAAGAGATGGGGTGGTGTTATTCTCAACCGATCACCACACGGTTAAAAATAACTGATTTATATTAATACACTCAACAGCACATCAAAGTTTGGATATGTACCCTTCTTATTTCCTTCGCATAAGAGTCAATATCTAACAACAACGGTCCATCCTCTATGTTGGTTGATACAAGTTGTTTATAAGGGGTGTTCGTAATTGGCCACTACAGACTCATTGTCTGTTCTGATTTGACAAATGTGCTCCACAGGGTGTTCTGATATTGTTTTGTGAGGGAACAAAACATCTGTCTGATAATTTAGGATTTTTTTAAATACTTTCTGGCGACTGTTGAGACGGATAAATTCTCGCTTTCTTTTTCTAAATTGTTGAGGATATACCTTATAAAATTGTGTTGACTTCTTCTGGTTGAGCTTGCTACATCGTGTGATTACCAGTGCCTTAATTGGCATTTTCTGGGTTAACCAGAATTAACACATCTATATATATAAAAGAAAGTCGTGTTTGTTACAACACTTATAACTCGAGAACGGCTGGACCGATTTCCATGGTTTTTGATTTGTTGTATTTCTCTCCGTCCCGAATAGCAGAATAACTATTAAAAACATTGGAAAATTGACGGGGAAATTCCCACGGGAACGAAGTCCCGGGCGAAAAGCTAGTCTTATAATAAAAATAATAAAAAACTTCGACTAAAGCCAACCTATTCGTTATTAGAAAAGGTGGGAACTAATAGGAAAACATGCTTTGTTTAACCCCCGAGAAAAAAGAGGGGTGCTGTAAGGTTGACGTGTGCATCTGTATGTCTGTCTGTCTATCTGAGTCTGTCTATGGCATCGTAGCTTTTAATCGAATGGACCTGTTTACGATGCGGATTTTTTGTTCAAAAGCCGACGTAATCGAGATGGTTCTTAGCTAAATTTGATCAAAATTGGTTCAGCCGTTTAAAAGTTATAAGCAACCGATTGTCGGGGATCAAATAAAAAAAAAATTACAGTTATGTACGAATAACCAATAAACTCTGATTTCCTTGGGCTTTTAAAAAAACGTAAAACCTAGAGAACTGATCTAGATCTTCTTTACTGTCATTTAGTTCCTTCTAGCTTTTCGCTCGGGACTTCGTTACCGTGGAATTTTTTTCGGAAATTTTCCAATATTTTTAATAATTATTCTGTGATACATACATACGCTCACTCCTGCAATCTCCAACGGGGTAGGCAGAGCATCAGTGGCTCCAGAAAACCACTTAATGCCGCATTTGAACAAATGGTGAGGGTTATTAGATGGAACATGTTGTGTAATGGTGAGAGGTGGTCAGCCTTTCGCCCATGATAAAGCAAGACCCTCACGTCCTATTTACTGATTTTTACAGTATGCCTTGGAAGAGTAGGCAGTTGGCACATTCTACGCCACGGACGGAGATAAATAGAAAAAATCAAAAACCATGAAAATCGGTACAGCCGTTCTCGAGTTATAAGTGTTCGAACAAACCCGACTTTGTTTTATTATTAAGAGAAGAAAAAAATAAAAGATAGATAGATAGATAAACTCTTTATTGATAAACACAACACATACAAACAGAAACAGATTGCTGCGCTGGCTGTATCGTGTCTACCAAATTGGCGTTGACTCAGCACACACTGTAGCAAACTACAGCACTGATATTCTGTCAGAACCATTAAGCACGTGCCTGACCCTATTAGATAAAAAAAAATAGCAGTAGGTAATTAAGAAAACAAACAATAAAATAAAGTAAATAAAGTAGGTTTGCGTTATATATTTAAGTAAATCAAATAGTGTTGTTAAGAAAATAAAAGTAATAATTCACTATGAGCTTGTGGATAAAACTTAAATATTCATATAATATTATTCATAGTATAAATGTAATGAATACAAAAAATAAATGAGTAACTAAAAATGTGCGTCTGAAAATAATATGAAGAAAATATTAATAACAATATGCATTGCAGCTAGGAAAAAGTAAAGTACGATCGTAGGTTAGGTACCAGTTTGTTCTTGCACAGATCCATAAAAGATTTATGAAAATATATATATTCTTTATTGCACTTAGATAACATAGGATACAAAATAAAAGAAAAAAGTTTACAAAGGCGGACTTATCACTAATAGTGATCTCTTCCAGCCAGCCTGGTGCAGTAAGAAATATTGTTTTAAAAACGCGGGACAAAAGTGCATATTTGATAAAACAACTCTAAATAACCAAAAAAATAACTACACTAACTCATTCAAATATCTATATGAAATACAATAACACAATATAAATACATACGAAATAAATATATATATATATATATATGTCACAGTTAGAACCCATTTTTCGTTAGAACTCGTTTTCCCTAGTTAAAATTAGTTATTACTTAATGCCTTTGTTAAAACTAGAAATAATCAGTTAAAACTAGAATTTACCACTGACATATTTGATTTTCAGATAAAACTAGTTGTCACATCGAGCTATAGTTAAAACTAGCTATAGTTAAAACTCCCCCCCCCCGCGGAGATTATATCGGGGCAGAAACTGTAGGTTAGGTTTGTTAGTAGCCTAGCCTAACCAACCCGTTAAGGGTTGGTTAGGTTAGGTTAGGTTAGAACTGCGACCCCAACGCACGAGCCGAGCGAGCGAAGCGAGCGTGCCGCGGCAGCGGCCGGCGAAGTGCCAGAAAAGACTTTGATTGCGTTAAACGGTAAGCACAACAACAACATAACCCACAACATAACCTCAAGCCAATCAGAATAAAGTATGATGAACTCTAACCTCGGTCGGAACAGTTTTAACTGACTCGCTTCGGGAAAACGCGTTTTGTCTTGCAGAAACTAGTTTTAACTGATATTTGATTCAGACATTAGTCAATTCTAGTATTAACAAAGGCATTAAGTAAAAACTAGTTCTAACTAGGAAAAACGCGTTCTATCTACTAACTAGTTTTAACTGTAACATATATATACAATATACTATAGAAAATAGTATAGAAAATAGTAGTAGGCGAAACAAAGCATCCAAGTTTAAGAAAACAAAACGGCTGCAAGTTTAAAATCTTCTTCGTAATTCCTCTTAACTTCACATCACTGCATTATTTACAACCCTCGTGTTGAAATACGTTAAAACAATATAGAGTCGCCCTCTTGTGATTTACACAATTATTGCTCAAATAAATTAACCTCTAACGAACTTTTTATTATAGCCAGGGACGGAGCTGGGGTAGTGAGGCCTAGTGAACAAAATCAAACTTTATAATTGGGTAGATGATTGATATTGAACATCAGATAATATGTACTCATAAAATATATTAAAATACATAATATGTTACCAGAATTCGAAATTATATAGTTTATCAAACATTTTTGTCTATCTCTTTGTAACAAAACGAAACTTTCTCTGACCGTTTTATATTTCTCTCTCGTCTAATTGAGAGTTTTGAACGTTCGTGTCTTTCTTAATTTTTATTAAATATATTAAAAACTATTTATACCAGGCTATTTATTAAATAAAGAAGCTTCAATTTATATAATAATAAAAAAATTGTCATCTACCCCTTTCACACTATAGTTCTTGTGAGGGGACATGAAGATGGATAAAATTCTTTAGTGCCTGTATAAAAACCAGATGTTTGCTTTCGGGTCCCAAGTGACTCCAAGTTATTTGCATTATAGATTTAATCTCGGATTTAACGTAAACCCGATTAAACGTCTTGCACGCCTTCGAATTAGCTTAAAATTAAATAACAATTAAACATCAAAAACGTCAAAGTCGAGTTGACTGATAAATCTAGGTTCAATAAAATCTAGATTTTTCTAATTTTGCTGCAAGTAAACTTTAGAAATCTTCGAGGTCGTGACAAAATAGAGCCATTTACACGCCAGATGGGTCCCCAATCCATCCCTCTAAAACCGGCCCTGTCAACTATGGTCATATTCTCGTTTACGACGTCCGTATTAGGGGAAAAGTGGGGTTTATTTTTAAACAGATTTTTGATAGAGACAAGGTATAAAACATAAACGTTATGGTGACACTTAAGCTGTATTTTTATATGTTAAAAATAAAAATAAAATTGGTCGTTAGTTGGAATTAAACAAAGGACAAAATGCACAAATTAATAAGTCTTTTATTGCGGTGAGCGTTTTTATAGTCGATGTTAAGATTACCACGCTGTATCAGATCTGTAGATTTCTTTGTATATTTGAAATTGAAATTATTTTATTTACTAGCTCTCCGCCTCTGATTTGGTTCGCGTGGAAAAGTAACCTATGTCACTCTTCAGATCTCTCTATGCCTGTGCAAAAATCATATCGATCAGTTGCTTTAGGACGGACGGATAAACACTCTTCCAATTTATAATCCCCTCCCCCACACACAAAGTCGTCGTCATCAGCCCACATATACGTCCCCACCGAGGGGCACGAGCCTCCCTTCGAAACACGAAGGGGTTTTAGGCCATAGTCCACCACGCTGGCCCAATGCGGGTTGGTGGACCGCTCGTCTTTCGAAAATGAATTTTCTTGGACAGGCAGGTATCATCACGATGTTTTCCTTCACCGTGAAGCAAGAGATAATTAGAAATCCGTACATAAATCCGAAAAGACGAATTTAGTGGTACAGGCCCGCACCAGGATTTGAACCCGCGACGTTCTGATCACAAGTCTGGCTCATTACCAACTGGGCTATCACACACAAAGTCGCGTTGACTAAATTACTATTTGCCCATCCTCACAACAAAGGAACCCTAAGGTTCCTATTACTATTGGCGACAATTACAACCAAAATTGTATATGTATTATGTTAAGCTATTTTTACTGAATAAATTATCTTACTATTCCGTGGATGCACACACACAGCCAAAAAAAAAACACACACACACACATACATACACATCATTAGTCTAGGTACTTTAAGTTTCCTTGAAAGTTTGTTTGGTTGAGTTTAGTTAGTTAAGTTTATTTGTCTGTTACTATAAGTTGTTATGGAAGAGCGGAGTCTCCTGGTACAGGCACATTACTTGCTTAAAAGGAGGCTCCATCCACTGAGTTACCTACAATACTCTGTAAACGAAAATAAACTACTTTTAATTTAATTTTTTTATCATATTAGTAATTCTATTTATAATTGGTTTTTTTTAATGTCATTGAGAAAAATAATTTTATAAGTATCTGTTGCCTAATTCTGATGTATCTTCTTTCCAGGTGTTAAAATACTGCGAGCACCTTCACGGTAAATGGTACTTCAGCGAGATCCGGGCCATCTTCTCCAGGCGATACCTGCTGCAGAATGTCGCCATCGAGATGTTCCTGGCCAGCAGAAGTAAGTCCTCTTCAGTCTCTCTTCTTATCGTGTAGGTATAGTCAAGTGAGTAGCGAATTTGGATAACCCTGGTGTCAGTGTTTTCAAACCGCACAATGGTCTCTGACTTGGTTTTAACGACTGTAGACAATCGACAACAGCCGGGATCGACAGCTTAACGTGACCTCCGAAGCACGGAAACGCTCGTGATAAATTGCTACTTATTTCACCCATCAGGTTCCCTGCCTCTGTTTATGTTGCTTAACCTCACTGATTGGTTGAGATCAGCAAGAGCCACTAGGCTACGAGTCCTCTTCAGCTACTTTCATTTAAATTCAGAAACGTCCAAAATTAAGCTACTTTTAAATTCATGGAACCTGATGGGATAACGAAGTGGCAATTTATCACGAGCGTTTCCGTGCTTCGGAGGGCACGTTAAGCTGTCGGTCCCAGCTGTTGTCGACTGACTAAAGTCGTTAGCACCAGAACAGAGGCCATTGTGCGGTTTGAAAACTCTGATACCAGGGTTAGTCAGGTTCCCCACACACGTGACTATAGGTACCTACACGATAAGAAGAAGCGGTGGTTATTTATAACGAAACACCAAAAACACTAAAGACATTTTTAAATGCGTATGGATTGATAAAATGTTGAGTGTAAGCAAATACCTGAATTTTCAATCCTTATAAATAAAATGTATTTAACTTGAAATTTTTGAAAACGAGACGGAAATTAAAACTTTTTCCTGCTTCTTGTGAAAAAAGGTGGAAAACAATATTCATTTTCGTACTTTCTCACGTGCAAAAAAAACATCTACCATTGTATAGTGGCACCTGTCGTTGTGGGGTAGAAAAGTCCTCGAGTGACGACCACATACCGGAAAGCGCAGCGCAGGAAGGCCTCCCACAAGGTGGACCGACGATCTGGTAAAGATTGCGGGAAGCCGCTGGATGCGGGTGGCACAGGACCGATCGATGTCGAGAGCCTATGTCCAGCCTATGGCCTATGTCCAGCAGTGGACGTCTTGCGGCTGACATGATGATGATGATGACCTGTCGTTAACGAGTCCGACCCATTAACTGCCCCAGCTATGCTCTCTAACCCAAAAAATACGTTTTTAAGGGTATAATTTATTTCTGCTTCCAGCATCCATATTCTTCGCGTTCCCGGACCAGGCTACGGTGAAGAAGGTGATCAAAGCCCTACCCAGGGTAGGCGTGGGCATCAAGTACGGCATCCCGCAGACCAGGTCAGTGGAACTTTTAGCAGCTGTTTAAAAATGGTCTTTATTACAGGGAGGTTTAGGTATTGTTTGCTGGTGATCATTATTACACAGTGGATGTTTGATTTCTCCAAATAATTACTATTATAGTTACTACCGAACCCGGTGCCCGTGCCCGCTTATTGGTTCAGTACCTATTCGGTGTTATGATAATGAACTAACTAAAATATTTTAAAAACTAACAATGAAGATAGCTTTTTTTTTTGAAAGTGTTCAGTTATTTGAATTCTAATCATTTTGCCGAAATTAAGTAATATGTCTTAATCTATAAGTACTAATATTATAAAGAGGAAAGATTTGTATTTTTGTATGTACCGAATAAACTTAAAAACTACTGGACTGATTTCAAAAATTATTTCACCATTAGGATACTACATTATCCCTGAGTAACATAGGCTACATAATTTTCCCGAATTCGTGGGAATTCCCGTGGGGGATCGAAGTTCCGAGCGGGATGCTAGTTTATTTATAATTTGTAATGTTTGCATGCTGAATGTTTATCGCTTAAGTATGCTGGACTCAGTGTAAAGAAATTGCAACATCTTTGTTTATGTACTTACCATGTTTATTGCTAATAAATAACTATGACTATGAAAATCTGACGTAATCGAGAGGTATGTTTGATCAAAATTGGTTCAGCCGTTTAAGAGTTATTAGCTTGTCGGGGGTGATACAAATTCTAAAATTAAAAATGTTGTCACCAACATTCATAGCTTCTTCTTCGTCTTCTTTTTCTTACCAGTCCATATACGTCCCCACCGAGGGGCACGGGTCTCCCTTCGAAACACGAAGGTGATTTAGGCCATAGTCCACCACTCTGGCTCAATGCGGGTTGGTGGAAATGATGGAAATGGTCTTTCGAAAATGAATTTTCTTGTACGGGCGGGTTTCATCACGATGTTTTCCTTCACCGCTGAGAAAATGATAATTAGAAATCCGTACATAAATCCGAAAAGTCGAATTTAGTGGTACAGGCCCGCACCAAGATTTGAACCTGCGACCTTCGGATTACAAGTCTGGCTCATTACCAACTGGGCTATCATAGCTTATAACTTTTAAGCGGATAAACAAATTTTGATAAAATATAGCATCTCAGAACCATCTCAATCACGCCAGCTTTCAAACAAAAAAAGCCGCATTAAAATCGGTCCAATCATTTAGGAGCTATGATGCTGTAGACAGATACACAAACACACAATTTAAACGTGTATGTAACTCCCCTCTTTTTTCGTCGGGGGTTAAAAATCGGGACGAATTAAAAAAAATGTTGTATATTCGTTCTTGTATTGAGGCGCCATCTATTTCAGTAATGTGGAACTAAATGTAGGTACTGTTGAGTAACGCTAACGCGCAGTGAACCGTGTTCAGTAGAACTTATAAAGTACTGGTATGTGAGGCGATTTAAAAGTTTCAAAGGTTGCCGTAAGGTGGCGCCACCTTATCAGTTATCACTTTATATTGGGTGATTATATGAAATTAGCGAAAATCAAAGATGTGAACAACTTTCCTTTAGGAACATGGGTCGAAATATGGAAAAAAAATTCTTCATAATACTTTTTTTTTTGTGTTTTACGCTATTATTATTTTTTTTTATTGAAAAATGGAGTGTATTCGTATTTATAAATCATTTGAAAAGCAGAAAAAAAATAAAACTAAGAAATAATTTTGAAAATTACTCTGAGGAAAATTCTACTGAAAAATTTATTCAGAATGATGACGATCTGAATTTAAGGTTTCAATTTTTGCTAAGCTTTACACTCTGTATTATTTATAATTTCATATGAAGCCTTTAGAAAACGTTTTCTTAGGAAGATTGACAAGAATTTACAGGGTACGAATTCAGTGAAGAAAATGAAGCTTAGAGAAATCAAACAAAAAATAAAACAAAATCTTATTTTATTCATACATTTGAAATTCGTTTCATCACAGCATTTCAGGATAAGATACCTATTTAAATCGATTTAAATACATTTTCTGTTTTTTTCTAATTTTAATAGAGACTTCAGTTTCCTTAGGTAACTGTGCCAGCCTCAGACGATAGAAAATATATTAATATAGAAAATACAATCACACATTTATCCCCTTATTCATAAACGTGATTTAAAGTTAATTGAGCGTTTAAAAATATTTCTTATCCTACTAACATTATAAATGCGAAAGTTTGTGAGAATGTATGGATGTTGTTACTCTTTCACTCTCAAACGGCTGGACCAATTTTGATAAAATTTGATATAGAGGTAGCTGACACCTTGGATTAACACATAGGCTACATAATTTTTCCAAATTCCCACGGGAACGAAGTCCCAGACGGAAAGCTAGTTTCTTTATAAGTAAGACATGTTTTTATATTTTCTACTGCGAGGCTCTGAAATTTTACTTAACTTTAAACCATGTTTTTGAATAAGAGGGGTTTTGATTTACAATTTTGTACATTAAACATTTTTATTTTTAGTTTGTTAAAAATTAAAAAAATCACTTCCTTAAATAACAATTCTTAGTCGGGTAACTCTTTAATAGTTTTAATACAAAATTTTGTACTTATAAATATACAAAAAATTAACTTTAGTTAACAAATCATTAACTTAATAAAATCGTCACCTCGTAAACTATTACTAAACCTAAGGAATGTTTTACAATAATAAAATAATCACTCAAACTGTCTATAATACTGATCACATAACAAAGTATTAATTTATTAAATAATATTTACAATATTGGTAACGTTTCTCAACCTTTGGACAAACAAATACTAGGATAAGTCTTTCACATAGTTTGAAAAACTCTACAAGAATCTCAAAATCTTATCATAACAGATTTATCGTCACAATATGTAATTAAAATAACTTAAAACAACTCAAAGCACTGCAAAGCTTTTCAAACAACGTGTTAGACACAGACAACAACAGTTCACTCAAGTCTGTCCTTTTTTTCACTATCTATAGACACCCATTTAGGTGAGAATATTTCATTGTTTTTGTCTAAAGACACCGCGGCTCCCGCACTATGCCTCCTTTGCACTGGCTTTCCTTCTAGAACGTAGGTCTTCGTGCCTCCTAACTCTGGGTCTATTCCATCTTTCTTCCCCTCATCAAATTGCCTCATAATCTCAGTCAACGACTTCCCTTTGGTCTCAGGAAGAAACCATAAACAGTATAACGCACCAATCAAAGCGCAAATCGCAAAAAGATACAACGTACCATTACTCGTTAGAACCTTTTCCATTTGAGGGTACGTTTTGATGTTGAAAAAGATGAGGATGTACGCGCAACAAGATGTCGCTCCGGACATGACTCCTCGTATATCTTGAGGGTACAACTCCCCTGACATGATCCAAGGAAGCTGAAGGAAACCGACCATACTGAAGCAGACGTGTAATAAGATACAAGCGAGTTTTATCAAAGGAGGGCCATTAAAGCTATCACAGATTGCAGCGCCGAGCATCGTGATGCCGAGGAGTAGCCCTGAGGCAAACGCTAAGGTCTTTCTTCTGAAGCTGTTGATGAGGCACGCTCCAACCGCGCCCATGAAGACACGAACGCCTCCAACGATTATAGATGCTGTAAACTCATTCATGCTGGTCCCAACAGATTTAAAGAAATCCACTGCGTAGTAGAGGATAACGTAGATCCCTGACATCTCTTGGAAGATGAAGAAAACTATCAACAAGCAGAAAGGCTTCAAGACCGCCCTTCTCTTGAAAAGACCGAGCTTATCTTTGAAGGTCATATTAGCATCCATGGTCCGGTCTTTGGTAAACTCCATTAGCTCCTGCTGAGCTGTGCTGTTGTTCTGTCGTAACCAGAACATGGAGTTGTACGCTTCTTTCATTTGTCCTTTCGAGGCTAGCCAGAGAGGTGATTCAGGAACGAAGTACATGAGGAACGGAGTTAGTAAGGAGACCCCAGCGCATATGGCAGCGACTTTTCTCCAGTGCACAAAGGCTCCTAAGGAGTAGACGATGAAAATGCCGGTGGAAACCAGGCCAGGGCCTAAGGCGCTGAGTACGCCTCGTTTCTCTGGTGTCGTGATCTCTGCCACGTATATGTATGATGCTGTTGACATTCCTGCAAAGAAGAAATTTTGGTTTAATAAAAAATCGAAAATTGGGGACACTGTTCTGTGGCAATTTAGTTCCTAGATTCATTAAATTTGTGCTGCAAAAATAACTGGTATAGGAAAAGCACCTTTTCCAGAGTATCAAGTTGGTGAAGCAAGTACCCTAGATCTAAAACTTTAGATTTTGTTAAGCTAGATTCTGCCTAATGTATGCCACTTCCAACAGCCAAACGGCTTGCTGTATTCCGTCGTTGCACGGGAGCAACAATACCTTATTGGAAACGTCTGAGTTAACTTGCTCCATCATCGATGTCATCTATAACCTTGGTCAAGATTGAGGTCAAGAACCCATCTTATGATAATAAATAAAAAAAAGTCTATTCGTTGAATCACCTCCATTTAAAACGCTTTGAATTTCTTCCTATCCTTGTGTATATCAACAGGGCAAAAAGTGACGCATTGTGATAGTTAGAGCATCTTTCGTTTTAATGGACATTCAATTCAATTAAAATTAAACTTCAACTCACCTATCGTAAATCCCGTGATAAACCGGCCAACGCATAGGAACACGTAATCCTCGGAAAACGCTATGACAAGCCATCCCACTAGATTTGGCAGGACTATAGACTGGAGGAGTAACCTTCTGCCGATGGCATCCACCATCATCCCTCCTAGGAGAGCGCCAACTGGGTTGGATATGACGCCCAGGCTTGCTGAAAAGATAAGAAAAGGAATATGTTTATTTGAAGTAAAATTAGTGACCTTATTTTTGTATTGGCTTTCTGCACATGGATTCATTGCAAAACGTTGTTCAGTCATGAGAAGGTTTATGTGTTAAACTTATTACAGATCCTACAGTCGTTTAAACCAAGTCAGAGGCCATTTGGCGGTTTAGCCAAGTTCGCCACACACTTGACTATACCTACACGATAAGAAGAAGAAGAATACAGGTCCTTAACGGAATACAGGACCGTTGGATTGGATTGGTTTTTATTTTTGCTAATACTTTACTAAGTCTGATAACGCAAACATGAAACCATACGCATCTACATTACAAAGGTGTCATCTAAGGTCATACTTAAGTTAATAATAATAATAATTAATAAAAGATCGTTTTGAGCCGCAAGCCCGTGATTATAATAATAAATCATTTATTTCAGGCTTTGCCCATACTACACGATCAGATACATCAAATACATACAAAACGAAACAAAAAAGCTAAGAACCATACTTTTTCTCTCACCAAACAAACGTACTTCAATTATTGACATAAACTAATGAATCATATAAAAATGACACCAATAATGTAAATTTTTATCTGTCCTAACAACAGACATGACTAGAATTCCGCCGCGTATCTGACATAGTACGTGACTGCGAACGAAAGAGGCGGCTTGCGGCCCCTTATCTAAGTGTACAGAACCCTTGTGTTTTGATGCGACTCACAAAGGGAGGCAGGGGTGGTGTTTTGTTTTCTGTTTAGTCATTCAAACAGTTATAAATAAAAATAACGCCAGGTCTCAAAGGTCGTTAGTCAAGTCAAAGTCAAAATCCCTGGTACGGACACCAGCTCTCACAAAAGATATACTTAAATAATTCTGTTGCCTATACCATCACCAACTTTTGTAGAGAGAAAATAAATAAATAATTTATTTATTATATATTCGCTCATTCAGGATGTTACATTATAGGATTTAAATACATACATACAATACATATTCGTTCTTTTGCCTCTACTGACTCTAAGCCTATTCGCAAAGATGCAGTCTTCCCCAGAGACTAATAGGCGAGAAACTCCGAGGTAGCTCTTTTTAATATCGCGATCACCCTGGGAAGGGTTGGGTAAAATCCAAACTAAGGTTTTCTTTGTGTTCTGGGGTGGATCCTTTGGCTCATAAAAAAATACGAACACAAACACTAAATCCGAGACCTTTATAAAAATATTTGCCCCAATCGTTGCAAATATTTTTAATATTTTTAAAGGCATTTCACATGCCAAAGCTCATAAACACAGACTTCACCACCATGTGAATGACGAGGTAATCCAACTCCTTGACAAGAACTAAACCATCGGAGTTAGTGTAGTGAAAGTGATTGTTTAAGTGCATTTATTATATTACGAATTAAGTGACTTCCCCATATCAGATTTTAAGATATTGCTAACGCACACATTTTTAATTCTAACATTAATATTTTAGGGTAGATCGTAATAATGTTAAGGTCCTATTGTTTTATGTAGTCCTGTAGGTATCTTAAAGGAAAACCCAAAAAATATTTTAAATTTTTTCCCTCTTAATGCTAGATTTTTCTAGACAAAAATCTGCACTCTGCTTTCTACAAAATATGATTTACATCCTTAGTAACACTAAACATTACTATCTCATATTTGTCTTGTCTTTATTTAATTAGTTTATTACCTGTAGATTTTTCCATAATGCTATTACCTATTTAAATATTAAAACTCGTGTAATTTATACCACGTTATTTTTTTATCAGTACGCAAATTTGTACGTAATCTTTATGAAAATTTAACAGACCCGTATTTTTTTGTTTTATATCGTTTCATACGTTTCAAAAATTTTTTTCCTCTCTATTTACGAGTACGTTCTATCAACGTTACTGACACCGTAAGAAAAATTTGCGTACTGATTCAAAAGTCAACCTGTATATGACGATTGCTACCAGCCGTATTTTAACCGACTTCAAAAAAGGAGGAGGTTTCTCAATTCGACCGTATATATTTTTTTTAAATATGTCTGCGGATAACTTCGTCGTTTATGAACCGATTTTGAATATACTTTTTTTGTTGGAAAGGGAGTATCCTTTTTTTTTTTATTAAAAATGGGTTCGCTCTTGACCACAATCTAGCTTAGGGCAGAGATGTGGTCGAGGATGTAGCGAGCTCACCCAGAAGAAGCCTATTCACTCGTACTTTAAAGATATTTGGGATGTATGAACTCGGAAATACAGACGCCGGCAGGGTGCATGGTAAGGAAACCAGGATCTGATGGTGGAATCCTGAAGAAATTGAGAGAAATTCTCGAAAAATTGTCTTTTTGGGATTAAAGTCGGCGACTCTTACGTTTTTGACGTGGAAAATTATTATTGTTGTTTTAAAAGGATCATACTCATAATAAATTCATTCAAATCTATGTATTGGAGCACTCGTAGCCCAGTGGCGCCCACTGATCTCAACCGATCAGTGAGGCTAAGTAACGCACACATAGGCAGGGAACCTGATGGGTGATCAAAGTGTCAATTCATCACGAGCGTTTCCGTGCTTCGGAGGACACATTATGTCGGTTTCGGCTGTTGTCGATTGACTACAGTCGTTAAAACCAAGTCGGAGGCCATTGTGCGGTTTGAAAACTCTGACGCCAGGGTTAGCCAAGTTCGCCACACACTTGACTACACCTACACGATAAGACGAAGATTACGACCGACCGAGTGCTTGCTCAGTCTTCACTGAAGCCAGTTTTAAAAGTGTTGCTATTTTCATTTGGCGGTAATCCAATTTGGAAATGTAAACAAAGTACTTCATTCATTTTGTGTGACGTCAGGGCGACGCGTTTTGTTTGTATGAAAGATAGGGAGATGATACCTACGTACGCTGATTATATTTTCTTAATGTCTTTTAGCAATCTTTCTTCATTCTCTTTCTTGTCTTTTGAAAATCAACTTGCTTATTCGGAAATGCGATGATTGCCAACAGAGATCAAGAAAGTAAAAGCACTGTACGTACTTACCTATGTAAAAAGCATGTATTGAAAATATTGAAGTTAATAGGATGACGTGTCTCCCTCAGAAACAAAATGCCGAGTTTCCACATTTTCTTACGTTTATATAAATTTACTTTTATTAGGTTTTCTTTCGTCAATATTTTTTTGTATTACAATCAGATTTTCTCCCTTTCTCTGATATTACCGAAAAGCACTCACTGAAATCAATCAGTGAAGCAACGATACACTTGATGGCTATATATCACGAGCATTTCCGTGCTTCTTAGGGCACATTGAATCATTTGACAATTTAAAACTCCTGACAACAAATTTAGGCCCGTATTACAGAAAGAGACTCAAGTATTGCTCTAAGTATACATAAGTATCGATTTCCTACTGCATTCAGAAGATAAGTCGTTAACCAAGTCGGAGATCATTTGGCGATTTGAAACTCCTGAACAAACTTAAGCTCGTATTGCAGAAGGAGGCTCAAGTTTTGATCTATACTTTGTTGATTGTCTCTTTCTATCAAAATGATAAAGACGACTGCTACTTAAGTATAGATTTGTGAATACGGACCTTAGTCGAGTTGACCAAATACTTGATGAATACCTACAAAATAATGGAGGAAGGGTGGTAAACAAACTTACCAATCCATGAGCTCTGTTCGTAAGTGATGTTGGGATGCTCCAATGTGTACTGGGGTAGCAGAACCGCCGAGTAGCCCTGGCAGAACCCCACTGAGATGTTGATCGACTGCGCTGCCAGCGCCGCCAACACCTGCAAGTTTATGATCGCCTGGTACTTTAAACTGTATTTGAAAACTAGCTTTCCGCTCGGGACTTCGTCGATCCCATGGGAAATAAAAAAAAAATAACGAAGAATTTTCTGCTGTTCTGATATTATTCGTATATTTATTACCCGCTTAATATTTGAAAGAGGTGGGTAATAGTGGCAACCCCATGGACAAGCTTTATCTATGTATACCTACTAGCTGATGCCCGCAACTTCGTTTGCGTGTTAATTTTTTATTTTGAACAGGCTACACTTTATTGACGGTCCATTAATGGACCTTCATTTAGTTTATTAAATATTGATTTAGTTTAAGATTTAAATTTTTACATAGAAAAGTTTTTTCCCGCTAACTCCCGTTCCCGTGGGAATTTTGCAATATCCTGTTGCAACTAAGCTTTAAGTTTACTAAGGTACCTGCATGCCAAATTTCAAGCGTCTAACTTAAACGGTTTAGATTTTTCATACAAAAGGATTTTCCCGCTAATTCCCGTTTCCGTGGGAATTTCGGGAATTCCTTTCTTAGTGCACCTCTACGGTACCTAAGCTACGTCCTTTCCAAATTTCAAGTGCCTACGTTTAGCCGTTTAGGCTGTGCGTTGATATGTCAGTCAGTCAGTCAGTTTCTCCTTTTATATATTTAGATTAGTATATATTTCGAAAATTGTAGTATCTTCCAAACGTATACAAAACAAGAGTTCCGCCCGGAATTTCATTCCCGTGGGAATTTGGGAAAATTATGTAGCCCATGTGTTAATCTACCCTAGCTAGGGTGTCAGCTACCTCCATACCTATCAAAATTGGTCCAGCCGTTTGAGCGTGAAAGACTAACAAACATCCATTCAATCCATACAAACTTTCGCGTTTATAATGTTAGTAAGGACATAAGTTAATTCAGCGTTGAACTGAACAATAAACGCTACACATTCATTCCAGTGAAAAAGTGAAGTAAATTTTTAAATTAACCAAAAAAATTACTACCTGTTTATTTGGCAAACACAATTTTTCCATAAAAATCGACACGTTACATCATATTATGTCGGAAAATGTCTATGTAACTACTTTTCCTTCCTACTGTTTTGAATAATTTGTACGTCTGATACGTAATAAATAACTAATTAAACTGATAAAGTGATATTGTAAAGATATCAGAAAAATATCAAACGCATTTTATCTGCCTACAAAAACACCTAGACTTCTTTAAGATAATAAAAATCGCAGTCTTAGACAGGATTTTATTACGCTAAATATCGTTACCATAATCCTTTTATTAGAAGAAAAATCCTTTCTCACTAACTCAACGCCCATAAAAAAACAATATATTTATTCAAATTTCATAATTACAACTTGTATGAATAGGTCAAACAATGTTAATCTTAGCTTACGTATAATCCTAGAATGCTCAAATGTTTTTTGTAATTTCAACTCTATGAAATCGGACATTTTTTGGGAGTAGTAAAATGCACTATGAAATAGCCTTGATGGCATTTGCACGGATTCGACCTCCTTCAAAAAATATAATAAACCCCGCACACTCAAAAGGTTCACGCTAAGGTGTTTCTTGTATCATGAGACACTTGGTACTCGAGAATAAACATCTGGTTTTTACACAAATACAAAACTTAAGGCGCTCTAAGCGTAGCCCAGTGGCGTTCGCTGATCTCACCGGATCAGTGAGGTTAACCAACGAACACAGAGGCAGGGAACCTGATGGGTGACCAAAGTGGCAATTTCTCACAAGCGTTTCCGTGTTTCGGAGGGCGCATTAAGCTGTGTTATCGATTGACTGCAGTCGTTAAAACCAAGTCAGAGGCTATTGTGCGGCTTGAAAACTGACACCAGGGATAGCCAAGTTCGCCACACACTTGACTATACCTCCACGGTAAGAAGAAGAAGACAAACACAAGAGCCTCACAAGAGCTATATCGCGAATTACATAGCCATCCTGCAGCTCGAGCACGATGCGTCGCGGACTTATGTTAAAATGTCAACATTGACAACGCCGGAGGGCACGCAATCAAAGTGAAGTTACAGCGTTTCCGCCGTGTGGTGATCGGTTGAGAATAACACCACCCCATCTCTTTCCGTGGGTGTCGTAAGAGGCGATTAAGGAAACAAAAAGTAGACCTGCCTCCTAGTAATCCATTTTAGGCAACGACACCTCAGTTTGTCTTAAATCTGAGGGCCAGCATCTTATGGTCTCATGCGGTGTGATAGGCTCTGTAAAGGGCCGTCTGGTTCGCGACCACCCTCCTACCGACGCCAAACAGCTTGCTGTGTTCCGTTGATGCGTGGGAGTACCAGTGCCTTAATTGGTATTTTCTGGGTTAACTCGCTCCATCGTCGACCTCATCTACGACCTTGGTCAATATTGGGGTCAAGAGTTAACCCATACGATAATAAAATTTAAAAAAAGCCGAGTGGCGCGCCGCGCGAGTTTGTCGCTCATCATACTCGAGCTGCTGATCATCACAAAGACGACAACGTGACAATCCATACTAGAGCCAGTTGTCACGCAGTTTGTCTGTCCATACACCGGAACATTGCACCCTCGTTATATTGTTATACTAGACATTACTGAGAATCGCAACAAACACACATTATCTCCACAGTTTATATAATTATACTATAATGGCGTGGCTTAACGCGAGATAGCGTTTTGGGAAATGAGAGATTTGAAGAAATTTCGCTATTATGGATGCTAATGGCAGATGGAAGTTGCGTCAAAAAATCACTGGGTTTTTTATTTCATAAAATATTAAAATAAAATAAACGCTATATAATGATAGCCCAGTTGGGAATGAACCCTTGTAATCAGAAGATTACGGTTTCTATCTTGGTGCAGGATTATAACACTAAAGCCAGTGTTCACCAAAAATTGTCAAAAAAAATTTATGAAAGTGACATTGTCAAACCTCTGGTTAGCTGCTAATCGTTGGTTAAATATTTGGTGAACACTGGCCTAAATTCTTTTTTTCGGATTTATGTACGGATTTCTCATAATTTATCACTTGTTTAGCGGTGAAAGAATACAACAACGTGATGAAACGTTAAAGAAAATTCGATTTCGGGCGGCGCGCGGTCCACCAACCCGTATTGGGCTAGCGTGGTGGACTGAGGCCTAAATCCCTTCGTGTTTCGAAGGGGAACGTATATGGGCTGATAAAAGAAAAAAACGCTATACACTTTTCAGAATCACACTTATTGTGCAATGAGTCCCTTGGAACATACACAAAGACAGACATGAAGACCCATGACCCGAGAACAAACATCCTGGAAGCGAACCCACCATTGACATAGAAAAGAAAAGAATAGCATAGAATATTCCATTGACATAGTGCTTGGTTATGTGTAACTAACCCAAGAACAAGGCATAGGTATCTCAGTTCCTATTGGCTAAATCCTACGAGTTTTGAAATGTGATGATCATATAATGTTTATTATATTATATTATACATTTTATTGATTTTAATTTAATAAATAATTAATGTTTATGATGTGTCATGTATTTTGAATAATAACTGTGCGTTTTCAGTGCAGAATTTAATTAAATGAAATATCACAATTTCCTTACTAATATTATAAAGGCGAAAGTAACTCTGTCTGTCTTTTACACTTTCACGCCTAAACTACTCAACCGATTTAGATGAAATTTGGTACAGAGATAGATTAGACATTGGAAAATGACATAGACTATCTTTTATCCCACAGCTGGGGGATATAACCTGTAGTCCACGCGGGCGGAGCCTAAGGCGAAATGCTAGTATTAAAATAAAATAATCGCTCTACAGTGATAGCCCAGTTGGGAATGAGCCAGACTTGTAACTGGAAGTTAACGGGTTCAAATCCTGGTGCGGGCATATACTACTAAATTCGTCTTTTCAGATTTATGTAAGGATTTCTTATTAATTATCACTTTCTCAACGGTGAAGGAAAACATCGCGATGAAACCTACACGTCCGAGAAAATTAATTTCCGAAAGACCGCTCCACCAACCCGCATTCGGCCAGCGTGGTGGACTATAGCCTTAATCCCCTTCGTATTTCGAAGGGAGGCCCGTGCCCCTCGGTGGGGAAGTATATGGTCTGTTAAAAAAATATATGAATAATTTCCTATGGAAATTTAAGAAGTTTGTAAGCAAATTTTTTCATTTCAATCACACCATCGTTGGTTTGTAATCGTTGGGTGGTTTGAAATGGATTAAACCTATGTAAAGTAAGCACCTCATGCCAGCAGCTTCTCCGTTTGCTGATTTTAGTAGAATTTTTATTTTGCACTTGCAACACTGTGTACTTATGCGAAGTTGAGGGTCCAGCTTCATTGTTCTGGTCTATCATCGCAAGACCCTTGCCAACTCATCCATTGCGAAGGTACTGAACTATCACGATCGAGTAAAATTCTATGAGGATCTTTCTACGGTGGACTGTGTCATTAGAAAGCTTGAATAAAGGGAATAAGGGCTTGAGTTCCATCAATTAAATTGATTTCGCTATGTACTGTAATTTCTATGTACTTTTGAAACATTTTTCTGAAACTGAGCCATGATTTCTTCATTGCGTTTTTAATTTGTTCGAAACTCGATCTTATTAGAAGTAGATAAGATTCTTTTGAAAATTAATTCCTCTTAATTTGATGACTGCAACTCTAGTTTTGTATTTTCTAATAAAAATACGAATAAATTGCACCGATAAAATTGTAAAAATAATACAGTGTTTTGATATTTTTGTGTCAGAATTTTTATGTGACAATTTAATAGTCGTGTAGAAACTTCTTGATGTCAATTACAAATAGAAGAGTCTAAAGAGTTTTGTTATTTAAAAAGCATTAACATAAAACAACCTTGTTATCAAAAATAAATAAAATCAAAGTTTCTGATACCTGTACCTATCAGGAAATGATAATTAAAGTTAAATTAAATTTAGGTTAAAAATTAAATTTAAGACGTTTTATCAAATGATAATGTTAGGTTAATAATTTATTAACAAACAACGATATTAAAGCCGATTTAAGAACCAACTAATTCTAATTGACGAGGACCAATAATGGAAGCAATGGAGCGTTCTATGTTAGGTACCAAAAGTGGAAATTTGAAGGAAAACTATGGTCGAAGACGCAGGGAAGCGGATAACGGGATTACGGTGGAGATGGGCAGGAGAGACGACGGATGGTGGACCAAGGCAGTCACATAATGGTGGCCAAGGAGAACGACAAGGCCAGTGGGCAGACCACCAGCCCGATGGTCAGACGATGTCGTCAAATTGACGGGATCTCTATGGATGAGGTTAGCACAGGACCGTGACGATTGGCGCTACATAGAAGAGGCCTATACATGTAATATATGTAAGAATATATGTACCTATATATGTAAGACTGTCATATATCAACTTCTGTACACAGCTCTGTACACAGTCGAGTGGTAGTGACGCTGCCTCTTGATCGGCGGGGTCCGGGTTCGATCCCCAGTTGGGGCAAACATTTGTGTAAAAAGCAGATGTTTGTTCTCGGGTCATGGGTGTTTGTGTTTGTCTTTATGTGTGTTCCAAGGGACCCACGACACAAGGGAAAACCTTAGTGTGGGCCTTTGAGCGTGTAGCGTTTTAAAAAAAAAATCTATTCAAAATAAACAAAATAAAAAATAAATAAGTACAATAAAATATACCCAGCAGTGCGTTGATATAAGCTGAATATGATGATGATGACTAGATTAGTACTAAAGTAAATCAAAATAGCATATGAGGTGGCTTTAAATCAGCGAAAATTAAAGATGTGATAGATACTACGAAACTAAACAACTTTCCCCAACGAACTATGAAAAAAAAATCGCCTCCATACAACTTGGACCAACAATGTGACCGCATTTGACCTCTGATGGCCACGTCAAACCTAACCTAACAATAACATAACAACATTAACAACAATAGAGATATCAATTTGCAACGTAATTACTATATTTTTGGAATTCTAATAACGCAATTATGGCTCTTGATTATTAAAGTACAAAAGAATCAAAGTAATTGAGTATTTTTTGGAGTAGGATGATGGAGGATAGAGCTTACTTAGTAACATTAGAAAATAAGGAAGTTAAGAAAATGGAACCGCTATGAAATGGAATTCTCTGTCTGCGTCTGTATTTCCGGGCTCATGTAACCCGAATCTCTTGAAAGTTTCACTGAATAGGCATCTTCTGGGTGAGCTTGCTACACTCGACCACATCTTTCTCCTTGGGCTAGATTGTGGTCAAGAGCAAACCCACAATCTGTAATTTTTTTTTAAAAGAGCTCCCCTCGTAGTTTCCTTGCAAATAGGCGTTGAGTTAAAAAAAACTAAAGTCAAATTTTTTTTTGTGAATTCCATATAGGGTTCCTTGGGAAAGTTTTTCACTTTTATGTGTATATTCGGGAAATTAGTTCAGTTTTACGGGTATACTCGGGGAAAGTTGTTAAGTTTTACGGGTAGAATATACACCCGTAAAACTGCCGTAAAAGTGAACAACTTTCCCCAAGGAACCTATAGTTTCGTTAACAAATTTAAAGTTACACCAAATACTATGAACGTAGCCTGGGCCAACAGAACTAAATTATCTATTTTTTATTTATTATTATAAGATGGGTTAACTCGACCTCAATCTTGACCATAAGGTCAAAGATGAGGTCGACGATGGAGCGAGTTAACCCAGAAAATGCCTATAAAGGCACTGGTACTCCCACGCACCGACGGAACACAGCAAGCTGTTTGGCGTCGGACTTCGGTAGGAGGGTGGTCGCGAACCAGACGGCCCTTTACAGAGCCTACCACACCGCATGAGACCATAGGACGACACCTCAGATTCAGAAAAAAATGAAGTGTCGTTGCCTGGGATGGATTACTAGGAGGCAGGTCTCATTTGTGTTTCCTTAGTCGCCTCTTACGACACCCACGGAAAGAGATAGGGTGGTGTTATTCTCAACCGATCACCACACGGTCTAAGCTCTGATTAGGTATAGGCATGAATGTAAATAATACTTACAGTCAAATTAGCCCCAACAGAGTCGAAAGCCGTCTGTCTGTGTGTCTTTCTCATCCCAAGTGATGTGGTATCTGTCGTGGAGTGTTTCAAACTGGCCAATCAGAACGTTCCACCGTTCATATAAAGGACACCGTTAAAAATTTAACGTTGGACTATAGATGCTGGAAGAAACGCGTTATTTTTTGTGTGTGGTGAGCGTACAAGCTCAGTAAAGTTTCGTCGTTTTCACAGGATTTATTTTCTATTTCGAAGGGAGGCCCGTGCCCCTCGATGGGGACGAATGAGGGCTGGTAAAAAAAAATTCGCTTTTGAGGCTGCTATTTCTAAAAATTGAGACGACTATTTACTTTTAAAAGAATTTTTAACACAAAATAAACACTAAAATACAGTCAATACATATAACAATGAAAAAGAATTAGATTATTTCAATAAATACATCCATTAAAAACATATCTTGCAAATCTTACAGTTCGACGAAGTAACGGAAAGTAAGCTATTACTAAATATTCCTAAACACGTTAACATTTTAAGTCATGTACAATTGCAGATGTAGATGAACTGATCGAATGTAGGTACACAATTTTTTACTATCGATTCGAAAATAAGAAACATAAAATCTGTCAGAATTTGCCCGCATGAAATCCTCGAAAAGTTTATCTCTTCCAATCATTCTATATCCGTGTTATTTACTCAATAGTGAACGGAAGGCCGCGTTCAGTTCCTATCCCCTATGGAAGCTTATCAACATTATTACTACGATAAACACGCTTAACTTAAACCGAATCACATTTCTATACGCTTCTAGTAAATCAATTCTACATCCTTGTTCCGCTTTATTTTAATTAAATTTTTCAGTGTTTTTCAGTCAATAATGCGTCATTTGAACGCAGTTCTATTTATTTATCTATACACTCACGCCTGTGATCCCTTTCCGGATAGGCAGAACTTCAAGTGATTTTGTCACATTTTACATTAATTCTAAGGATTAGAATATAGGTGCCACTTCACTTGGCGTTGCGTGTTCGCGTAGCGTATTTGCCGTATTTGTCCGAATATTTGTACGTTGTCCAAACAGCACCAACTCGACGTCTTCAATTGGGATGCCAACAGCAAATAACACGGGCAAATAAGGTCTTAAATGGTCTAATAATCATATTGCGTCCTTTGATGTGTGACCAAAGACCGACAAGCGAACGGATCGGCGTATTTGTCTATTTGTGTGTTTGTCATATTTGTGCTAATATGGCAAATATGGACAAATAAATCCTCCATACATGGTAGTATTTGGCCAAATACAGCAAATACGCAAACACGCAACGCCAAGTGAAGTGCCACCTTATGAGTATAGTCGTGATAGGTTGTCGGCCTTTCGTCCACAATACAAGAAAACTTACTGGTTTCTACAATATGCCTGGGAAGGGTTGGCAGCTGGCACGCTGGCACGTTGTTCTTTTCAGCGTGAAAGTACGCAACTAACGATTCGTACGTTATCATTTTTTTATGATTGCAATTAGACTAGACTATTTTACCTACAGGGCAATCGCGCTAATAAACGTACAACGAAACGGAATTGGAACGCAGCTGTTTCAAAACTTTTTGACAGATATCCCATACTATTTATGTCAAAAAGTTGGGAAGCAGTTGCGATCCAATTGCGTTTCGATGTATATTTATTTGCGCAGAATGTCTAAGGCGCGAAATGGCAATAGAGCTCAATAGGTACCTCTGACATAGTGACAAAAATGTTGGTCCTTGGTCAATTTGCGCCTTTGACCTTTTGCGATATGGATTATTTTGCTTTTTGCGCCGAAACCTATAAAGCGAGCGTCAAAACATATTTTGGTGATGTAGTTATCCCTGCGTATAAGAAATTCTTGGCTTGATTTCAAGTTCGCGAAATCCTAAAAGCAATCAAATAGATAAATTTAGAAACATTGTGAGTAAGGAGTAAGGTCAATGTGTACTGCAATCATACATTTACTCAGGTCGTAGACGCAACTACCTTATATTCTCTCTAAGGAAAAAGCTCGCCTTTGAACATAGTTTTCTTTTGTTTTGTACTTTTTATTATGTGCAATAAAGTGTTTACATACATACATTCATACATAATATTTAAAAACCGGCAGTGCGCAGTGCAAACGGATCTCTGAATTAAAAACATTCTTCACAAACCCCTATTATCTTTACAGAAGTTATCTTACTATTATAAGTCAATTAAAATTAGACAATAAGGAAATTTGTAAGATTGAGGCACCCCTCGGAGTTGCTTGCCTTTTCTTCTCTGGGGAAGACTGCACCTTTGCGAATAGGCGCAAAGTTAAATGTAATTTATGTTTTGTGAAATAAAGCATTTTTTTACTTTGACCATGTAATTGGCAGTAAGAAAGTAATGTCATGTGGTTGCCCACGAAGTAGGATTTAACCACCCTTATTAAAACCACCACCAGACGTCTAAGGTACATATACGCGTCCAGTCCCACCAGCATACAGAAAAGGAAAACTCCGAACATTTTACAAGAAACCCCCGCCAATCCGTCTACCAAGCGTGGTGAGATAGGCTAGTATACCACCCCCCCCCCCCCCCTATCACAGAATATATAATAGTACCCTATTTCCCTATATCATTTGAGGAAACTTGTGACCCACAATGGATGACTAAGGCCCGTATTGCAGAAGGAGACTGAAATTTTAATCTATATTTAAGTATTGATGGTCTCTTCTTCTCACTATCAAAATGACAAAGACGACTGCCACTTCACAGTCTGAGCTAAAGCTGATTGGTAAGAAAGTATGTTTGTCCAAAATAGGTTGGTAAACAAGGAAGTTACAGTCATCTAGAGAATTCAGTGAAAGTATTCAAGGCGAATTCCTGTTGTCTTAACACGATATGTCATTTGTAATGAAACGGAAACGAATGTTTGACATTTTGACCCCGGAACTATATGACAGGTTCTGAATTAATTGATATTTTAAGGTCTTTATTAGAGGTAGATGTGTCATCAACATGATTTAACGATTTAGCAAAAACCTTCTTCGCAGTATGCTCGGAAGAGTTGGCAGCTGGCTCTTTCTAAGTTTTTTGGAATCATAATGCTACTTTAAATTAGTTATTCTCCCATGAAAGTGAATCACTTTCCCCGAGAAACCGATATAAAACCTTTACGTAAAAACAATTTGACTTCACAAAGGGTGGAGGAGTTTGGCGACTATGGTCTAAACTAAATGTGACGAATTATAATAATGTCCACTCATATACAAATGACAAAATATAAAAATGCCAATACAAAATTTTGTCAGAAGTCACCCAATTTCCTACTAAGTATATTATAAATGAGAAAGTTTGTGAGGATGTATGGATGTTTGTTACTCTTTCACGCTCAAACGGCTGGACCAATTTTGGTAAAATTTGGTATGGAGGTAACACCCTGCACATAATTTTCTTAAAGTCCCACGGGAACGAAGTCCCAAGCGGAAAGCTAGTATATAATATTTTTTAACTCTAAGAAAATACAGATAAATCTAGAACAATCATTATGTCATAGAGTGGAACGCCTAGAAGGGTCAGGCCTTGCCTCATAAAGTAACAAATTGACACTAATAAGGGCCTACAGTCACTATTACAGTGTATTGTGATATGTATCAGTGCCAGGGTCTATATCACACCACTCTTGGCTTTGAACTTAGGTTTAATGATTCTAATGATACAACTTTCTGCGTGAAAAAAACAAAACGTCATCTGAATATAATGTGTTTTTTTTTGTTTTTGTTGATTTTTAGAATTCCGTACCCAGAGGGTAAAAACGGGATCCTATTACTAAGACTCCGCTGTCTGTCTGTCCGTCTGTCACCAGGCTGTATCTTATGTACCATTTTTCACAGATGATGTATTTCAGTTGCCGCTGTAATAACAAATACTAAAAAACAGAATAAAATAAATATTTAAGGAGGCTCCCATACAACAAACGTGATTTTTTTGCTCGTTTTTATAGATAATACTTTTTTTTGGCCGGTTTTTTTTTAATTGGCTACAAAACTGTCATTCAATGAACCTGACACTACATTAAACTAACTTAACTTAATTAGTTTCAGTAAAAAAACGAATATACGGTCAAATCAAACTAATACGTAGTTACGTTACGTAACGAGTAAACTGACTGACATTAAATTACGAACGACATTGGCAGTGGGCGAGCGAGCAGTTCAAGTTCAAAGACGGCGCTAACTGTAGGTTAACTTTAACCAAATTATTGTTTACCTTTGCAGAGACTTGATGATTTTTTTAACTACTGAAAATCGAGTTGTAGATATTTTAATTTTAACATTATTAATTTAATAATCACTAGCTTTTCGTTCGGGACTTCGTTCCCGTGGAAATTTTTTCGTCAATTTTCCAATGTTTTAATAGTTATCCTGCTATTCGGGACGGAGACAAACACAACAAATCAAAAACCATGAAAATCGGTCCAGCCATACATACATAAGCTCACGCCTTTGTCCCATTGGGTTAGGCAGAGACCACAGATTGCTAAACACCACACAAAACACACAGCAGCAAACTCGCGCTCGGCTCTCGCAGAAACTTCACTTTGATTGCGCGAGGGTCCCGCGCAAAGGCTTGCTCGCCCTATGGCGTTGTCAATGTTGACATTTTGACATAGGACCGCGGTGTTGTCGCGGCGCTGTCACTACCGTACTCGGCCTGCAGATTGCAAGCGTTTTGAAAATACTTAGTGTGGGCCTTTGAGAGTGTAGCGAAACAAAAGACAGCGTTTCCGAAAGTAGGTTCCTGAAGGCGCCTGGGTTTCCTAAAATAACATTTCTTTTTAAGTCAATGAGTTGCTAATTATTATGTCAAAGTATTTCAGAAGAATACAAAAGTAATGTGACCCCATTAACCAATCGCTGCAGTTCGAGAATGAGGTTCTCAATTGCAAGCCCCAACTACTAGTCTCCATCATTTGACGTGGAGTTTCATAATAATAAGATATAATAAAATCTCACTTTTGGTCATCCAAATCTTGATAAATGTATCGAAGGCAATTAATCTTAGCCGCCTACGATACAAGCTCGACTTAATGCAAGGGTCAGTTGTTAATTTATTTATTTTTGTTTGTTATTTTGTATTTCTTTTAAAAAAAATTATTTTTAATGAAAGTGTAAAAATTAAGAATACGCAGATCTAAAGCGTGTTCTCTATTTTGTTACATGACAAGAAAACTTAAGTAAATATTGCTACAGCTGTTTTTTTTTCCAGGCAACCATTGGATAGGAAACAGTGGAATAGAAGACAGAACATGCTTATATAAGAGAACACTGCAATAGGGGACCATCCATAAATTACGTCACACGTTAAGGGAGGGGGTTGACAAAGTGTGACATTGTGTGACAAGGGGGTGGGAGGGGTCATAAGTTTCGTGACGCCACATTTCAAAATGTGTTATGAGTATCAACACGCGTTACCTCCTCAGTCCAAAGCACTCTTTTTACGTTTTTACTTTGGTTGAGACAATGAGTTTTGAGTTCCCAAAAAAAAAAAATAACAACTATTAAGTACTGCTTTTATTAGAAAATTACAAGAAATTTAAAATATGCAAAATATGTGACGTCACGCTAGGGAGGGGGGAGTCTTACAAATGTGACCAGCTGTGACAAGGGGGGAGGGGGTCAAAAAACATGAAATTCGTGTGACGTAATTTATGGATGGCCCCTAGTAACTAGAGTCCAAGTTCAAAGTCACTGCAATTACCGTAAACGTATACGTAATTACGTTCTTCTTCCAAATAGATTGCCGGACGTTATGTGACAATCTTGGGTGATTGCTGATTGCATAGTAATCGGTCGCTTCAACGTACTTTGTTGACTTTCGTTAAGTACATACAGCAGCACGTCAGATTATCCATTTGCTCTACGAAAGCTAGCCGCCGCTATTGCGACGTCAAAGTCAATATATATATTTATTGTTATAGGTAGGTATATACTTCTATTTATTTTATATACTTATATTTGATTTCTATTTCTACGTATTTTAAATAGTTACTAAGTTTTTATTTTTATTTATTTTTTTAATCATTAATATTTGCACCACCCGCTTCTGTTTTACCTTCTTATTATTTCTCCTCTACCCCAAGGTTGCCTGGAAGAGATTGCTTTTTAGCAATAAGGCCGCCCTTCTGTACACTTTCTTGTTTTTGTTTGTTTTTGTCAGTTTATATTTATGTTTGTGCAAATAAAGAGTTAAATAATGATGATAATAATAATAATAATAAAGCCTAACGTGCTGCCGTATGTACCTCATATTTTAGGTTAAATGGAGAAGCAGGGGTGGTATTTGCTCTAACACGTAACAGGCTAGAAAACAATGTGGTGACTAGCTTTCGCTCGAAGCTTCGTCCCCATGGGAGTTTCTGAAAGTGGTGGGCTATATTTTGATGTACCTATAAGGCAGGGGTGGCCAGCCGGTCGATCGCGACTGTGAAGTCCAGTCGATCGAGGCAAGGTGAAAAAAAAATCAGATTTATGTTTTTTCTCTTAATATAATTTAAAAAAATACTACATGATTGTGTACTGAACTATGCTGTTTCATTTAATATTTCAAGAAGTATGTAATTGGTAGATCGCATAGGGTTTCGTTAGTAAACAGGAGATCTTGGGTATATTCAAGTTGGCCACCTCTGCTATAAGGTATTTCAGTATTAAAGGACATTGCTAAAAAACCAAGCCCTGCGCAAGCGAAAAATATCTCGGAAATAAGTTTGAGATGATCGATTTTTTTTTAATGTGTAAAATTGCACGCATGCTAGCTCAGTTGGTTAGAGCGTGGTGGACCTCCCTTTCGCGTTTCGAAGGGAGGCCCGTGCCCCTCGGTGGGGACGTATATGAGCTTTTAAAAAATGGGTGTAGGAAGTATACTAAATATCACAAAAACGTAACCCTCTTTGGCAGTTGGGTAAAAACATTTTTTTTTTTATTATAAGATGGGTTAACTCTTGACCTCAATCTTGACCATAAGAAAATCAGTTCGACCGTTCTAATAGTTTTTCTTTCTATTTTAAAAAGACACTGTGTTTTCCAGTATCTATTACTGTAATTTTATAAGCAGCGCTTTTTCTAAATATATGATTCATAATCATAAAACAGTGTTTCCCAAAAATAAAAAACCGGAATAGTTTGTTGCTAATTATAAAATTAAAGTATTGTAATATATTCAAATGGATTAATTGCGGAGCTGCTCAACCTTTAAAAAAAACTTGGTCTGAAATTATTCCACTTCTGTAGTGTAAAAAATTTTGACGTTATACTGTTAATGTACGTCATAATGTCATAAGTCATGACTTTACATTTATTCTATTTTTTTTTTTAAAAGATTGGTTAGCTCTTGACCTCAATCTTGACCATAAAGGTCAAAGATGAGGTCGACGATGGAGCGAGTTAACCCAGAAAATGCCTCTAAAGGCACTGGTACTCCCACGCACCGACGGAACACAGCAAGCTGTTTGGCGTCGGACTTCGGTAGGAGGGTGGTCGCGAACCAGACGGCCCCTCACAGAACCTACCACACCGCATGAGACCATAGGACGACACCTCAGATTCAGAAAAAAATGAAGTGTCGTTGCCTGGGATGGATTACTAGGAGGCAGGTCTCATTTGTGTTTCCTTAGTCGCCTCTTACGACACCCACGGAAAGAGATGGGATGGTGTTATTCTCAACCGATCACCACACGGTTTTTATGGGGAGGGGTGTGAAATCTGACGTTTAGATGGTTCTTGGCTATAAGTATTTAATCAAAATTGTTTCAGCCGTTTTAGGTCCGTATTACAAAATGCGACTCGGACTCTGATCTATAGTTAAGTAGCAGTCGTCTTTGTCATTTTGATAGTGAGAGAAAGAGATAATCAATACTAAAATATAGATCAGGACTTGAGTCTTGATACGGGCCTACTAGTTTTAAAGCGATGCACGTCGGGGATGATATTTTTTTAAAATTTTAGAGTTTATCTCTCTTTATAAGTACAAAAACAAATTGCATGTTACTTTCTTTGCAATTTTCTATCGCTCATTCAGCAAGTCAATCATTTAAAAAAATCTTTTGGTTGTTAAGCTGCGGCAGTCTTGCAGCGTTGCATATTAGTATATCATCAAAACAATTATGTTTGTCCTTGACTTCATTGTATCATTGTCTAATGTTTATTTTTCTTCTATTTTTGTATTAGTGTTGTGATTGTCTGATATATTTTTTTCCTCATTCAATAAAGTTGCTGTTTTGAACTGAATTTAATTCAGAGGCAAATCAAAACTAAATATCGTTAACTATTTTCTTTATATTCTTCTACCAGTCCATATACATATACATGTACGTCCCCTTCAAGGGGCCTGGGCACACGAAGGGGACTTAGGCTATAGTCCACCACGCTGGCCCAATTATTTTATAAATCCGTACTTAAATCCGAAAAGACGAATTTAGTGCTATATGCCTGCACCAGGATTTAAACCCACAACCTTCCAGTTACAAGTTTAGCTCATTACCACTTGGGTTATCACCGCTTCATATTTAGTCAACTATTTTATTTGTATGAAAATATTTTTGAAAATTTGAACGTTAATTAGTTTAAACTTTTTTTTTAAAGTTTCAACAATATCGTACTCTCACTTTCCGCCTTGTTGATGTTAATGAAGACGGCATCGGAATTAAAGAAGCTTTAAAATTAATAATTGTTTCCGTAACTGAGTGTTAGTATATCAGTTATCTAGGATCCTTTGCTTAGTTCGGGGTTAGATTGCGCTTTGTGAGTTGTCCAGTATATATCTATTTATTTCATTAGTGTCTAGTGTAGATACATGTATTTCTTTTACTATAATTACATCTTGACTTAGCAAAAGAACAGGTAATACCCTCAATCACTACTCGTGTACCTAATTATTAAATAAGTGGTAGTACAGAGGCCAGCGCATCAGGTTACTCCATTTTCATTGCAAAACCGCTCTTATCACAACAGCACAGAGTGCACGCGTGTGGTTCAAGGGCGGATCCAGGTGGGGGGGTCATGACCTCCCCCTGTGCTGGGTCCAGGGCCTAGGCAAACCACTAATTAAAATTATTTAAAAAATGTTTTTATATATATTTTGACGTAAAACGTATTCGTCTCAAACGTTCAGTAAACAACACCGATTCCGCGAACACCTCGATTTTATCAGTCACTTCTGCCATATTCAGCGAACATGACAAATTAATTACCGAGCTCTCAAACAGATTTGGAGACTTCAATCGTTCTATGCGGCGATTTCAATAATGATCCAGACCACGATACTTGTATCTATTACTATATCATCAGAATTAAATTATAACTTCTTGTGACTTAACCACGACTATTTGACCTCCCCCTGGCGCCAAAGCTGGATCCGCCCTTGGTGTGGTAACCTGAGTTGTGGCCGTCCCTACAATGTCAGTTAAGACTTTCCTTATATCCTTACTTCATCAATTTAATAAATAGATATAATACATGTTGAAAAACTTATAATACATCTAGATAATAACAAAGGTAAAGTAACAAAAAGTTACGTGTTTTTAAATTGGTTTGCTGTTGCATAAAATTATATAAGCCTGGGTCCATGAGCTCTCAGAAATGTTATTTGTTTATCACCTATGTAAAAACCATGGAAAGCAATAAATGATTGAGTATTGAGTATTAATGCAATATATTATGCAGGCCGTGTGGTGATCGGTTGAGAATAACACAACCCCATCTCTTTCCGTGGGTGTCGTGAGACGACTAAGGAAACTCAAATGAGACCTGCCTCCTATTAATCCATCTTAGGCATCGATACCTCAGTTTGTTTTCAATCTGAGATGGCATCCTATGGTCTCATGCGGTGTGGTAGGCTCGGTAAAGGGCCGTCTGGTTCGCGACCACCCTCCTATCGAAGTCTGACGCCAAACAGCTTGCTGTGTTCTGTCGGTGCGTGGGAGTACCAGTGCCTTTATAGGCATTTTCTGGGTTAACTCGCTCCATCGTCGACCTCATCTATGAGTCAAGATTGAGATCAAGAGTTAACCCATCTTATAATAAAATAAAATAGGCAAGGCAAAGTAACAAAAAGTTACGTGTTTTTAAATTGTTTTGCTGTTGCATAAAATTATATAAGGTTTTGCCTCGTCTCGAGTGCTTTACCTACTCGAATTAAATAATTGTTTTGTGATAGCGATCTCCCATATTGCAAACATATGTTGAATCGAGATAAGGAGTATTTATAGTATTAGATGAGTAACATGTGGTAGCTCTAGGAAATGCTGTAAGATTTCGTGATCGTGCAAAACTCTTGGAATTGGCAGGCTAGGGCTTAAAGACTAGGATTGTAGTGAACAATCTAATGAGTTAAGAATACTAATCTAAGAAGACTACGCCACCAGTGAGCAAGCTAATCTAAATGCTTATAACTAACTGGATTTCTGTTACAGAAATTGCACTACAAAATAAAACAAATGAACTACAGTTCTCATTGCGAAAAATGGTCCTCAGTATTTATTTATTTTGCTTGGTAATAGGGCAGTTGTTTTAGAATCGAAATAGTAAATATATATATAGGATTTTGCAAAATTATAACGGTAACAAAGTCCTAGGCATCCACTAGATCATCCTCATTTACAATAATCTTTATTACGTAGATACAGTACTATTATTTCTTCTTATTATATGATTTATTTTTCCTGTTGCTGTTGGTACTAGAAAACTAAATATGTAATTTTTAAAATCACGTGATAGTAAATTATTACGTATGTTATCATTGATATAATTATCAGCCTCTCTGTTTAAAGATGAGTCTGAACGTTGTGCTGATTTACTTTCGTGATAAGGACATTTAATTTTCTCCTCACAATTTGACATTTGTTTCAAGTTTTTTGAATATAAATGTAATACGAAACATGAAGTAAAATGGTCCAAGGATAGAACCTTGTTGGACGCCTGCATGAATCACAGAGGCTAATGACTTCGCAGTGCATTTTTATTTACAATTACTCTCTCGAACTTCGAGTCAAATTAACCAAGTTTCTTTCAAATTAACAAATGAAGTTTACTGACCAAGACTTTGTGCTAAACATAGTCGAAAGCTTAAGATAAATCGCAGAATATTGTACAACTTAGCATGATCTACCTGGCATAGCATTTTATTTTATACTTAGAAAGTGCTTCTGAGAGGACATTGGCTGGCTGGAACAGCTAGTCCAAACAATATCACGCACAATGGCGAGAGGCTTGACCGTGTGGTCAAGCTTGACCGTGTTTTTGACCGTGTTGTGGTCGGTTAAGAATAATACCACCCCATCTCTTTCCGTGGGTGTCGTAAGAGGCGACTAAGGAAACATAAATGAAACCTGCCTCCTAGTAATCCATCTCAGGCAACGACACTTAATTTTTTTCTGAATCTGAGGTGTCGTCCTATGGTCTCATGCAGTGTGGTAGGCTCTGTAAAGGGCCGTCTGGTTCGCGACCACCCTCCTACCGAAGTCCAACGCCAAACAGCTTGCTGTGTTCCGTTGGTGCGTGGGAGTACCAGTGCCTTTATAGGCATTTTCTGGGTTAACTCGCTCCATCGTCGACCCCATCTTTAACCTTTATTTATGGTCAAGAATGAGGTCAAGAGTTAACCCATCTTATAATATAAAAAAAGGCTAAGTGCGGAAAACGTCCGATAAAGATAACATAACATGGTTAATAGTAATGTAGAGTTATATATCATAGTGTCATATATTGATAACGAACCATGTAGAGGTCGCCATAGCGGCACACCTTCCAGAAGCCCTTGATGTTAGCAAGCATGCTCCGGCCTGCGCCTGCGCTGCTCTGCAAGCCGCGCCACGCGCTCCACGCGCCGAGCGCGCCTCTGTCAACAATAAAAAAAACAATGATAATGAAGCGGTCAAGTGCGAACTACTCTTTTTTTTTTATAAGATGAGTTAACTCTTGACCTCAATCTTGACCATAAGGTCAAAGATGAGGTCGACGATGGAGCGAGTTAACCCAGAAAATGCCTATAAAGGCACTGGTACTCCCACGCACCGACAGAACACAGCAAGCTGTTTGGCGTCGGACTTCGGTAGGAGGGTGGTCGCGAACCAGACGGCCCTTTACAGAGCCTACCACACCGCATGAGACCATAGGACGACACCTCAGATTCAGAAAAAAATGAAGTGTCGTTGCCTGGGGTGGATTACTAGGAGGCAGGTCTCATTTCTGTTTCCTTAGTCGCCTCTTACGACACCCACGGAAAGAGATGGGGTGGTGTTATTCTCAACCGATCACCACACGGTTAAAATATGCCACAGCGTGGCATATAAAACTTTGTCTTATAAAAACAAAGACTAAATCTGAGACTAAAAGTGCAGAGATCAATTTTTGACCCCATTAAAGTCAAAAATAGCTTTATTTCATAGAACATACAGAATGTTACTTAAAATAAGTCAAAATAGTAAATTACATTCGCAGTTTTAAATTTGCGCCTATTCGCAAAGGTGCAGTCTTCCTCAGGAGAAGAATAGGCAAGAAACTCTGAGGGTCGCTCTTTGTAAATCAATCATAATAGGTCTTTTACCTATGAAATTGCCGATTTTTTCTCAAGATTTATTTTATTCATAATCTATTTTATTGAACAGCTATTACTAAAATTGATTTTTATTTAAAACCTTGGCCATATAACGGAGATATTGAGTCAAATTAATACTTATTTCCTTTAGATTTATTTACTGAAAAAGAAGCTCAAATATAGCTCGTTTCATCCGTTGCCCGTTTCATTGCTTATTTTTGCTGTACCGTTGTTACAGTTACAACTTTCAATAAAGTAAGTATGATGAAAATTAACTTAATGTTGTCTAAACCTTCCCACAAAATTTTGGTAAATTTAAATTTCGCATTCCCGAGAAAAATCCAAAAACGTTAGTACGGAAAATTTAGTTTTCCAAAAATATTGTATTAAAAACGGCAATTTCATAGGTAAAGACCTATTATAAATTTCTTTATTTATAATTTAAATTAAATTCTGAATAATATCCTTGGTTCACAATCAGTTTCCCTGATTCACTTTTATTTTATTTGAATCTCCTTTAGTTTTCTGAATTTCACAAGTCACAGATAGCAGTGCTAGATTGTGGTCAAGAACGAACCTATTGGGGATCATCCATAAATTACGTCACACGTTAAGGGGAGGGGAGGGGGTCGACAAAGTGTGACATTGTGTGACAAGGGGGTGGGAGGGGTCATAAGTTTCGTGACGTCATATTTCAAAATGTGTTATGAGTATTAACGACAAACTTAACTTCCTTAGTCCCAAGCACTCTTTTTACGTTTTTACTTTGGTTGAGACAGTGAGTTTTGAGTTCCCAAAAAAAAATAACAACACTGTTACTGCTTTTATTAATAAATTACAAAAAATGGAAAATATGCAAAATATGTGACGTCACACTAGGGAGGGGGGAGTCTTACAAATGTGACCAGCTGTGACAAAAAATTATGAAATTCGTGTGACGTAATTTATGGATGGCCCCTTGTTAAAAATAAAATATTTAAATGATCAGATCAATTTCCTTACAAATCCTGATAAAGGTTTCGGTCCTTTCAGGTAAGAACATGATAAGACTAACGCCGTGGTATAAGTTGATAAGCGTTCACTTTTGACTTTGAATCGAAATATTCATAGTAAAAACGATGTAATCTAATTGTGCTAGAAGCTCTCGTAGCCCAGTGGCTCTCGCTGATCCCAAAAGATCAGTGAGGTTAAGCAACGTACACAGAGGCAGGGATCCTGATGGGTGACCAAAAGTGACAATTTATCACGAGCGTTTCTGTGCACCTTAAACTGTCGGTGCCGGCTGTTGTCGATTGACTACAGTCGTTAAAACCAAGTCAGAGGCCATTGCGCGGTTTGAAAACTCTGACACCAGGGTTAGCCAAGTTCGCCACACACTTGACTATACCTACACGATAAGAAGATTGTACTCTTTACTGATATGTTTTGAAAGGAGGCCCACGCCTTTTGATGGGAATGTATGTGGGCTTGTTGTGACGATAACGATTGTTAAAAATAGAAATTTCACAGAACATCTTATAAGCATTACATTTTTTTATGACGTCAATGTGTTGTGTACACAAAGATAGCCCAGTTAGGACAGTGACTTGTTGAGTTCTTTTGAGAGTTCTGTACATAATATACACGTAGGTATTATGTTGAGATGAAATCTTGGCATTGTGTCAGGAAGAACAAACATATGTTTATCATAGAGGTTGCTAAAAATCTATTCATATTACACATAGCTTTTCGGGAATTTGGAAAAATTATGTAGCCTATGTGTTAAACCAGGGTGTCAGCTACCTCCATACCAAATTTTATCAAAATTGGTCAAGCTGTTTAAGCGTGGAAGAGGAACAAACATCCATAAATACATCCATCCATAGAGATAAACTTTTGCGTTTTAACTGGTCAAATTTTTTCAGTTTGTTTTCCTCGGACTTGACACTGGCAGTAATGGTCGCACGTTATGCTCGACCGGTTGCCATTACTTAAAAAAAATATTAGTAAGGATTATTGATCTCGCATAGCCGTTTATTTAATTAAACATACCTATTGATATAATTTTGAATTTTGACTGAGCGTTTATTTGATTGTCTTATATTAAGTATTTGTTTTTATTGGCTAAGATTGATTGTTAATCTTTTGCTTTTTTTATTTGATAATCACTGAAGATAATGTATTTTTATATTTTGAGTTTAATTAATCCTTCCTCCTCCTTTCCTATCGTGTAGTAGGTATAGTCAAACATGTGGCGAACTCGACTAACCCTGGTGTCAGAGTTTTCAGAGTTTAATTAATGTAGCTGTGATAGCCCAGACTTGTAATCCATATGTCGGCGTTTCAAATCCTGGTACCACTAAATTCGTCTTTCGGATTTATGTACGGATTTATAATTATCACTTGCTCCACGGTGAAGGAAAACATCGTGATGAAACCCCCAGTTCAAGAAAATTCATTTTCGAAAGACGAGCGGTCCACCAACCCGCATTGGGCCAGATTGGTGGACTATGGCCTAAATCCCCTTCGTATTTCGAAGGGAGGCCCGTGCCCCTCGGTGGGGACGTATTAATTAGGCTGTTAAAAAAAAATATATTCACGATGAACACGTCACTGACTACAAGTGGACTTTTTGAATCTACATGAAAATGTTAGTTTTGTATTTAATGCCTAAATTAATAAACGAAACCTCCCTATGCTAATGTCCCCAGGAAACTTCAAACTTCCCCAAGTAACTAGATCGCAAAACTTGTATCATCAAAAATCTAGAAAGTAAACTACCTACGTGCAAATTCTATATTCGATGACCAAAAAAAATCCATTTTATATGTGCGTAGTTCAGTTTCATGGGCTGATGAAACTAGGCAAAAATCTTACTAGCAAACGTATTCAACGTATACGTATATCCACAAATCAATGTATATGTTAACCAGTCAATTTCTGTGTTATTGTCACAAGGGAACCTAACACAAGACATCCCGAGGAATATCTGCAGAACTCAAATTAGTTTATCCTAGGCTAAACCAAATAAATAAATTACAATACAAATATATATATATATACATACAATACATACATACGCTCACGCCAGTCCAGCGTGGAAGGATAAGTTATATAAAAATAAATCATATAAATATAACTTTTATAAATTCTCCCCAAATATGACAATGAGCAAAATGTATTTAAAGATATATGAAATGAAAAATGAAATGAAATGAAATGAAAATGAAATGAAATGAAAATGAAATGAATGAAAATTTATTTATTTCTAAAAGTAATTTTTACATTCTCACTTGAGGCCAGCCCATTAAGCATTGATTTGCTTGTGTTGCTTCGCATATTCCCAGTTTAAATAACAAAATTTCTTAAACAAAACAAAAATATATCTAAATTTACTTAAATCATATGAATAACGGTAAAACGCACCCCGAATGTGTACTTAACATATTAATTTTATCAAACCGAAATAATTAATATGTTTGAGTACAGAAATAGAATGTTACAAAGAAACAGACAAAGAACGTTTGTGTTACAACTGACGTGGTTTAATTAAATTATGACTGGTAATGGTAACAGAGAGCCTTTTGTATGTATGTATGTTATCATTTTATAGATACTGTTTAATTCTAGTATTCTAGGAATCTAATTTCTGCGGTTGGACGGACTTGGACTTATTAATAAGAATTAGGTCTTTAAATAATATATACTAATATAAAGGAATATATTAAGGAAGGAAGGAAAGGAAATATTGATTTGATTTGATTATTAGTTTGTTTGTTTGCATTGAATAGGCTCCGAAACTATTGGACCGATTTGAAAAATTATTTCACCTTTAGGATGCTACATTATGCCTGAGTAACATAGGCGTCTCATTCAAACTTTCTTCCGCATAATTTCACGTTCATCAGGACTAAGTCGGTAGGGTCGTCTTTGAACTGTTTTATTTTGGTCCACTAGTCGGATTTAAAGCTCACCTGTATTAACTCTAGTTTTAGGCATTTCTGTAGTAAAATATTCTGAAAAGTTTCTCAGTACTGAAGTAAGATCACACTTCTTATCAACTGGTATGTCTGTGTCTATTTCTTGAAAGTCAACTGATGTCTCTTTTTTTAAGGAGGTGAACAGTACACTTGTAAACAATTCCTTGTAATTGAAAACTGAGAAGCCGACATATTTATAACAAAGCTCTGACATATGTATGTTTTTACATATGTGTATAGGATACAAGCAGCTACACAAATCATTTAGACAAAATATGTACTTAACATTTTTCTTTTTAATTTTTTTTGTAAGTTTTATTTTTCTATATAATTCGCTTTTTTGACCTGTTACCAAGACGGTGTTATAATGTTATTGTTATATGTTATGTGTTATATGTTATTTTAAAAAATAACATAATTTTAGTGTTTTTATTCATTCATATTTCCAAAATATTTATTTAAGTTTGTGTTCATTATTTGTATTCAAACTTATATTTTATATTCCAGACAATCTAATATATTAATGTTCTAGAATTTGCAGCCGAATTCAAAAATAAAGTTTGTTAAGCTGCTGCATTTGGATCTTGTTTGCCATAGTTGGGTATAGGCATGTTGACTACATTTTTTTTATTGTTTATCTTAAAAAGGACCTGAATCCAAAATCCAAAACCAAAATAATTTTAAAAATTATTGAGAAATAAAAAAGTTACAAACTATTAAATTTTAATAGAGGGGGAAACTGTCAAACAACGAAAAAGAGATGCACTTACAGACATGTGACGTCACCGCCATTTGTTTGCGTAGGTAAAAACGAGATAGCTAGCTCTCCCCACAAAACGAGATAGCTAGTCTTTACGATAATATAAATGCTAATAACTTGTTCATTTATAAACCAATTTTAATGCTGTTTTCGGATATTAATATATTTATAGCATTATTTTTTGTTTCACATACAATAATTCATAAAATCAAACACTGTCAACATCCCTAATGGCAGTAATTTTTTTTTTTTTTATCTATTGGGTTACTTAACATTAGTTAGCGAAAATTAAGGATGATTTGAATCATCCCGTGAAACTGAACTACTTTCCTCGATAAATATAGGTCGAAATAGGAAAAATTATTTTTGCCTCAATAAAACTTTTGATAGCCCAGTTGGTAATGAGCTATACTTGTAATCCGAAGGTCGTGGGTTCAAATCCTGGTGCGGCCTGTACTACAAAATTCGTCTTTTCGGATTTATGTACGGATTTATAATTATCACTTGCTCAACGGTGAAGGAATACATCGTGGTGAAACCCGCCAGTCCAAGAAATTTTTCAAAAGTGGTCCACCAACTCGCATTGGGCCAGCGTGGTGGACTATGGCCTAAATCCCCTTCGTGTTTCGAAGGGAGGCCCGTGCCCCTTGTTGGGGGGGACGACGTATATGGGCTGGTAAAAAAAAAACTTTTGCGATCAACTGATGTGCCTGTACGCGCTTATTTACACCGCGTGCGATACAAATCTCGTACACCATATGTTCAAAAAGCACGCGAAGGTTTAAATGGGAAGGCGTATAATTTTTTTAGGAAATTCGTATAGGTTCCTAGGGGAAAGCTGTTCAGTTTTATAAGGACAATCACCCCATATAGTTTCGCTAACTAATTCAAAGTCACCCCATAATATTCTAGAAAGAAAAATTTTTTTTTTCTTACTATTTATCTAACAAAAACCTAAACAAAATAGTTAGTTTATCGGAAAATTTGCATAATTTTCGAATTTACTCGCATTTCCTTAATTGTACTGTTACTTGATATCTTATTTAAAAAAAACTTAATTAGAATTTACATTATATTGTACAGATAGGTACCTTCTAAATAAAAAAGTATTTTTTAGTGCTTTTTTACGGGTGTAAATGACCTTAAGGTAGATTAGCAATGAAAACACAGACAGTGGCAACTGCTAGCTTTTCTCAGAAATACCGTACGTCAGTCATAGCCATAACTTGACTTTTTTCAATATTGTTAGTGAACAGTGAACACTGATTTTTTAAACTCCTTTGTCTTATAAATAATTCAAGTAAAATACTCGATAAAACTACTTCTTTATGCAAATCCAGAAAAGTTACGCTTTTAATTTATTTACGTTTTATTTTGATATTATAATTTAGTTATCAAAAATTTAATTAAACTAAAAAACTTTTTTATAGTGTTTTAATATTAAATCGTCACGCGATTAAAAGACTTTTAATTATGATTACTTTTTAGAGTTAAATGTTTTTTTTTTAATTTAGGACAGTAATATAATCACTAAGCAAGTATAGGACTACCTCAGGACTACTTACAAAAAAGCTTAAAACAAGCGTAAAGAAAAACCGCTCAAGTATTCAGAGAATGCTAACACACTTTTTTTCGGACAAAGATATTTTCCATGAATAAAAATTTTCGCCACAAAAATAGTTTTCATTCCTTTGTGTCACTTTTTACTTTCTACGAAACTTACTCAGAAATATGTTCTCCGTAGCCCCCCAACTTGACAGTTCACACACAACACTTCAATAACAAATCTTCATAAAAAAATTTTAAAAAAAAGAATAATTCCAAACAACACAAAACAAATGAATCCCGACTTCCCCGGCCGCGGCGCGCGCGGGAAACTGAAAACTCGCGGCGAGCGTTTAATTTTGGAACGCTACACGTGCTGTCAGCGCACGTTTTTTCCCTCTATTTTTATTTTTAATTGTTTTTTTTCTGGCTTATGCCTATCACATCGCAGAGCCAGACGACTGTTTCGGAAAGCGTCTGTATCAATGCTGTACAACGCTCTTGACCTTGCTAATGCGCCGATACAACTGAAGCGGCTTTTCGTTCACACACGGAGTTTTATAACGCATTATTGTTGTCATAACTTTTACTGTTCGCCCACTGATAGTAGCGGTCGGTGCGCCGCTGGTGTGATGCGCCAAACACATTAAGGTTATACCTACAGCGGGTAAGGACTTGTGTGGCTTGCTGTTCATTTAAATTAACAATCGGCAGATGGATTGGTACAAAATGACAAAAAAATCTCGTCTCATCGTACAGTTCGTGAGATTTAGGTGTGAAGAAATAGGGCGATTTGGAACGAGCCCGAAACCTTACGATATGAATCTAGCAATGAGACATGAGACTGAAAAATTTTCCCGAAGGAAAAATTCCTACTTGTCGTCCGTATAATGCAAACTAACTAATCGATAGTTAGTAAAGCCAGCCAGCGAAGTAATTAACTGATCGCAAAGTGTTCGAATCCCGTTTGGGGTAAATATTTGTGTAAAAAGCAATAGTTTGTTCTCGGTTATAGGTGTTTGTGTCTGTCTTTGAGTATGTTCCAAGGGAACCACGACGCAAGGGAAACCCTTAGCGTGGGCCTTTGAGTGTGTAACGTCTATAATTATTTTTTAAGTTGCTTACAGGAACCTTATTGCGCTAGAAAAGTTGTATTTGGAAAGAGATCCACCTTCTAAAATTTCAATAGCCAATAATGTGTAATAAGTTTACTTAAATCGTATCAGAGACAATCTGTAGTCTCTGTCTACCCCGATCAGGGTCTCCGTATATCTAAATCACTTGCACAGTGCACACTTAAGTATCTTTAGAAGTGCACTTTTCTCACAATGTCGAGACGAGATTGCATTATCTGATATTTGAATGAGATATCGATGTCACAGTAGTAGGATACATTTGATTGAAACTTCTAACTCAATTCAATATGAAGATTATTATATCCATAAATTGCGTCACACGAATTTCATGATTTCGTCCTTATCACAGCTGGTCACATTTGTGAGACTCCCCCCCTCCCTAGTGTGACGTCACATATTTTGCAATTTTACATCTGAAGTTCCGAAATTAAATTAAATTAAAGGCAGTCGGCGCGTAGCACTAAGTAGATCGAGTGGCCGACAAAACAATTTGATTCTTATACTTATATAAATAGAGTTGAAAATATTTTTTTTTCGTTGTGACGTCACGAAAGTTAGGATCCCTCCCACCCCCTTGTCACACAAAGTCACACTTCGTCGACCCCCTCCCCCCCCCTTAACGTGTGACGAAATTAATGGATGGCCCCTTACCTACTCGTTGAAAATTTGCTTTTCCTCCAGGGCTTCAACTATCAACGTGCAAAAAATCTTTATGTGAAATGTCTGCCACTTTACAAAAATATGTAAAGTTAAATCAAGATACAAAAACGTATCCGCAACAGTCTTCGTCATAACTAGACAAAAGTAATAAGCAACATGCTTCGTCAAGTCCGACCTAAAATCTGCAACTATGTATACATATTTTCATAAAATCCACATAAAATCCTAGCCATACAATCAACTATTAACTAGTTTAAACTAAGTGTTACGGGGTCTTACCACGTTTTTTGTTTTAAATGAGTGTCCGATATTTCGGCGCTGTTGCAAGCACATAATCATGGATGAACTGGAGAATTGCGGGTAGTGTCAAGCGCAGACACAGCGGTTTACCCTCTTTCTAGGTGGCACTTCACTTGGCGTTTCGTGTTCGCGTAGCGTATTCGTCGTATTTGTCCAAATATTTGTACGTAGTCCAAACAGCACAAACACGACGTCCTCACTTGGGGATGCCAACGGCAAAGGTCTAATAATCATATTGCGTCCTTTGATGTGTGACCAAAGACCGACAAGCGAACGGATCGGCGTATTTGCCTATTTGTGTGTTTGTCGTATTTGTGCAAATATAGACGAATTAAATCCTCCACACATGGTGTTTTTGGACGAATACAGAAAATACGCGAATACGCAACGCCAAGTGCCACCTTCTTGTTCGTTTCTCCTGAATACTCTTGGAACTCACTCGAAATCGAAATTCGTCCTGGCACAACACGTTTAATGAGTCTCTGTTAGGTCGAACACATTCTAGGCGCAACATATTTGTTATGTATACAGGGCTTTAGGTATCTCTATTTCAACCTCTCGGGTGGTCAATCAGTCCATGAAACTAACGAACTTTCCCAAGAAACATAGGTCAAAATACGAAAAAAAAATGTTGAGTTCCCATACAAACTTCATCTAATTAGCATATAGCGCATTTTGTACCTATGGGAGATCATTTTTTTTTCCGTATTTTGACCTATGTTCCTTGGGAAAGTAATTCGTCTACGAAATAATACTAACCTGGTTTTTATGCATTTTAGAAACACTCGAATTCGTTGTTGCCATAAAGTTATAAAACTTAAATGGGTTTCGTTCCACGCAGAAAAAATAAAAACTGGGAACCAATTATAAGAATCAGTAACGCCTTTTTTTTTGACGTTTAAAAAAAAGTCTACCTACCAAATGTATTTTAACAATACACAATCGGTTTACGGAGGACGGGAGAAGCTTATGCAGGGGAAATATATTGAATAGACTTGGCAGTATGTCTTCATAAATTCCTTTGCCTTTCCCGAAAGAGAAGAATTTAACAAACAAAAAAAAAAAAAATTTAGGCTATATGGCTTAGTACCATTGCCTTTCCGAAAGGATAAATAAAACTACTACTACAAACAAAAAATTTGTAACTGTCAATGTCACTTTGCGCGCTTTCTACTATAGAAAACGCAAAACGAGTGGTCGGACCACTCGCTGCAGAATTAACGGAATGAATTTTGAAAAATAGCGATTTAGCGGATTCGCATGCGAATTGGAATTCTATTGTTTTAAAAATATGTCTCCAGTAGTGCTACTGGGAATTTCCTTCCCAAAGACTTACTCATAGTAAGACTTCGCGGGTGTTATATTTTTCCCATTAGTACACGGGGTGACCTTAAATTAGTTAGCGAAACATTAGGGGTTGATTTTCTTCTTGAAACTAAATAACTTTCCCCAGGGAACCTCTATGAAATTCTCTTAAAACAGGCAAATCAGCTAATCGCTTAAGTTGTTGGAGGGATGATTTTTTTAATATTTCGACCTAAACAACTAACTTCGTTGGCTGATTCACATCTTTCTGCTTATCTGCTTACCAGCTCATACACGTCCCCACCGAGGGGCACGTGCCTCCCTTCGAAACACGAAGGGGATTTAGGCTATAGTCCACCTCGCTGGCCCAATGCGGGTTGGTGGACCGCTCGTCTTTCGAAAATGAATTTTCTTGGACGGGCGGGTTTCATCACGATGTTTTCCTTCACCGTTGAGCAAGTGAGGATTCACATCCTTAATATTCGCTAATTTAAAGATACCCAATTTACATAAACTTTCCTTCAAAAAAATCTGTCTGGCGGTGAAATCTGCATCAATATCCGTCGCATGATTTAAGATGAGTCAGCGGAGAAACAGACAGACGCTGAGAAACTGAAAATGACTTTGTTACAAGTATATTGTGTAGACAAGGGCGTCGCCAGCCTTTGGCCTAGGTGGGGGCAAGTTAATATTATGGAGGATGAAAAAAATATAAATAGTAGGTACAGACAAGATCATGAAGTTTTATATTTGTAGTGCGAGTTTTTGCCTCAATGGCGAATTAGCGATTGTAATAAGAACGGTTCCAACTTTGGTTGCTTTGCAGTTGCCTACATTTTTTTAATGTCTAGGGGGGGGCAGCTGCCCCTCCCTACCCCCCCTTGGCGACGCCCTTGTGTGTAGACAATGTATGTGGGGCCGCTCATCAGGTTACCATACGCGTGCACTCTGTACTGTTCCGATAAGAGCGGTTTTGCAATGAAATTGGAGTAACCTGATGCGCTGGCCTTTGTACAATGTGAACTACAAATGTCACCTCAAATCAGAGTTGCCTTCATAATTATCTCTAACAAGCACACTTAATTCAGAACAACAAGGCACATTTGCCATCAGATAACATCTTAAAGCAGTGGTTCCCAAAGTGGAGTAGTCTACGACCCACTCACCAAAACATCCAAATTGGATAGATAGATAGATAAACACTTTATTCATTAAACATAAGATTAGGAACTCGCCTCTTGGTTTTCTTTAAGAAAAAAGGGGCATAGCTATAAATGAATTAAAGTCTTTTCAACCAAAAAAAGAAAATATTCAGTTTGAATTATTTGACATTTTATTAATTGTATTGTGTGACTACTATAAAATTGCATGACATTATCTATATATTATTTAAGACATTACCTATAATTATTTAAAGTTTACACATAATATTGCACTTAATTAGATATTAGTTTTTAATCTATTCTTCTAATTAAATTAATGTACTTTTTTCAGACACAATGTATATTGTTAAATGAAATAAATGAAAAATGAAAATGAAAAATGAATCTAAATTGTAAATACTTTAAGTTCAAGGAGTACGATTTTAGAATGAGATAAGAAAGCATCTTGTTTCCTATTTTTACATTATTGAACGTGCAACTCAAACCTAAAATATCTTTATTTTATAGAGCATTCTATTTATTTAAAATAAGTTAAAATTACATGAAACATATACAAACATATATTAAAGGATTTAAATACATACACACACATTCGTTAAAGTTAAATTTGCTGGTTTTCGTGCAATGTGGGTGTACATGTACATAGCTGGTTTTCGTGTTTTACGTTGTTGTTATTGTTTTTTTATTAGTAAATGGAGTGTATTAAAATAAATAAGTATATACATTTTAAAGCAGAAAATATTGAGAAGAACGAAAAAAGAATTGAAATTTTTCCTGAGGAAAATTCCAGTGGAAAATTATGTCGAGTGATGGTCTGAGATCAGGGTTACAGTTTTGGCTGTAAGAAGATGGTAAACAAGTTTTTTCAACACCATTGTTAATTTGTAATCAGAGAACAGTTGGTTTGAAATGGAATGTAAATGTATCGTACTATTTTACAAGGGGCTCACCTAACATTTGTTCGCGACCCACCAATGAAAAAAAAGAAAGAAAAATATGAAAAAATATTTATTTCACAATTTATAACAAAATATATAGATTGGGTTGATGCCTCCTTTTAAGCTTGGAAAAGCCTGTGGCAGGAGACAACGCTCTTCCATGGACATAAGTGAATTTATTGTTAACTTATTATAACAGTTTAATGATATAATTTTCTTTATATATAAAGAATATAAAGATATATAAAATATACAAAGAACAAAGATAACACAGAGTTGTTTCTTATAAGAGAAACAAAGATTCTTAATTACCAACTTAACTAATAAAAAATAAGAAATAAAAACAAAATCTCAAAAACGGAACCAAGAGTTTGAGAAATGTTGTCCAACAGTGATAATGTGCTGGATTTTTCCATTCGAGACTCGCTCGAAATGTACACTCTCAAATTGCAGACACAGGGCGCTGTAAATGCAGTAATGTATGTCACATGCGGAAACGCATACGTCAAAATCACGGCTATTTTCCATGACAATGCAATTCTGGAGTTTAATCCAATTATTTTGCACTGGCTACTACATTTCTCTTAAAGTGGTCTCACAGTTCGAAAATAAGCAGTGAGGTTTTTCTCCAGACCTCAAGACATCCATGACGTCTGTTTCTCGACTTTTGATCGTCATTTTGAGGTTGTAATTTACCGCTTTTTCCCTGCCTGCTGCCTCTGCTTCTTTAATAAATCTGCCTATCGCATCGTTACCGTCATGCGCATAATACACACATCAACACGGTCTAAGGATATTGCACGATTTTTCATACAAAAGAGGTCTGTTTGAGAAGCTGTTAAAGCATACTCGAGATACATGAGGGCTATGATTTTCAGACGAGCAAGTGCTAAACCTGAATTTTCAATTCTAGTCAAAAATTTATTGATTTGAATTGAAAATTCAGGTTAAGCTTATACTCAGGTCAAGTATATCTCGATATAGGTCTGTGTGCATTTATAATAGTTTTCCCAACATTTGTATCAATTTGTATCTATAAGAGTTATTGTAACCTTGAATGTTTATTTTGACAGGATTTACTCACTAATTCCTTTAAAGGATAAGCTCTCCTTGTACTACATTTAGTTTTCTTTGTATCCATCTCTTTTGTTTTGTACTTTTGATTATTATAAATGCGAAAGTTTGTGAGAATTTGTGGATGTTTGTTACTCTTTCACGCTCAAACGGCTGGACCAATTTTGATAAAATTTTGTACGGGAATAGCTGACACCCTGGATTAACACAAAGGCTACATAATTTTCCCAAATTCCAACGGGAACGAAGTCATGAGCGGAAAGCTAGTGTGCAATAAAGTGTTTACATAGGTACATACATTTTGATAATATTATAAAATTTAGTTATTTGTTTAACAAGCTGATGATTTTATTTGTTATTTCTAAAGGAGGAAACGGAAGCAAGCTGTTAGAGCTAACTCGAAATTATTTAAAAAAGTTTGCAAATGACTATAATTTTTATGATATTTCATTATAATTTTGACTTCACGTAGTCATTATTATTCAGTAATTCGAAGTACAGAATTTTCCATTTATTTAGGCGTTTTTTGCAAACTTTACAGCGTATAAAAAAAATATTTGACGGCCTCTTTGGTCTAGTGGTAGTGGCGCTGCTTCTTTATCGTCGGATCCTGGGTTCGATTCGCAGTCGGGTCAAACAATTGCGTAAAAAGCAGATGTTTGTTCTCGGGTCCCAAATATTCGTGTCTCTTTTGTGTATGTTTCAAAGGACACAAGGGAAAACCGTGTGGTGAACGGTTGAGAATAACACCACTCCATCTCTTTCCGTGGGTGTCGTAGGAGGCGACTTAGGAAACACAAATAAGACCTGCCTCCTAGTAATCCATCCCAGGCAACGACACTTCATTTTTTTCTAAATCTGAGGTGTCGTCCTGTGGTCTCGTGCGGTGTGGTAGGCTCTGTAAAGGGCCGTCTGGTTCGCGACCACCCTCCTACCGAAGTCCGACACGAAACAGCTTGCTGTGTTCCATCGGTGCGTGGGAGTGCCAGTGCCTTTATGGGCATTTTCTTTCTTTCTCATCTTTGACCTTTATGGTCATGATTGAGGTCAAGAGTTAACCCATCTTTAAAAAAAACCTTAGTGCGGGCCTTTGAGTGTGTAGGTAGTATTTATGAAATTTCGACGCTTGACGTGAAGGCACGATAGCTCAGTTGGTGGGTTAAAGTCCCTCACGCCGAAAATTTTTCTCTCACTAAAATTATTTATTACATCTTCTGTCGGTAAAATTCCCATAAAATTTAAAGTATAACACTAGATAATTCGCAGGACATCGCAATGCAATAGCGTGTTTTTTCTATAAACTCCTTTGAAAGATGTTACTTACATAAAGTTTTTCTTTGATTTTTCCTTCTCCGTTTGTATAGAATATTTTTCCCACGAATTCACACGGCGAAACCGAGATGGTATCTTATTTGATCGGATAACATTTATGTTTGTTTGTTCAATTGGCTATAGCTTAGGTAAATTGTGGTTTAGAATTGAATTTATTATCGCGTTGTATATGTACAAGGTTTAGAACAGGGATTTTCAAAGTGGGGGCACAGTGACCCGCAAAGGGCCTGATATGGTTATTTACACATAGCCCACGTTTACGTATCCTACTTTCCTAGAAACTTGGTTTACTTATATACATTGATTTAAATAAACCAAGCTTAATGTTTGACTTTTTTTTTCTCTGTTTTTACATTCTGATGGTGGCTTAAAATATTATTTCATTATCTGGGGACACGGATTTTTTGCTTTTAAATATGAAAAAAAATTCGCATCTCCATACAAACAACTTGGACGATCAGTTAAATTGCCTGGCCCGTGTTTACCAAAAATATAACCAACGGTTAAACCGCGGTTAGAAGTTAATCGGACAAAATGCCAAAAAAATGTATGAAAATGACATTGTCAAATCTCTGGTTAGCTGCTAATCGTTGGTTAAATATTTGGTGAACACTGGCCTGGCCAATGTTAAATATTTGGTGAACAGCAGCTAACCAGAGATTTGACAATGTCATTTTCATACATTTTTTTTGACATTTTGTCCGATTAACTTCTAACCGCGGTTTTACTATATTTTTGGTGAACACGGGCCTTAGTATAAAAAGTCGTAAACTTTTTTTTTTGAATTTCTTACGGGTTCTTTGGGAAAAGCTGTTTAAGTTCATTAGTAGAATCACCTCCTACAGTTTAGCTAACTAATTCACAATCACTCCATATTATCAAATCTGCCGAGTTTTTAAATTGCGGTAAATTATAAATTATGCGATTTTGTAACGGTGATAGCCCAGTTGGTAATGAGCCAGACTTGTAAAGGTCGCGGGTTCAAATCCTGGTGGGGGCCTGTACCACTTAATTCGTCTTTTCGGATTTAAGTACGGATTTCTAATTATCACTTGCTCCGCGATGAAGGAATACATCGTGATAAAACCCGTCCATCCAAGAAAATTCATAAGTCGAGTGGTCCACCAACTCGCATTGGGCCAGCGTGGTGGACTATGTCCACCCCCTTCGTGTTTCGAAGGGAGGCTCGTGCCCCTCGGTGGGGACTATTATGGTAAACAAAAATGCGATTTTGAGTTGGTAGTCCATGGTAAGACAAAAAATATTCTGTATAATGACCCCTCTTCACTAAAAGGTGATATATAATTCTACTTAATGTAGGAGTCAATAAGAAATTTTAAATTTGCGGTTAAGTAGGTGTTTTCGCCGAAAATCTCAACAGTTTTGACAAACATCCTTCTTTTGTCGTGCCTCAAGTGTTTAACTTACATATCCGTGTAGCGCATTGCTGATCAACGGACAAGGCTCTGGCTACCGATCCAATGGCCCATGTACGTCCCCACCGAGGGGCACGCGCCTCCCTTCGAATCGAAACACGAACGAAGGGGATTTGGCCAATGCGAAAATGAATTTTCTTGGGTTTCATCACGATGTTTTCCTTCACCATAGAGCAAGTGATAATCAATTAGGAATCCGTACATAAATCCGAAAAGACGAATTTAGTGGTACAGGCCCGCCCGCACCAGGATTTGAACCTGCGACCTTACGATTACAAGTCTGGTTCATTACCAAGCTATCACCGTTTTATTTACAGCACACATCCAGCAAATTATAGATAGATAGATTGATAGATAAACACTTTATTCATTAAACAGTGCAACACAAACATTAAAAAGAAAAAACAAAACAGTACAATACTTAATATATATTCGTACCTATGTGCACTGTGCCAATGAAAGGGCCCTGACTCAGCTGTAATGTCACAGCAGCCAGACGCTGCTGCGACGCTGATTATTCTGCCAGAACGAGTAGTTTTGCCAGTAGGCTGATTATTCTGCCAGAACCAGTAGATTATCACTGTAAGGCAGCATTTTCTAAACTACCGGTAGGTCGCGAGCCTCTATAAAATAGGACGATACATCTACAGGATGTAAGGGACAACTTAGCAAATACTTAAATGGGGGAATCTACCTTATGATCGGCCGCAAGTAATTTTTTTTCCGGAAACGTCAACTTCAGAAGTTTTCGTTATTTACCTACTTTGGCGCTTTGCATAGTAATACGATATCGCGACCCACGCCGCCGTCAGAATACGATATTCGTTGCCTGTTTTTGTGCAAAAATTGTGCACAAAAAAGGTAAGCAACTAGAAAAGGAGTACAATGTTGTGATAACTTTTCTGTATACTGACAAATATTATGATATATGAACTAAATAAATGACTGACTGTAAATTCTCACCTCAAAATCCTAATTTACCATTCTTTATGACGTATAGGAATCAACCTTTTTAGGATTACACTAATTTGTTTATCAAATTTCTTATACACACAATTATACAAAGAAATCGACACCTTTTAGATTTGTTTGCAGTTTTTAAAACGATTCATGGTTTGTTTAATTTCGACTAAAGCCATACTCAGAAGCCATTTATTTATTTTATTTATTCTGGGTTATTTTAAATCAGAGAAAATTTAGAATATAAATCAACTCTTTTAATAGGACAACTCACGCAACGCCTTGTAATACCAAACTAAACCAGGCTTATAGTGTGGGAGCTATGATGAATAGCTTTTTTTTATTATTATAAGATGGGTTAACTCTTGACCTCAATCTTAACCATAAGATCTAAGATGAGGTCGACGATGGAGCGAGATAACCCAGAAAATGCCTATAGAGGCACTGGTACTCCCTCGCACCGACGGAACACAGCAAGCTGTTTGGCGTCGGTCTTCGGTAGGAGGGTGGTCGCGAACCAGACGGCCCTTTACAGAGCCTATCACACCGCATGAGACCATAGGACGACACCTCAGATTCAGAAAAAAAAGAAGTGTCGTTGCCTGTGATGGATTACTAGGAGGCAGGTCTCATTTGTGTTTCCTTAGTCGCCTCTTACGACACCCACGGAAAGAGATGGGGTGGTGATATTCTCAACCGATCACCACACGGAACAAAGATGAACAAAGATAAAAGTATTTTAAGTAACGTGTAACATGAGCCCAATTGAAACACGAGCGAAGCGAGGTAAAATGATAATTTAGCTTTGGGTCATAAATAAAATATTTGTAACTAGCTTTTCGCCCGGGACCTCGTTCCCGTGGGGATTTGAGAAAATTATGTAGCCTATGTGTTAATCTAGGATGTCAGCTACCTCTATACCAAATTTATCAATATTGGTCCAGTCGTTTGAGCGTGAAACAGTAACAAACATCCATACATCCACACATTCATATACCCTCACAAACTTTAACATTTATTATATTCGTAGGAAAGCAGAATTTTGGTCTCTGAAAGACCAGCTATTTGCTGATTAGGATTATTAACGATGATGGTTATATTCATATAAAGTCACATGTTACAAAATTTCTGATTACCTAACTGACAAGCAGCCATGGGAATGAACTGCTCAGCTCTAGAGTTATTTCAGACTTAGTTAAAATTAGAAAATAAGAAAATTTGTAATGCGATTAAAAAGAGCACCCTGAGTTTCTTGCCTGTTCTTTTCTGGGGAAGACTGCACCTTGCGAATAGGCGTAGAGTCAGTAGGGTCAATAGAACGAATGCGTATGTATGTATTTAAATCCTTTAATGTTTGTTTGTATGTATTTCATGTAATCTTGACTTGTTTTAAGTGGCATCCTGAATGTCCTATAAAATAAAGATTTTTTCTATGTACACACGTTGATGTACAGTGGCCAGCGCATCAGGTTGCCCCATTTTCATTGCAAAATCGTTCTTAACGTAACAGCACAGAGTGCACGCGTGTGGCAACCTGATGTGCGGCCGTCTGTACTATGTGTCAGTTCATTCCTCCTTGTGCTTACAAAATTAGGTTAAAAGGAAGTGGTCAGGTACCAATGCTTGTGGTTTTTTTTAATGGCATGAATGATTTATGAACGATCATTGAGTAAAGGAAACGAGTAGGTTTACCTGTAGTTTACTGTGTTTTATGTATGTATTTATGTGTCTATGTATGTGTTTATTCTTTATTGTCTTTATGTTGTGTTACTAATTTTTTTTGGGTTTTTTTTTTAATTATTATCTTCATAAAAATAAAATTAACTAGAATGCGGCTTTGTTGACGGTGATATCCTTATTAATAAATGCGAAAGTTAGTATGGATGTTTGTAACACTTTCAAGCTCAAACTTCTGGACCAATTTTGATAAAATTTGGTATGAAGCTAGTCAGCTACCTATGAAGGTAGCTGACACCCTGGATTAACACATAGGCTACATAATTTGTCCAAATTCCCACGGCAACGAAGTCCCGGGCGGAAAGTTAGTCGTGCTGTATTCTATTTGTTTTGTATCATAATGAAACATCACTTTGTGGTTAACTTTGCGAGTCATACGCAATTGTGATTCTACAAGCAATGAACTTTGTGGCAAAATGTGCGTTACTAACGCAATTTGTCACCAGATTTCGATGCACTTTTGTAAGGAAAACTTTGGATACTGTGGGTTTCCGCATTTGGACAAAGAATGACAAAAAAATTATGTGTTATCCTGATGTACATGTTTAGGCATTTTATACACGTCCTTATTAAGGCGACTACAGCACCCGATAAAGGCAGCACACAAAGGAAAAGTGCCATCTCCGTCTCTCAACAGGCCCGGGCCGGCAGTGCGAACAGTGTCGATACACTAAGTTTACGGACTATGAAAGCGTGCGTGCGTAAAAACATGTTCGAAAGTTAGAAAAATGAGATTTATAGAAAAGGTAACAGCTTAAATCGAAAAATGCGTTAACTACTTATCGAGAGTGTTCAATCACGAACATTTTAATAGCAATTTCAAGTTCCTGTGTGCATTTCACTATCGTTTTTACAGCTTAAAAGATACACAATATTGGTATTTAGAGGTGACTTTGTGGGCTTTTTCTATCGAACCAAAAGTGCTGAATCATGTTTTCAGCAAACTACTTATCTAGTTTATGTCCTGAATATTACCGTAGTATTTTTTTCTTCGATTTAATGCAGTGCGTCATGCTTATCTACGCATCATAAAATCGTAATTTAGGTGCTGTAGTCGCCTTAAATGATAAATATACAGGGCTTTAGGTATCTCTCTTTCAACCTCTCGGGTGGGTAATCAGTCGATGAAATTGAACAACTTTCCTAAGGAACATAGGTCAAAACACCTATTTTGAACTATGTTCCTTGGGAAAGTTGTTCAGTTTCATGGACTGATTAGCCACCTGAGAGGTTGAAAGAGATTTACCTAAAGCCCTGTATAGCCTAATGTGCTGCAGTGTGTTCTTGTTTAGGCATTTTAAACACGTCCTTATTAAATGATGAATAAGTGTTAAAAAAAAAGTAATTTTAAAAGTTTAGACATTTTTACAAATAAAAACTTCTTCTAGGAATGAAAGAAAAACTTAGAATTTTCCTGCTACCGACTTTTCCAAAGTCAGTAGGGACGCGAGGTTTTTGTTGTATTAGGGCGAAAGGCTGACAACCTCTCACCATTTTACATCATGTTTCATCTAATAACTCACAGAATTTATGTCGAACACGGCATCAAGTGGTCCTGAATTACTGATGCTCTGCCTACCCCGTATGGATACAGGCATGAGCGTATGTATCTAAAAACAAATGTGACTGTGTTTAGTAAAAGGTACAACTTTCGGGGTAGTCAATAAGAGCTATTTACAATAGTTCATCACAGTAATTGTGAACCTTAACGACTATCGCGAAAGTTGTACCTTTCCATTTTCACAGTCACAAATAAGTAAAAAAATATTTATTTCGAAGAAAGTAAGTACAGAAACTTATTAATATTAACAGTAACAGTATCAATGAGTCAGAAATTCATCAAAAAACGTGTCTTTTTGGACAAAATGACTCGAATAGAGACGTCATTAGCTGAAATATAAAAAAAAATACCAAACAATTGCTAAAGTTCACAGGAATCCACAGAAATGACAATCTCATAGCCATTATAAACTATTACCTACAATATCGCAAAAACTAATAATAGGTGAGACTTTTGAAATTATGCAAAAAACTTAAAATTTGCAAAACACTCGTACGTCACAAGACAATTATAATTCACCAGCTAGTGAATCCGTTTCACATAATCTATGGTTTTTTTTTAGCTAGGGGTTGTTCATTTATAACGTGACGCTAAATTGGGTGATAGCTGATAGCCCAGTTGGTAATAAGCCAGACTTGTAATCGAAAGGTTGCGGGTTCAAATCCTGGTGCGGGCCTGTACCACTAAATTCGTCTTTTCGGATTTATGTACGGATTGCTAATAATTATTACTTGCTCAACGGTGAAGGAAAACATCGTGATGAAACCCGTCCGTCCAAGGAAATTCATTTTCGAAAGACGAGCTGTCCACCAACCCGCATTGGGCCAGCGTGGTGGACTACGGCCTAAATCCCCTTCGTGTTTCGAAGGGAGGCCCGTGCTCCTCGGTGGGGACGTATATGGGCTGGTAAGAAGAAGAAGCTATGAATGTCCACCAACTCGCATTGAGCCAGCGTGGTGGACTATGGCCTAAATCGGGGTAGTACGTACAGAGGCTGGCGCATCAGGTTACTCTATTTTCATTGCAAAACCGCTCTTATCACAACAGCACATCAGAGTGCACCTGAGTTGCGGCCGTCCGTACTTTGTCATGAAGCGTCACGAAGGGTAATACCTAGTAAAAACACCTGGCATTATCAGTTTTAATTTATTTTTGGTAAGGCAAAGTTAATGTGTGTTTTGAGGGTTTTTAGACAGTGAGTTCAAATAATGCCTTCTTGCCACTGCAACCTTAATTATCAATTTATCGTAATATATTAAAAATACAGGTCCTAACTTACTGATTTATCAAAAACCAGCCCAAACAAAAAAAAACAGCCACAAAACTGAAATTTTGCACACAGATGTCCACACAGATGTTTGTGTGGTGTCGACTATGAATTGTAAACATAAAGATTACAAAATTTCCATAGGAACGAAGTCCTGGTTAGTTTCTAGTTTATTTTAAAAGCCTTGTGTCATGTGACATATCCTTTGTGAAACCTTAACCTTATGGACAGAATTAGTTGTGGGTTACTAGACACGGTGTACGTTTATTGCACAGTCACTTGAAACCACCAAAATAGTCACTAAAGAATAATGACTCAATTTGACACCACAGCAGGTGTCTTAACCAGAATTGCGCACCAATTTTCAAATAGTGTAATTGATATAAAAATATCTGATCATTTAGTTTGTTAGTTGATAAAGCTGTATGTCATGAGACATATAGACCAGCTTTTATGAGAATATTGAAATGTTTAATAAGAGGGGTCAAAAATTGTGTCACGTGTTGTATGGACGCCCCTTCTAGGAAAGAATTAGACTCTTGACCGAGAGGACGCAGACATAGATTTAAGTCCCACGGGTAAAAATAATACTAAATTGTTTCAAATGACAAATTGATAAGGGCCTCTGTGGGGGCTTCGAAATATCGGCAATCCTCACTTCAAACGGTCAAACGGCTAGACCATATCCGTTTGACCGTTTGAAGTGAGGATTCACGCTCAAACGGCTAGACCATATACCTAGGCATTTTCTGGGTTAACTCGCTCCATCGTCGACCTCATCTATGACCTTGGTCAAGATTGAGGTCAAGAGTTAACCCATCTTATAATAAAAAAAATAAAAAAGACCAATTTTGATAAAATTTGGAATGGAGGTAGCTGACAGCCTGGATTAATACATAGGTTACATAATTTTCCCAAATTCCCACGAGAACAAAGTCCCGGGCGGAAAGCTAGTAGTGAATAAACTTTAAAGAAAGTATTGGAATGCGTAGAATGATGATATTTATCGATCTATCTAATATGAAAACGTGATTTCCCTTAAGCTTGGCCATCAGTTAAACACAAATTTTTTATTACTTTATTACTTAATGGCTCCGCCCGCCGAATATATATTGTTACGTGTAATAGGACTTTACAAACCAATTTGGATTTGCAAACCACACTAAAGCGTACCATCGCAACATCATTCCAAACTGAACACGCTGGAGTTGCCATAGCCGGACACGGCGTGGAGAACATTATTGGTTTTATAAAATTTTCCGTCACTAAAAATTTTTGAGAGCCGCTGAAATAGATGATTAGTTTTAATATGGCTTCCTTGGAGGCAGATGTTTAGTTTGTTAAACTACAGCACCTAAATTACGATTTTATGATGCGTAGATAAGCATGACGCACTGCATTAAATCGAAAAAAAAAATACTACGGTAATATTCAGGACATAAACTAGATAAGTAGTTTGCTGAAAACATGATTCAGCACTTTTGGTTCGATAGAAAAAGCTCACAAAGTCACCTCTAAATACCCAATATTGTGTATCTTTTAAGCTGTAAAAACGATAGTAAAATGCACACAGGAACTTGAATTTGCTATCAAAATGTTCGTGATTGAACACTCTGCATTTTTCGATTTAAGCTGTTACCTTTCCATAAATCTCATTTTTCTAACTTTCGAACATGTTTCTCCGTAAACTTCGTGTATCGACACTGTTCGCACTGCCGGCCCAGGCCTCTACATGCCTAGTTATTAGACGGAGATGGCACTATTCCTATGTGCGCTGCCTTTATCGGGTGCTGTAGTCGCCTTAAGATTCATGTCTAAAATTCTTACTTTAAATTAAATTTTGTATCACCCCAGACATTCGATTGCTTATAACTTTAAAACGGCTGAACCAATTTTGATGAAATATACCTAAGAACCATCTCGATTACGTCAGCTTTTAAACCAAAAACTGCATCGAAATCGGTTTATTCGTTAGGAGCTACGATACCACAAATAGATACACAGATACAAATTATAAAATTCTTTATTTTTGAAATACAAGTACATGAACAATGTTGATTGGAATCTTCTTTTAAGCGTGTACGCCTGTGTCAGAAGACTCCGCTCTTCCATAAAAAACACGTTAGATACAATATTAATAATACAAAAAAGTAAAAATAGAAAGTAAAAAACATAAATTCTTGTGTGTGTGAGTGTGTATGCGTGTGTGTGTATGTGAATGTATGTGTGTAGGAGAGAGTATGTGTGTGTGAGTTAAGAAAATTTTGTATATAATGTTTTAAGTTATTATTACTAGAAAAGCCTAGATACACTCTTCAAACCTATACCGTTCCTCTTTTTTGTCAGAGTCTAAAAAATTCGTTTGTACAGACAGCTGCAGAGATACCTGACCACCCCTATGAAATAAGGATGAAGTGATTTCACGAAATGTTTTAGGTATTTCAATTATATTTTTGTCAACTAAACAATTACGCTTAGTCACCAATTGAAGTTACTGATAGTTTCAACCTTATTTATGAACTTGACTCGACAACTTTTCATACCTAATCGCCATAAAATAACAAACAATAATAAAACATAATACCTTCATTACACTTGATTCTGTCACGATATTGACATTTACAATCACCAGTCCAGATCCATACCGATCTTAATTACGGATAACTTCCGCAGCCGAGATAAACGACACTTTTCAATAGGAAGCGGATACTTCCGAGCGTTCCGAGTGGTGCAGTAATGCATTGTTTACGAGCCATGCTATTAATACGTATTACACTGCAATATGTGTTTACACCAGTGGTTCTTAACCTGTGGTCCGTGGACCAGTTATGGTCTAAGCACCTGAAGTGGTCCGCGATGCCATCCCAAAAACATTGTATGAAATGGAACGAGTCGACACAACTGAAATCGACTGGATGTCAGAGCTGTCAAGTGTTTAGCTTTGGCTAGGACTGAATCAAGGATTCAGAAGCTAGTAAGTTAATAGAAATGAAAATGTTTGTAAACAATTTAAAACATTGTTGAAAGTGCATGTAGCTATAATAACTGTAGAACAACATTTGAATTAATTTTACCTCTAAACAGTTGGTAGAAAAAAGATATTACTTTTTGGCAATGGGGTCGCCTTTTGTACCTTGACTTAAATTTTGTATTAAATGTAACTGTACCTTATTTGTCATCATCATCAGCCTGTGTCGGTCCACTGCTGGACACAGGCCTCTCCTATGGCACGCCACTGAGCTCGGTCTTCAGCTCTCCTCCTCCAACCTCTGCCCGCTACCTTACGGATATCGTCACCCCACCTAGTAACAGGGCGCCCTACGCTACGTTTGTCGATTCGTGGTCTCCATTCTAGAACTTGTCTGCCCCAACGGCCTTCGGTTCTACGACAGATATGACCAGCCCACTGCCACTTAAGCTTGCTAATTCGCCGGGCTATGTCGGTAACTTTGGTTTCCTGACGGATTATTTCGTTTCGAATCCGATCCCTCAAAGAAATACCGAGCATAGCCCTTTCCATAGCTCGCTGAGCGACCTTAAATTGGTGGACTAGTCCCACTGTGAGTGGCCACGTCTCGGCTCCGTATGTCATCACAGGTAGGACGCACTGATTGAAAACTTTCGTTTTCAGGCTTTGAGGTATGGGTGACGTGAAGACTCGACGGAGTTTCCCAAACGCTGCCCAGCCCAGCTGTATCCGTCTCTTAGCTTCTCTTACCTTATTTGTGTCGGAGTGCAATAAAGTATATTGTATTGTAGTCCATGGCAAAACAGATATTTTGTGGAATGGTCCCCCATTACTAAAAGGTTAAGAACCACTGGTTTACACAGACCGCTTTAGCTTTAGTCACTCGGTGCAGGAAGTGTGCGGTGACCTTTATTTCGCAGTTGACACTTTCTTTTATTTATTTTTTATTCGATTTCCGAAATTATGAAGTTCTCTGATCTCAGAGTGAACAATAAGAATTTTGTACCAAGGTGCTAAACATACATACATAAGCTCATGCCTGTTATCCCTGACGGGGTAGGCAGAGCATCAGTGGTTCGCGCGAACCACTTAATGCCACGTTTGACATAAATTGTGAGGGCTTTCAGATGGAATATCTTGTAGAATGGTGAGAGGTTGTCAGCCTTTCATCCATGATACAGCAAAACCCTCGCATCCCACTTATAGACTTTTATAGTATGCCTGGGAAGAGTTGGCAGCTGGCACATTCTAAGTTTTTGTTTCACTCCCTGTCCAGCGTGGAAGGAAGGTGCTAAAGGGTATTTAGGGTATTTTATTTATAAGAATAGAATATGTATAACTTTACTTACAAGCCTCACAAGCACACAATAAAAACAAGCAAAAATTAAAACAGAATTTTTTTTTAAAAAAAGGCGTAAAGGAAGGTTTGGGCTGGGCGAGGCGAGTCTGGACCTACAGTTTTATATATTAAGATGTTTGTAAACAGCTCTATGCATGCACAGAGTTCAAAGTCAATGTCGATTGCAAATCTGTTCATTCGGCAAAAAGTTCTGAATTCCTCTTTGCATTTATTAATGCTAATTTAAATTAAAATAGCAAGAATCAAAACAGCAAAATTAAAGTTTTTTTGGTTCTTAGTTACACTACGTTAACCAGAGCAGATATTCTTTTATAACGAGTAATTATGCTTAATTTGTGCTAAAATTCGGTTTATATCTAATAATACTTATCTTTCTGTAACATCTTGGCACGTGCATAGTTTTTTATGGAAAACAATGCTTCAGAGACCATAAAATGTGGTTACTAAAAATAAATGCGTTTAAGTTGAGGAGGACTTATGGGTATATTGGGGCGTTACAACAATAAACAAAACTAAAACATTATTTTAAAATGGCTGAATGGACATAGATATCTTTGAATTTCCTGAAAGGGATAAATTCTTCTTCTTATCGTGTAGGTATAGTCTCAGGGAGGGAACTATCTCAGGGAGCGCTTCCAGTTCGTCTGTGAAGGACACAGTCGGCTGCTGCGTTCCGAAGATAACCTTCTCCTGCAATGCCCCATCCACCGCACGGGCTTTTATCACCAAAGTTTCACCGTGCAGACGGTGTTGATATGGAACTCCCTACCTGAGGAAATTAGAAGGTCCCCCAGCCGTAACTCCTTCAAACACAGAGTACGGTGTCACTTTTTGAAGCTGTTATATGATTCAAGCTGACTTCTTCATTCTTATATTATGTATTTATATATCTATTATAGTTATGTATATTCATATTGAATATATGTATGTATATTTATTATAATTACTTTATGTAAGTACATGTATGGATTTGATTATATATTTATTAGGTATTACAGTTATTTTCCTTTGTTCATGTAGTTTCATAGTTATTAAAGTAATTTCTTATATTTGTGATATGCACCTACCACGTACATCTCCCAATCACCCTAAGGTAGACTGGTAGATAATGCCATTAGGCATTAAGTCCGCCCATGTACTTTAGTGCATTAAGTTAACTAAATAAAAATAAAATAAAAAAATAAAATATAATAGTCAAATATATGGCGAACACTATCGGTTTACGGAGAACATACGAAGCGACAACAAAAATAAATAAAATGAAGACAACGGCAGTTTGGGCATAGATTCCTTTGCCTTTTCCGAAAGGGATAAATGAACACTTTAGTTAGCAGTTAGTAAATAACGATCCTTCTCATTTAGTATTTTTAAACGATTATAATACAAGCACGACTTCTTCTTCCTATCGTGTAGGTAAAGCAAAGTATGTGGCGAACTTGGCCAACCCTGGTGTCAAGAGTTTTCAAACCGCACAATGGCCTCTGACTTCTCGTTAATTTGTCCTAAATATTCTTTGTTGTTATTATTTCTCAAATGCTCAAGTCCGGAATAATTCCGCCGATTCTTACCTTTGGCCGCAAACAGACAAACAACAATTAAAAGTAGGAAGTGAACTAGGAAATAGAGCTGGATTGAACTTTTTATACACATTATGAATTATTTATTTGAAAAATAAATTGTGGACGTGTGAAAAATGCCTCCGTTGTAAAACAAGGCCTTACACAAATAAATAAAACGCCGTACACTTAAAGGCCCACACTAAGATTTTCCCTTGTGTCGTGGGTCCCTCGGAACACACATAAAGACAGACACAAACACCCATGACCCGAGAACAAACATCTGCTTTTTACACAAATACACACATCAACGCGGTCTAGGGATATTGGACGATTTTAAATACAAAAGAGGTCTGTTTGAGAAGCTACAAAAGCATACTCGAGCAACATGGAGGGCTATAATTTTTAGACGAGCAAGTGCTAAACCTGAATTTTCAATTCTACTCAATAACTCGCTTCTCTCGCGCTGGCGAGCCAGCTCGAACGGTCTCCTAGCTACATTGGCCGAGCGGTGGGACTCGACCATGTTACAAAACTGGATGCAGCTCCATGCCAGTCAGTCTCCACTTATATTATATAAAAAAATGTATTTAATGAATTATAATGTCAATGATTATAATGAATTAAATTTGAAATTTTGTAATTTACTAACATTTAGTGCTTAAGACTATTTTTATTTTACTAACAATATGGATGTTATGTCTGAAATAAAATACATTATTATTATTATTATTAATAAATTTTGTTTTACTTGAAATTTGTGAAAACGTGACGGAAACGAAAACAAAAATGCACTTTTTGCCTGCTTTTTGTATGAAAATAGTCGAATTTACGCATTTTTTTTTTCATTTTCGTCACGTTTCTACAAAATTTCAGTCATAACAAAATTTATTGATTAGGATTAAAAATTCAGGTTTAGCACTTGCTCGTCTGAAAATTATAGCGCTCCATGTATCTCGAGTATGCTTTTGTAGCTTCTCAAACAGACCTCTTCTGTATGAAAAATCGTGCAATATCCCTAGACCGCGTTGATGTGTATATTTGCCCCTACTGAAATTCGAACCCAGGACCCGTCAATAGTACATAGTACTGGCAGTTGCTTAGAAATCGCGAGCACCTTGTATCGACATACATACGGTCACGCCTACAATCCCTATAGGGGTAGGCAGCTGCCCATCAGTGGTTTTAAAACCGCTTGATGCCACGTTTGACATAAATTCTGAGGGTTATCAGATGAAACATGATGTAAGTGGTGAGAGGTTGTCAGCCTTTCACCCATAATACAGCAAAACCCTCACGTCCCACTTACTGACTTTTACAGTATGCTTGGGAAAAGTAGGCAGCTGGCACATTCTAAGTTTGTCTTTTACTCCCAGTCCAGCGTGGAAGTCCCCTTGAATCGACGTTGACGTATATGAGGTCTTAGGCCACCTTGTTCATTTTGCGATTTATGCTCATTTTGAATTTTCCACATTCTGTGTTCATTTTGTGATTTGTTCAGAGGCCAGCGCATCAGATTACCAAATTTTCATTGCAACAGCACAGAGTGCACGCATATGGTAACTTGATTTGCGGTCCTCTGTACATTTTGGGTCTTTGTGTTTTGTGTATGTCACCGGAAAATTGTAAAAACGCAATATTACATTTCACTAGCGAAGTTATAATCTTTCGCGATATTATAGTTTTCCTAGTAAAATTATAAATTTTATGAGGAAAACTTGCTTAAGTATTAAGGCTACTACAGCACCCGATAAAGGCAGCACTCATAGGAATAGTGCCATCTTCGTCTCTCAACAGGCCTGGGCCGGCAGTGCGAACAGTGTCGATACACGAAGTTTACGGACTATGAAAGCGTGCGTGCGTAAAAACATGTTCGAAAGTTAGAAAAATGAGATTTATGTAAAGGTAACAGCTTAAATCGAAAAACGCGTTAACTATTTATCGAGAGTGTTCAATCACGAACATTTTGATAGCAAATTCAAGTTCCTGTGTGCATTTTACTATCGTTTTTACAGCTTAAAAGATACACAATATTGGGTATTTAGAGGTGACTTTGTGAGCTTTTTCTATCGAACCAAAAGTGCTGAATCATGTTTTCAGTTTATGTCCTGAATATTACCGTAGTATTTTTTTCTTAGATTTAATGCAGTGCGTCATGCTTATCTACGCATCATAAAATCGTAATTTAGGTGCTGTAGTCGCTTTAAGATGAAACATGATGTATAGTGGTGAGAGGTTGTCAGCCTATCGTCCATAATACAGCAAAACCCTCGCGTCCTACTTACTAACTTTTACAGTATGCCTGGGAAGAGTAGGCCAGACACATTCTAAGTTTGTCTTTTACTACCAGTCCAGCGTGGAAGTCCCCTTGAATCGACGTTTTCGTATATGAGGTCTTAGGCCACCTTGTTCATTTTGCGATTTATGCTCATTTTGAGTTTTCACATTTTGCATTGTTCATTTTGTGATTTGTAATCAGATTACCAAATTTTCATTGCAACAGCACAGAGTGCACGCATATGGTAACTTGATTTGCGGTCCTCTGTACATTTTGGGTGTTGTGCTCTTTGTGTTTTGTGTATGTCACCGGAAAATTGTAAAAACGCATTACATTTCACTAGCGAAGTTATAATCTTCCGCGATATTATAGTTTTCCTAGTAAAATTATAAATTTTATGAGGAAAACTTGCTTAAGTATTAAATACAGGGACAACGGTACATCATGATATCCAAAACTGTCAAATTTCTTCAATCGATTTTCAATTTTATCTCCAGGCATTAGAGTTTACTATCCATTGGGGAAATCTGACAGTTTGTGGTAACCTGATGTGCTGTTGACTGTACATGAAATCAGGATACGTTAGGTTAGGTTAGGCTTTTTTAAGGTTCGATTAGGTAAGATTGCATTAATATTATAAAAAAGTCCATCACTATGAAAGAAATGGGGCAGTTTTGTTTTGTACTGAGTTTTTAAAATCTTAGAGTTTGTAATCTTACTTTTTTCTTTTTTATTATTTATCAGATATCACATATAAAATTGTCAAGTGTGTGGCGAACTCGACTAACCCTGGTGTCAGAGTTTTCAGAGTTTAATTAATGTAGCGGTGATGATAGCCCAGTTGGTAATGAGCCAGACTTGTAATCCGAAGGTCGTGGGTTCAAATCCTGGTGCGGGCCTGTGCCACTAAATTCGTCTTTTCGGATTTATGTACGGATTTCTAATTATCACTTGCTCAACGGTGAAGGAAAACATCGTGATGAAACCCGTCCGTCCAAGGAAATTCATTTTCGAAAGACGAGCTGTCCACCAACCCGCATTGGGCCAGCGTGGTGGACTATGGCCTAAATCCCCTTCGTGTTTCGAAGGGAGGCCCGTGCCTCTCGGTGGGGACGTATGTGGCTGGTAAGAATACATATGAAATTATAATAAAAACTGTTCCACTAAGTCAAATTACAATATGTCGGGTTTAACAATGTTACGGTGTCATGAATATTTTGCTCCGAAGGGTACAAGGTTGGGTCTCGCAGTTCTCCTTGTGTGCCCACGCTTTTTGTGCTGTTTTTAGATTATAGTTCTTAAAGTATTTTTATAAATAAGCCTGATATGTATCTTCGGTTGTCGTTGATCCCACGGATACGTTTAAGGTCATTATTTAACAACAATTCAAATGATACTCGTAAATAAAACAAAATATTTATTTGCCACAACTCAATTAAATTAATATAAACAAGCAAACTTGTAAATATTCTGTACGGCATTATCTAAAAAAAATTTAAATTACCAATAACTAGAGCGAGTCTAGTTATTGGAGATGCGTTTATGTCTTTTTTTTTATTTCGATCTAGGTTGCTTCGGGAAAGTTGGTCAGTTTTAAGAGGAGTGTTACCCCCTAAAGTATTTCTAACTAACTTAAGGCCACCCCATTTAACTGTAGAAAATTTGTTATGCGATTAAAAAGAGCACTCTCGGAGTTTTTTATGTTTTATTTTTCACTCTCGAAGAACGAATAATTATGTATATATTTAAATCCTCTAATGTAATTTTGTATGTATTTAATGTAATTTTGACTTATTATATGAAACATCGCCGTGTGGTGATCGGTTGAGAATAACACCAACCCATCTCTTTCCGTGGGTGTCGTAAGAGGCGACTAAGAAAACACAAATGAGACCTGCCTTCTAGTATTCCATCCCAGGCAACGTCACTTCATTTTTTTCTGAATCTGAGGTGCTATCTTATGGTCTCATGCGGTGTGGTAGGCTCTGTACAGGGCCGTCCGGTTCGCGACCACCCTCCTACCGAAGTCCGACGCCAAACAGCTTGCTGTGTTCCGTCGATGCGTGGGAGTACCGGTGCCTTTATATGCATTTTCTGGGTTAACTCGCTCCATCGTCGACCTCATCTTTGACCTTATGGTCAAGATTGAGGTCAAGAGTTAACCCATCTTATAATTTAAAAAAACCATAAGAAACTTAAAGTCCTAAATTGAAACATACTGATAGGTAGTGTCATTTTCCTTGGCAGTAAAATGACGATGATTTGAATATGACACGCGTGCGCGTGCGCCTACAGACAGCATGGCGTGGTGGGTCAACGGCCAAGCGCGACCCTGACACACTTCCGAACATCGCAGTGATGTGACAGTTACAGATAGTAACTGTTATACCTGTGACCTGATTTTGGAACAGTCTGTTGTGATTTCTTTTGTTTTATCAGCCCATATACGTCTCCACCAAGGGGCACGGGCTTTCCTTCAAAACACGAAGGGGATTTAGGCCATAGTCCACCACGCTGGCCCAATGCGGGTGGGTTGGTAACACTTCTAAAAGACTTCGTGGCAGGACATTTGCGTTAACTACATTGTCCCCATTCGCTTGTGCTGAAGAACATTTACTTACTAGGAAGAACCTACTTGGTTGTAACGAGTATGAAGAAAGTTTTTATTTATTCTCTAATGCACAAAAACTTTCAGAAAAGCCGTCTACAAAGGCGAGCTTTTCTGTTAAAAGAAGTATCTTTCAGGCTAATTGAGACGGGCTATTTAGAAGTTACAAAAATGTATTTTAAATATTTTCAACTAACTTAAAAAAGGGAGGTTTTATTATAGTGCATTTTATTAAAGTGTATTCATCGTCATCAGTCAATATACGTCCCCGCCAAGCGGCACGGGACTTCCTACGAAGCATTGAAGTGGGGAGTTGGGGACATGGTATAGTATTTGAAGTAATTTTTATTGTGTAGTGCAGAATTTACAAATTTTATGCATTGTTTCCCTAACGAAAGGACTTTTTCGCGAGATCTAAAGTTTATTTTAATAGCAATATTAAATTTTATTGGTCATTGAATTATTTGGGCGTGAATTAACTGAAACAATTTCAGATAATACTTTTCTAAAACCTACTAAAGTATAACTGTTATAATACCAGTTACATATTATATACTTAACAATCACAACCACAACACTAGTTATTGCAACTCTGCGACTTTGCTCGCGTTCGCGCGGAAGTTGTAGAAAGGAATGTTTTTATTTTTATAGTTATTGCAATTTTTTTACGATAAGCAAAAGGTGATTTTTGCAATAAAAATATTTATTTATTTCCGATATTTTATTGAATATCGAGTAAGGTCAGGGTGAATGGAAATTCTGTACATTATTTATTTGTGAGCTAATAGACAGTCCAAAATAAAGTTTTAGGGTTTTGCATATAACGTATTTATCCTTACTAATTTAATATTATAAATGCGGAAGTAACTCTGTCTGTCTGTCCGTTTTTCACGCCTAAACTACTGGACCGATTTTGATGAAATTTGGTACAGAGTTAGATTAGAGCCTGGAAAAGACATTTGCTACATTTTATCTCACATTTGGGCACGATATCACCTGTAGTTCACGCGGGCGGAGCCCCGGGTGGAAAGCTAGTTTATAAGAAAACTAAAAAATGATTATATTTTTAGGTAAATATAATGATTTTTCAAAAATTAAGTCAACAATTTCACATTTGTTTTACGATCTTGTTTTGATGGAAAAGTGATATTCCAATTCCCAGCCCTAAAAAAACTTAATTTCTTACAAAATTACTTTTTTAATACTTTTTGTACACTTTTGTCCCATATTTTTTAATAATATACTTTGCAATTTATTTTATATCATCTACTATATAAAAATAAGTCGGGTTTTCCTTCCTGACGCTATAACTCCAGAACGCACGAACCGATTTCCACGGTTTTGCATTCGTTGGAAAGGTCTCGGGCTCCGTGAGGTTTATAGGATACTTTTTATTTAAAAAAAAATTAGGACGCGGGCGGAGCCGCGGGCGGAAAGCTAGTTGCCTTATAATTACAAGCACTGTTATGTAAAATTATTGTATGTTTTGTCTGCGTTTACATTAGTTTTGTCATGCAACTCAAATATTGACATATTTTGTTTAACATTAGATACATGCATTGTCTGTCTATGTATATATGTCCTAGATTGATAGAGAATTAGGTGACCTAGCACTTCGCCTAATATGAAGACAAATTTTGCAATAAAATGTAATTTAAAAACATTTTATCTCACTTTTATTGAGGTCAATCTATCATTTTATGATAAAAAGTATGTCATGAAAAAGAATCCGAATTTCAATCAAAAATCGAATATTTGCAGCTAAAATTGGAGAGTTTTGTAATTTGTATGAAAAGGCCGCCTTTACAAGGTTATTGTGTCGTCTTTTGCAACAATAGAGAAACAGATTTGGCGACGTGACCTTGTTTTAAGAAACTGCGTCGCTCTGTCCTGATTCTGCATTTATTTTTACATTTGAGGTCACGAGGGCAACGCTTGACCTTTGTGACCTTTTGTACGTACATATGGGTGCTATTTTTAAGTATGAAAGTATTACAAGTCATAAAAAAAAAGTAAATAAATGTATTATTATGAGTCGATTGCAACTGTTTACGAAACTCCGGACTTACTTCCCTGTTTTATTTCTAATTTATAACTTACATATTATAAACTCACGCCTATGTCCCGTTGGGGTTGGCAGTGACCACAGAGTGCCCATATATAAACAAATTTGTTAACTTACATGACAAATAAGTAATAAAAATATTGAATGTGATTAAGACAAAGGCTCGGACGTCAAGTCTGTGGACCAGAACTAACTATAGCAATAATAATAAAAGTGCAAATTTTATTTTTTATACTTATGAACGTAGTTACTTACTTTCTGCGTATAATTCGAATCCTATATAGGTACCGTCCTAAGACTATAAAAAAATATCACAGATTTTTTTTTCTTAATTGCATTTTTTTTGGTTATAAAGTATCTTGTGTTTATGTATTTCTTATTTTTGGTTGAATTCTTTGTTTGCGTTTGCGTTTTCATTTTTTATGTTTATTTTTTGTTTGTGTTTTTTTGTTTTGTTCTTTCTGTGTTTTGTGCTTGTAATGCTTGTAAATAAATGTATTTCTATTATATTCTACTTGACTTGGCGCCACACAATTAACAATATTGTAAGGGTTATACCAATATTGCTAATCTACCTAGATAGGTAATAGAAATTAATTTTAGATAGGTATACAGATGTATACCTATCTAAAATTAATTTCTATTTCCCTTGGTCATCGCATCACGCGTGAACGGATGGAACAATTTCGCTAATTCTTTTTTATTGTGTTTATTATTGTCAGGAGGAGGTTCTTATGAAAGAAATAATTCTATTCTAATTGACTTGGCGCCTTACAATTAACAATAAAATATAGTTAATAATAAATAAATGATAGTATACTCATTGGTATAGTGCTGTTAAATCATCATAACCCAACAAGTGCGAAGCGCAAATTCAGTACTCGAAGTGCAAAAACCTAATTAACCATCCATTTACTAACACGCAATGAATAAATTGTTGTCTAAAATTGACTAAAATGATCGCTTGTTCAAAAGATAAGCATCTTCGATGGGATGTTATGTAATTGGCTTATTAGACCTTGGTTCCGCTTGTTTAATTATGATGTTAGAAAATTATTGGGTTTTGCAGAGAAACTTGTTTGAAAGGACGATTAGCTCTTGTTTTTTGATAATTATTTTTTTCTCTGGCTGTTTGATGCCACACATAAACAAACAATGAAATGTATGATTGTCTAAATGTTTCAATTTTTTTCATTACTTATTATAACGTCTATAAGATATTTAATACTTTTTTGGCCATTTTGCGGTTCGAAGGGTAAGCCAAGTTCGCCACACACTTGACTATACCTACACGACGAAGAAGAATACTTTTTTAAGCCGATTTCGTCGAGTGGTAATGGCGCTTTCTCTTAATCGACGGGTCTTGGGTTCGATTCTCGGTCGGGGTAAACATTTTTATAAAAAGCAGATGTTTGTTCTCGGATCATGGGTGTTTGTGTCTGTCTTTGTGTATGTTGCAAGGGACTCAGGACACAAGGGAAAAACTTTGTGTAAGTGAGTAGCGATTAAAAAAAAATTTTATGTTTGCATTGAATAGACTCCGAAACTACTAGACCGATTTGAAAAAATATTTCACCATTAGAATGCTACGTTATCCCTGAGTAACATAGGTGAGTAACTTATTACAAACGGTACTAACTTAATTATATTGATTGTTGCAGACGCGCGTCAATGATGTCGCCTCGACAACTCATGCGCAACTCAAACATGACCCAGAAGTGGCAGCGCAGGGAGATCTCCAACTTCGAATATCTTATGTTCCTTAACACCATTGCTGGTAAGTCACTGTTCTGTGTCATCTTATTTAACACTGCTAAGCATAGGCCTAGTTATTTCTTTAAAGATTGGTTTTACTCAGTGTGCCAGCGGCTTTTACTTCTCTAAGGCCCTTACTATCGAAGTATAGACTCAAGTCTTGATCTATACTTAAGTAATAATAATAATAATAAAAAATTTTATTTAGTAAATAGTTCATACATATAAAAATAGTGCTGTTAACTTAAATTGCTATAGTGCCAACTATACTAATAGTATGCCCGAACTAGGTATAAAAAATTTATTGTATTTATAGGTATAAGTATTTATTGTGTCTTTCTCTCACTATCAAAATGACAAAGACGACTGCTACTTAAGTATAGATCAGAATCTGAGTCGCGTTCTGAAATACGGACATAAGTCTGGGTCTGTATTTATCCACCTTCTGTGTGGTGAATGAGGATTAGCTCATACGGTGAGCGAAAATATGGTGAGGAAACCTGCACGTTGAAAAGAACAGAAAGCAGGATCGTTCATTGTGTTAAGAAACAGGAAAATTGTTTTTTTTTTTTAAACAATCCACCGGACAGGAACTAAACAAAATGTTAAACTTTTATGTAATTTACAGCCTTTATTTTTCCGTTATGTTAGATTCGAATTGGTGGGATGATTTATAAATTAGTCAGTAGCAGCTGTCATTTTACTAAGAAAAATATCTTAAAAAATAACTGAATAAATGAAAATCCGATTTTTAATTGAAGTACAGTACAAGAAGTATAAACATCTAAAGCCTTATAACTTATTTTTTTTTAATTTGATCAATAATGATAACTATAAAATAACAAATTAAAAGTAATAAAGGCACGGACATCAAGTCTGTGAATGCACAATTAACTTTAATTAAAAAGAAGCCAAAGAAAAAATATAAAAATATTTTTTTAAAAATCTGATCAAGTGTAAGTCACCGGTCAATAACCTGAAAAGGGTTTTCATAAGAACTATACGTTCAGTTTAAAAACGTGAGTTCATAATAATTGTACAAGAAAATTGACAAATATTTTATACCAATAATCATGTCTCAGAAAGTACCAATGCGGTAGTAACTGACAACTGAAGTTGTGAGATAACATTACACTCGGTGTAACAAAATTGCCAATATTTGTTACAAGTTCTAGCTTTATTGAGCACAGTGTGTTGTAATAGTGTTTTTGTAACTGGGGAATGGTTGTTAATGTTAAATGCGTGTAATGGGTACTATTTATTAATTTTTATTAATGGTGATGGTGTACCTACCCGCCCGTCCAAGAAAATTCATTTTCTAAAGACGAGCGGTCCACCAACCCACATTGGGACAGCGTGGTGGACAATTGCCTAAATCCCCTTCGTGTCTCGAAGGGAGGCCCGTGCCCCTCGGTGGGGACGTATATGGGCTGGTTAAAGAAAATGGTGTTTTGAGCTGTAGTAGGCCTTTGAGTCGGCTGGTGGGTTGCGAAGAAAAGTGACTTACTAATTATAATTTTTTTACAGTAATTTTTAACATCTTCTGAAATATTAAAAATTTAAAGCGAACAAAATTTATAAGCTCTTTTTATTTAATTTCAAATCACATTTTACCCATGGCGTCATTTTACAGAGCCGTGTGATTTTATATTTGTTATGTTTTAAATTGCCGAGACGCCAGAATGTCAACTATTGGTAACGGCAGCGACAGATTATTCTAAAAGTTTTGAAAATTCTAATAAGTTAGGTAGGTTTAATTAAACTTACAAATGGTTTGACTTTAAATTAATGTTCGCTAACTAATATTCGGTAATCCCAGTTGGTAATGAACTTCTAACCGGAAGGTAGCGGGCTCAAATCCTATTTGGGCCTGTATGAATTTATGTACGAATTTCTCATTAATTATCACTCGCTCAGCGGTGAAGGAAAATATCGTGATGAAACCCGCACGTCTAAGAAAATTTGTTTAACTATGGCTGTGCCCCTTGGTGGGGACGTTTATTAGGCTAATAACATAAAAAATTAAGTCACCCTAAGTAATTATGTCGAACATCAAGTCTGTGGATGCAAAATTAAGTGTTACAAAAAAAAAATTCAGTGACATAGTTATGATGAAGCGTGACATGAGTCCATGAGTCTATGAGCGATACATCTTAGGCTAGGTTATTGTTTCCTTTTTCATAATGGATATTTTATTATGCAAATTAATAATTAGTAATTGCAATTACTTAGGCAACTCGTTGCTTCGTTAGATATAATTTGTTACCACTAAGACATGAATCGTTACCCCCATACTGTTATTATGTTATTATCGCCTATTGTGGTTTATTGCAGAACCAAAGTGAATAATAGTTTTATGGACGGTTTTCTTATAAATAAGTAATTTCCTGATTACTTGATAGATTTTTCTTCAACACATGTAGGACTTTTACCTGGTAACATTTGGGGTACGCTTAACTATCTATCTAGGATTTGATTTGATCTAAGATTTGGCAGGTCAAGTCATTAAAGTTAAGCGACTGCCTTCTGACTTCCGTGACCCTGCTAACAGGGGAACCTGACCGGATTGAATCGTGGTCACATCCAATCGCCTGTATGTGCAGATTACCTCACAGAAAGGAATGTTCTCGGGTCATTTGATTTACATTGAGTATAATAATTTATTGCTTTCCATGGTTTTTACAAAGGTGACAAACAAATAACATTTCTAAGAGCTCATGGCCCCCAGACTGGGCACTCGATTTTATTTGAGAGAGGAAACCTTAAGTCAAACATTTGTCTCTAAAATGAATAAAAAATATTGTTTTAGAAAAGGGTTATAATTACTTCTATTAAGTCATGCGGTTAATATTCATATGGATTATAAATGTTACTTAATGTCATAAATAAAAAGAAAGCAGTATTATATTATTTACGGCGAAGTAGCATAGCCCTCTATCATTCGTAACTCTTGTGGTACAAGATTAATGGATAATCGGAATTCTAATTTACCCCTTGTGTCCTGAGAAGGACTGGTCCAAACATCATACATAAGCTCATGTCTGTGTCTTATTGGGGTTGACAGAAACCACAGATTTACCTTGAACGATGCAAACCATCGTTTCGCTCCATACACGCTCGTCGGATTCGGGTACTTTTCTCAGTATGTCAGCAACTGCGCCTAGACCGCAATCTTTCGACCCTTCCAACTATATTCGCCTATGTATTTCTTTTGACAATCTTTTCAAAGCCATCCCAAAATAACCCAATTTGAAGTATGTAGTTAAACAGGAATTCCTCATCGATCGCTAAATACGTCTTTAACAATGCACAATTACCCTGAATGCCATAATTATGACGTCATCTTGGCTTACGTGACGTCACGTTATGTTTTAGAACATATATACATACTCGTACACTTACGCTTATAAACCCTAACGGAGTAGGCAGAGCATCAGTGTTTCCAACGATTTACTTGATATCACATTTAACACAAATTGTGAGGGTTTTCAGATGGAACAATACAAGTCGTATAATGGTGAGAGGTGGTCACTGTACACGCAAACCCTCGTATCCCACTTAGGCACTTAAAGACTTTTACTGTATACTTCGGAAAAGAAGGTAGCTGGCACATTCTAAGTTATTCTTTCACTTATATCTATATAAACAAGTTATATCTAAACAATAACTCCTATAGGGGATTTATATATCTTTAGGTGTCTCTCTTTCAACCTCTCGGGTGGTTAATCAGTCCATGAAATTGAAAAACTTCCCCAAGGAACATAGGTCAAAATACGATTTAAAAAAATTGATCTCCCATACAAAATGCGCTATATGCTGATGAAGTTTGTATGGGAACTCATTTTTTTTTGTATTTTGACCTATGTTCCTTGGGGAAGTTGTTCAGTTTCATGGACTGATTTGACGGTTTAAAAACTCTGACACCAGGGTTAGTTAACACGGTAAGGAAGAGTGGATTTTCATTTTCTTCTTTCATTGCAAAGATTGACGTGCTATAGCGTGCTCATAACATCCAAACGCAATCCAACCCATTTTTACACAAGTGCTATTATTAACTTTTATAAGACATGTGCTTAAACATTCATTGAGAATGAAATGCACTCGTACTGTCACGTGCAAAAACAAGCATCACACGTATTAAGTAACGAATTACAGAACAAGTTTAATAAAGAACATAATACGCAAATCGATCGATTACGATTTATGAATGTGGAGTTATGATTCTTGTAATGAATACGAAATTGTACAAGAATAATGGGTAAATGTTTATGCAGACAGTTGTAAATGTTTGAAGTCATTGTCTTGGGTCATGGTCGGGTGTTCGCTGTTGGGACAGTCGCCAAATTGTAAATTATAAACTACGGCACGTGTGCGGTAATGTGAGATGTTTTTCCGAAGAAATGTTGCTTGAATTTGCATTCGCGAAATTGAGGATGTGAATCTATCTATCTATTTATACATTTACGCCTTTAGTCATGTGGTTCCGGAACCACTTGATATCACATTTTTACATGTCACATGTCAACACTGATTCATTCTTTGGGTTATTAGATGGAACATGAGGATGGGAATCAGCCAACTAAAAAAAGTTCTTCCTTCCATACTACATAAGTACTTCTGTTATCTATGGACTTATCGTTAGTAAAAAATAATTTTTTATGTTTCAATATTTCATCTGGATTCCTACATCCTACAGTTTCACTTATTTAAAATCACTAATTAGTAATAGAATCCTAGAATAGAATAGAATAGAAAAATCTTTATTTTATAGGACATTCAGGATGTCACTTAAAACAAGTCAAGATTACAATGAAATACATACAAACATACATTAAACGATTTAAATACATACATACGCATTCGTACCTCTGATCCTACTGACTCTACGCCTATTCGCAAAGGTGCAGTCTTCCTCAGAGAACTTACACTTACCCTACATACCTAATCAATATTCAAAATATTTATTGCAATTCTACAACATTACATTAAGATGTTATTATTAAAATAGTGTTTACATTGTAGACCCTGTAGGGCACAGCAAACTTAACAATAACCATCACTTATGAGACATGTAAATCTGCCTTTCATTTCTAAAATAATAATGTGCTGAAAAACATTGTAAGAATTTAGATATAATATAATATATACTTACATAAATTGATTATAGTTGTTTATAAATTGTAAATTACCATGAAAGGTATGGAAGGTATAATAAAGTTAAAAAGCAAGTATTAACAAGAAAACTTAATCTAGACAAAGGCTCGGAAATAAAGCCTGTGGAAGTGTGGATGCTAAAAAAATTTAATTGTCAATCAAAAAAATCACATTAATAATAACGAAAAAATTTAAAACTCACCGTTTCAGAACTTCCATAACCTTTCTCCTAATCATCTCACTTCACCCCGCAGCGCACTACACAATACATACATTTGTTCCATACAAACAAACAAACAAAAACCGCAAGAACCGAACACCGTCGCAAATTTCGCACTAAACACTTTCACTTTTCGCTCTACTTGTACCTATTAGAAATAATAGTTTTCTTATTATTATTTTGTATTGTAATTTTTATTATGTTTATTTGTTTGCCGAAGCGTCTGCGAAAGTTGGCGAACGTCTGACGAATGGTCAACTATTATGGGAAAAGTAAATGTGGGAATAAAGAGCTGGTATCCAACCTATTGGAGATTGCTTTGTCAATATTATTGTGTTATTTTTAGCGCGGTGATAACAATTGTTGAAAACAATATTCTATAGGCTTTATTTCTAAGATAATAATGCGTTTTTTCATTCAATTTGATGTATAATACATACTCGTAGTTTTACTATTTCAAAACTACAACAAAAAATTACAAGCTGCGGTCTTTTTCATTCATGAGAAGAAAATTAGGCGTCTCAACTGTTTGTAAATGACGTCTTGATCTTTAAAAAAAACTTTATCTTATTCCTCTCCAAGAAAAGAATTTTTTACAAAAAATGGATATTACTGAGTTTACCCTTAATATTAAAGCTGCAGCTCAGCATTTTTTTAAATGACGCCACTAATTTTCATCAAGATAAAAATGACAACGTCTTTGTTGACAAGAGTATTTGTCAACAGACAAACACACCAGCCAGCGATATATTTGTTCCAAAAATACTCTGATTTGGTCAGATCCAAAGACTAGTATCTCCTTAAACGATGCTAAAATTAACACCAACTTATAGACCCATATCTAGCCTCCTTTACGTCTTACGTGCTCCGCACAAGGCTTGTGATAACAATGGATTTGGTGTTGCATCGAGATGATAACAACCCCCCTTGTTATCATCTCGATGCAACACCAAATCCATTAGGGTTGCAATACATGGTATTCCATCAAATCTGGCTAGCTGTTGTTCCTGTTACAAGAATCGAATCTATTCAAGAATCGTAAAATAGTAAAACTTTTCACTACATCCACCCAAAAACTTAAAAACAAAATTATTATCCCTAGTATGGAGGTACCTACAAAACTTTTTTTTAAATGTTGTTTTATTTATACCTAATCAGAACTACTAAATACTTATACCTAACTTATGTCTAGATCTTGCGGCAAAGAATCTAAATAAACATCGCACTTATGTCTGATATTTGGACCGAACTACCCTCACTTGTTTTTCTTTCTTTCTTTAAAAGTCAGTAAGTGGGACGCGAGGGTTTTGCTGTATATAATGGGCGAAAGGCCTCTCACCATTATACATCATGTTTCATCTAAAAACTCTCAGATTTTATGTCAAACGTGGCATTATTAAGCAGTTCTGAACCACTGGTCTTCTGCCTACCCCGTATGGGATTACAGAGGCTTTATGAGCTCATTCCGCCTGCCCCTTTTTTCCATCGGACGTCCAGACGCACTGCGAGGTATCGAGATCGAGATCCCTCGGATACGCACTGAGCGCTATTCTTCATTTTTTATATTGCGCACTGCCAAGGAGTGGAATTCCCTGTCTGTATTTCCGAGTTCATATAACTCGAATACATTTAAAGTACGTGAGTAAATAGTCTGGATGAGCTCGCTACATCCTCGACCGCATCTTTGCCCTGAGCTAGATTGTGGTAATGTGCAAACCAATTCTTAATTTTTTTGAAAGTGGTGAGCGTATATAATATAATGTCTTTCAATATATCGAGGACCCTACGTGCGTCACATGATTACCTACGAGAATATCATAATGATACTACTTATTGGAGCTGACCTGAGATAAGTGATAGCAGGGCAGAGGTCACGAGTCACATGTGGCGCGTGTTTGTTTGTTTGTTTGTAGTCCTTATGTAAGACGAATGTTACACGATACTATACTATTCGTTGTACACATTGGATGATTAGAAGGAACATTATAAAGTTGCATAGCTTATTACATATTAATACATAACTTTATTTATTAAAAGTTGTACATTCTAATTTAGTATTTTTAAACCGCTTTACAAAAAAAAATACAAAAAATTTTAGGAAATGAAAAATGTTCGGTGCGAATGGGACTAGTGGCTATAAGTTAAGCTGCCTCTGATTCGACGGTGCCCGGGTTCGATTTCCGGTCGAGAAAATATGTAATGTTTAAAAAGCAGATGTTTTGATTGTGTCTGGGACTTTGACTTTGAGAATGCGGCTTCTATTACGTGTTTGAGAAATAAACAGTAAAATTAACTTACCTTAATAAATACTTAAAGATGATATAAATCCATTTTGAAACACCCATAACGAAATTCACAGAAGGTTTTTATTTACCTCTCTTTCGAAAAAGGTATAACTTTTAATTTTTTACGTAAATAGTTCGTCACAATAAATCTACTCAGTGAGAAGATTTATTGTGACTTAAAAAAAAAAAAATATTTCAAACACCTTGAGTTATTATTAAACAGGGTGACTTTCAATTTGCTATCGAAAATCGAGGATGTGAATAAGCCCACTAAATTTTACAACTTTCCCCGAGGAACATATGTCTATAGATTCAAGATTCAAGGCATTTAATGAAATAAAAATTAAAAAACAAGACAAGAACACAAAAAGAAAACGATAACAAAACGTATGAAATAAATAGTGGATTGTGCTGTAGTGCGATGTCAAACAGGACACAGCTCAGCATGTGTTGAAGCCGATTCGAGACCTCTACGCTGTTTTTCAGCTGTGCCTAAGATGCGCACATCTGAAAACCAAGGTTGAGGCATACAATACCCTTTATTGCACACAAAACAAACATAAAATTAAAACAAAAACAAATGTTCATCATGTAGGCATGTCACAATATTAAAAAAAAACAACGGATTGCATTCCGGGGGAGAGCCGACAGAAGTGAAAACTTGAACATTAACGTTGTACATTAATATTTAATTTAATTTTTTCTATGCTGACACCGGATGACATCTTGATTTTTGTAGTTTTAATTTTCTATATTTATTAAACACCCCTCCGCCTTACGAATTTTCGATCAGGGTCACGTGTCCTGACGCGAGTTTAACATTTTTTACCCATACTTCAAAGTGCACAACGCCGCTAAAGAAGTTTTCACTTCAAAAAAAACATTGCCATAGTATTTACCTATAAGAAGTCGAAAATTTGTTTCGAGAATTTCCTATCAGGTCCTTGGGAAAAGTTGTTCGGTTTCATGGTTAATCACCTCCTAAAGTTTCACTATCTAACTAAAAGACACCCAATATAGACGTCCTTTTCTCACAAACAGTCCTTTGTATACTGCCAGCTTGTTCGCACATTTTCCGCAAGTGTCAATAAATTGAATTTACATTACACAAATAGTTATGAACAATACGATTATGTATTCCGATTGAGTTTAATACTTACTTCATAGATTGTTTTTTTTATTATACATTGTTATGTGAATTTGTTCAAAAAGGAATTCATCTTCTTATCGTGTAGGTATAGTCAAGTGTGCGGCGAACTTGGCTATCACTGAGAGTTTTCAAACCGCACAATGGCCTCTGACTTGGTTTTAACGACTGAAGTCAATCGACAACAGCCGACAGCTTAACATGCCCTCCGAAGCACGGAAACGCTCGTGATAAATTGCCACTTTGGTCACCCATCAAAAAGGAATAGATAGATAAGAGAGTCGGTGGTGAAAAGTGTCATAAATAGGCAAACGAGAGGTGCCTAATTTGATTCCCAGAATATCACTTTTCTTTTTCGCGGTACATTGCGTAGCTCCAAAGTAAAGTCCATAATTTATTTTTGGTTGAGCTTTTAAGTAAACAAACATGAAGTTGCTGTGAATCACTGACGTTTGAGGTGATGCGGGTCGAAGAAACTTATTGATTCAAATTTAAGTTCAATGAGTTGTGTCACTCACTGAATTATATAGTTTATTTGAATAAATTAAACACAAATGATTTACTCTTGGTATTGAACAAACTACTCATCTGGTTTTCATTATTTTAGGTAAATAATGAAAACTCCTTAACTTATGGCGTTTCCGTGGAAAAATATACTTATAGCCGATTTTAGTTATGGGTAGATTCCACCATTTAAGTGTTTGCTAAGCAAATGTTTGTTTAAATCAACAACAAAAGAGTATAAAATTATGTAGTATATCAGGCATCTAGCCTTAGTTCGGGTTAAATGGCGCTTCATGAGTTTTCCCCAATATTTAAGGCGACTACAGCACCTAAATTACGATTTTATGATGCGTAGATAAGCATGACGCACTGCATCAAATCGAAAAAAAAATACTACGGTAATATTCAGGTAGCGGGCAATGGTTGGAGGAGGAGAGCTGAAGACCGAGCTCAGTGGCGTGCTATAGGAGAGGCCTATCTCCAGCAGTGGACTAACACAGGCTGATGATGATGATGATGATGATGATGATGAATATTCAGGACATAAACTAGATAAGTAGTTTGCTGAAAACATGATTCAGCACTTTTGGTTCGATAGAAAAAGCTCACAAAGTCACCTCTAAATACCAATATTATGTATCTTTTAAGCTGTAAAAACGATAGCAAAATGCACACAGGAACTTGAATTTGCTATCAAAATGTTCGTGATTGAACACTCTCGATAAGTAGTTAACGCATTTTTCGATTTAAGCTGTTACCTTTCCATAAATCTCATTTTTCTAACTTTCGAACATGTTTTTACGCACGCATCGACACTGTTCGCACTGCAGGCCCAGGCCTGTTGAGAGACGGAGATGGCACTATTCCTATGTGTGCTGCCTTTATCGGGTGCTTTAGTCGCCTTAAAACAAAAGTGTTGTGTCCATCTATGATCATTTTTTTATTTATCTTATAATTTACATTAAAAATATTTTATTTCTCTCTCAACATTTCTTATATCTTAACAAACAGAGGCCCACTTTTAGGTAGTAAATATAAGTTTTATCAGAAATAGAACGCCATAATTGCTTTTGTCAATGTTTTCGTTACAATGTTTTCTGTAAACTATGACGAAAGTTACGTCACCGTTGGTACATTTGACAATTGAAACAATAAATAGATTGGTAGCTGATTATAGTGATTATTTATAAATTAACAATTGTGGACTGATTGTCACTTCAAGATCAAAAAGATCATTATAGGTCTAATTAAATTGTTTATCTCGTGCCTCTTCTGGACAAAAAATCTGAAGGATACCTAAGATAACATCTCCCCCCACTACCCTTTCTTTCCAGTTATCTGTGCCTACCAGTTCGTCAGGTATCTGATGACGTCATCTTTTCACTTTAACTATGTTATGATCTTGATGCCCCACATCTAACCGTGTGGTGATCGGTTGAGAATAACACCACCCCATCTCTTTCCGTGGGTGTCGTAAGAGGCGACTAAGGAAACACAAATGAGACCTGCCTCCTAGTAATCCATCCCAGGCAACGATACTTCATTTTTTCTGAATCTGAAGTGTCGTCCTATTGTCTCATGCGGTGTGGTAGGCTCTTTGAAGGGCCGTCTGGTTCGCGACCACCCTCCTACCGAAGTCCGACGCCAAACAGCTTGCTATGTTCCGTCGGTGCGTGGGAGTACCAGTGCCTTTATAGGCATTTTCTGGGTTAACTCGCTCCATCGTCGACCTCATCTTTGACCTTATGGTCAAGATTGAGGTCAAGAGTTAACCCATCTTATAATATATATAAAAAATGAAATCTCTTTAGCTTTCGACTGAATAGGCTTCTTCTAGGTATGCTTGCTACATAAGCTCAATCATTATCTTGCCCCAGCGCTAGATTGTGGTCATGACCAAACCCATACTTTTCCTTGTAAAAGTGAGTGAAAAGTGTGTGTATAGTGTGTTGTGTTTGGTTGTTTGTTTGTTCTTCCTTTACGTCAAAACGGAGCAATGAATGGACGTGATTTTTTGCATAGCAATAGTTGGAAACCCGAAGAGTGACATAGATTTTTTTCTACGAGTACATGAAGCCGTAGGCGGAAAACTAGTTTTTCATATAAAATGCTAAAGCGCCCGTAGTCAGCATTAAAAGACACTGACATCAAAACTTTCCCCAATTAAAAGACTAGGTCTTTGCCACGTCCAGTGAGCCGAGTCGTCAGCTGAAGGATGAATTGGCAAATAATTACAATATTTTGCAATGGTGTCGTTCGGTTCGGTGGTTCCAACACCATAACGAGTCATGACCATGGCGGAATCGCGGCTTTTTGGGACGGACGTTGCTGAATGACTATTGTTTATGTCATGATTATGACGCTTTCAAGATTCGCAGATACTGTGGTTGAATGAATGAATGAATAAATAAATTCTTTATTGCACACGTAAACAAAAACAGAAGGGAAAATTTACATTAGTGCAAAAGGCGGCCTTATCACTAAAAGTGATCTCTTCCAGACAACCCTTTGGCTGAAAGGAACCATTTTAAAAAGACTGAAGCGTAGTGCGCAGATCAAGTAATAGATAAGTAATAAAGATATAAAAAGTTTTAGGTAAAATAAATATAAACAAAATAAATTAATGAAAAGTACATACATGAATAATACATAAATACATATGCAAGCATAAATATATACAACATAAATAATCAGTTGCAAGTTTAGATTTGTGGTTATTTCACTATAAATTTTACTCATAATTTGTAAAGACAGTAGCTACGTCACGTCAGATTACCCATTTGCACTAAGAAATCCAGCGAGCGCTGTTATAAGCGAGATAAAGGCAACATCAAAATCAAAATTTTGCTTGGTGGTACGTTAGTACTATTATATATTCTGTGCTGGTGTGCTGTTGTCTTTAATGCATACCTGTTTCGATCTTCCTTTTTGAACTGGAAGCGAAATACCAGCCGTCAGCTCTTTCCAAGCATACTTTGACTTTTTGCTTTTTAGTCGAAAGAGTGACAATGACAACTTCTCGTGATTTATTCATAATAGGGATGTTGACAGTGTTTGATTTTATGAATTATTGTATGTGAAACAAAAAATAATGCTAGAAATACACTAATATCCGAAAACAGCATGAAAATTGGTTTATAAATGAACAAGTTATTAGCATTTCTATTATCGTAAGGACTAGCTATCTCGTTTTGTGGGGAGAGCTAGCTATCTCGTTTTTACGTACGCAAACAAATGGCGGTGACGTCACGTGCCAGTAAGTTGTTTAAGTTTTGTTGTTTGACAGTTTCCCCTCTATTGAAATTTAATAGCTTGTAACTTTTTTATTTCTCAATATCTTTAAAAAAATATTTCGGTTTTGGGTTTTCGATTCAGTTCTTTTTTAAGATAAACAATAAAAAAAAATTAGTCAACATCCCTATTAAATGCCCTTTTTCTTTCACTACTACGAAAACGAAAACAAAGGTGCCCACTTCAATATGGTCTAGGGTCCGATGGACGCTGAAATACTTAAATCCGTTCCTAAACAACCGAAATAATACAAGTGGCTCTCTCAAAACCTGGCTCCTATATGCGACTTCTCCCGTACTATATCTGACGTGGGCTATCACTTGCCTACATACTGTGTGCCACAGACTTCCTTTTAAACCATTTTTTGTATAACTTCAGGTGTTATTCCAAAATGCTATCACGTCGATTACTTTAACCTATTAAGCAATAGAACACTTGGTTTAGTCAACTTTATCTAAACGTGGACAATCAGCAGTTTGTACAAAAGCGAAAATGGTCTGAGACGTAATTTATCCAAATGTTTGTTCGATAGTAAGTAAAATTTGGTAGTATTCCAACCAATGCCAAAAGTAGCAAAAAGGAGCCAAATTAAATCTTGTTTGTCTATTCCTTTTAAGTCATGGGCTATAGGGATGTCGACAGTGTTTGATTTTATGAATTATTGTATGTGAAACAAAAAATAACGATAGAAATATATTAATATCCGAAAACAGCATTAAAATTGGTTTATAAATGAACAAGTTATACGCATTTATATTAACGTAAGGACTAGCTATCTCGTTTTGTGGGGAGAGCTAGCTATCTCGTTTTTACCTACGCAAACAAATGGTGGTGACGTCACGTGCCAGTAAGTGCACCTCTTTTTCGTTGTTTGACAGTTTCCCCCTCCATTGAAACTTTTTTATTTACCAATAGTTTTCAAAAATTATTTCGATTTTGGGTTTTGGATTCAGTTCCTTTTTAAGATAAACAATAAAAAAAATATTCAACATCCCTATTATGTCTGGGGTAATTATGTAAGAACATTTTACGTAGCCTGTAAAAATACAGCCCGACTTCAAAGTAAGGTTCTATTTTTTTTATTGTGTGTTAACCGATTTTTTTGCTCGAAAGAGAATACTCCAGAGGTGGTCCCTTTTCACCAAATCAGGATCTGATGATGGATTCCCAGGGAAATCTAGGGTAACCCTTGAATTTAAGAGGCACTTACAATGTTTCTTACGTTATTCTTATTTTAGATAGATAGACAAAACCTTTATTTAACTGACACATTACACACTTTACACACTTTAATTACACTTTTTTTTACTAGCCCGTATACGTCCCCTCCCCACCGAGGGGCACGGGCCTCCCTTCGAAACACGAAGGGGATTCAGGCCATAGTAAACAACGCTGGCCGACCGCTCGTCTTTTGAAAACGAATTTTCTTGGACGGGCGGGTTTCATCACGATGTTTTCCTTCATCGTTGGGCAAGTGATGGTTAGAAATCTGTACATAAATCCGAAAAGACGAATTTAGTGGTACAGGCCCGCACCAGGATTTGAACCCACAACCTTCCGATTACAAGTCTGGCTCATGACCAACTGCGCCATCACCGCTTAGAAACATACAAAAAAAACACTGACTTCAAAAAAGCGACATCTAAAAGACAACATTATTTTAAGTGCTGCGACGTAGTAGCTACTGATCAGTTTGAAGTCGATTTAATTTATATTAAAATACAATGTTTGTTCCAGGGCGGACGTATAACGACCTAAACCAGTACCCGGTCTTCCCGTGGGTGCTCACCAACTATGAGAGCGAGGAGCTGGACCTCAGCCAGCCCAGCAACTACAGGGACTTGTCCAAGGTATTCATCCCCTCCGGCTTTCAGTGACCATTTCTTAAAATAACTTCTTATCTTAGACCATACAGTTTATAGACGGAGCCAGGAGCGTGCCCCTTTTAGATAGCAATAGTTTACCCCTTCCCTGCACCCAACCATACCTCACTGTACAAAAGCTGTACAACAACTTAACTAATGGAGTCTCTTTTCTCACAAATTCACCACAAAAACGAATAAAGTTTATGCACAAAACCTTAAAAACCGTAATGACTGACAGAAGCTGCAGATCAAATGCTTTGTTTTTCACGAATTGAAATTCGTGACATCAAAAAATGGGTTACCCAGAAAGAGATGGCGTTAAAGTAACCTATCTCTTTCTATCTGTAGGAACTCACATGTTTGCATCTCTTTCAAAAGTGCTGGGACGTCATAAGTACTCCGTCTATAGAGTGTATGGTCTAAGCTTCTTATAGATATGACCAGTTCAAGATACGACCACTTTTTGTTAAGACCAGAACTAAAGGAGACCGTTTCTGGATTTGACCACTTCGTTTTATGTTCACCCTTAGTACTGCTTACATAAAAAACGTGAACTTCAGAATCGCAGGTGAAAAATCCCGCTGTTAGAAAAGATCTCCCCAAAAAGTCATGTATTTTATATTTATCATCCTCTGATAGCCAGATACCTAGTTTTCTATTTATCTATCCCTACTAACATTATATAAGGGAAAGTAACTGTGTCTGTCTGTTACGCTTCACGCCTAAATTACTGAACCTATTGTGATATGGTAAAGAGATAGATTAGACTTAGGGGTCATCCATAAATTACGTCACACGAATTTCATGATTTTTTGATCCTTGTCACAGCTGGTCACATTTGTAAGACTCCCCCCTCCCTAGCGTGACGTCACATATTTAGCATTTTTTGTAATTTTCTAATAAAATACTTAATACCAGTTGTTATTGTTTTTTGGAACTCAAAACTCATTGTTTCAACCAAGTCTCAACCAAAGTAAAAACGTAAAAAGAGTGCTTGGGACTGAGGAGGTTAAGTTTGTCGTTAATAGTTTATACTCATTACACATTTTGAAATGTGACGTCATGAAACTCATGAACCCTCGCACCCCCTTGTCACACAATGTCACACTTTGTCGACCCCCTCCCCTCCCCTTGACATGTGACGTAATTTATGGATGGGACATCATATTCCACCGCTGGGCATGATATAACTTGTCCACACGAGCAGAGCCACGGGCGGAAAGCTATTACTCATAACATTATTCAATAAATAATTACAAAATACACAATATAAAATCCTACTAACTAATATTATAAATGCGAAAGTTTGTGAGGATGTATGGATGTTTGTTACTCTTTCACGCTCAAACGGCTGTACCAATTTTGATAGGTATAGAGGTAGCTGACACCTTGGATTAACTCATAGGCTACATAAATTTCCAAAATTCTCACGGGAACGAAGTCCGGGCGTAAAGCTAGTTATTTATAAAGACAGACTTATCCTCGTACTTTCCTTATTAACTTTTTCCACTCTCCAGCCAATCGGAGCCCTCAACCCGTCCAGACGAGCCTACTTCGAGGAACGGTACAACACCTGGGAACACGACACGACGCCGCCGTTCCACTACGGAACCCACTACTCCACAGCCGCCTTCGTGCTTAACTGGCTTGTTCGCATCGTAAGTAAAAGTTAATCCTTTGTTAAAACTTCGCGTGCTTTTTGAACACATGGTGTAGGTACGAGATTTGTATCGCACGCGGCGTAAACAAGCACGCGTAACATATTAAGTTAGTTTGACCATTTTTATTACCATTAAGCTGTGTGGTGAACGGTTGGGAATAACACCATCCCATCTCTTTCCGTGGGTGTGGCAAGAGGCGACTAAGGAAACACAAATGAGAGCTGCCTCCGATTAATCCATCTTAGGCAACGACATCTCAGTTTGTTTTGAATCTGAGGTGGCGTCCTATGGTCTCATGCGGTGTAGTAAATTCTGTGAAGGGCCGTCTGGTTAGCGACTACCCTCCTACCGAAGTCTGACGCCAAACAGCTTGCTGTGTTCCGTCTGTGCGTGGGAGTACCAGTGCCTTTATAGGCATTTTCTGGGTTTACTCGCTCTATCATCGACCTCATCTTTGACCTTATGGTCGAGATTGAGGTCAAGAGTTAACCCATCTTATAATTTAAAAAAAAAAGAACTTTTATATGTATTTAATGTAATTTTGACTTATTTTAAGTAACTTCCTGAATGAACTATGAAATAAAACTATGTAGGTATTTTGAATTTGAATTTGTACACATAGACACAGTAAGTAGGACGGATGTAAACAGGTTTCGTAAGGTGTCATCATTATCAGCACTAAGTGTCTGCGCACGCGCTGCCGACAATGTGCCGGCCACGTGCGCTCAGCTGGAAAATGTGAGGGTGTGCGGCGATAACACTGCTTGAACGTTAGTTGGGCGCGCGGTTAGTTTTGCAAGATGTTTAATACGTTTTTGTTTAATGGTTTAAGGAGTCCCACTGTTGGGCAAAGGCCTTTCCTGCATCCTTAAGGTGACTACAGCACCTAAATTACGATTTTATGATGGTAGATAAGCAAAAATACTACGGTAATATTCAGGACATAAACTAGATAAGCTTTCCGCCCCCGCTCCGCCCGCGTGGGCTACAGGTTATATCATGCCGGGATAAAATGTAGCCTATGTCCTTTCCCAAGCTCTAATCTATCTCTGTACCAAATTTCATCAAAATCGGTTCAGTAGTTTAGGCGTGAAAGCGTAAGAGACAGAAAGAGTTACTTTCGCATTTATATATTAGTAGGGATTGGCCTATCTTATCGGTTAAGGCCCGAAAGTCTTGATCTATACTTATTTTTTTTTTACACACTCAAAGGGCCACACTAAGGTTTTCCTATGTGTCGTGGGTCCCTCGGAACACACATAAAGACAAACACAAACACCCATGACCCGAGAACAAACATCTGCTTTTCACACAAATGTTTGCCCCGACTGGGGATCGAACCCAGGACTCGCCGATCAAGAGGCAGCGTCACTACCACTCGACCAAACCGGCCGTCATTATTGATATTGATAGTCTCTTTCTCTCACTACCAAAATGTCCATAGATCAGAGTCTGTGTCGCGTTCTGTAATACTTAGATAACCCTGACACCTAGATCCTAATAATGAATCCCCACTAGGGATTTCCTCCGAGATACATACAAAATGATAAAATATACCAATGTATTTCCCCGACGCATCGCCTGTTCACTCCGTTTACTTCCGTCTGACTGCAATGATATGCAATTATTGCATTAAATGCAGTGTGGCAGAATGAGACGAGATATTCCGTCGGGAGATAATTGTTTTACTCTTTCTAACGGGAAGGAAAATAAAATATTAAAATACTTGTCTTTTCATATTAAGGCGACTATAGCACCTAAATTACGATTTTATGATGCGTAGATAAGCATGACGCACTGCATTAAATCAAAGAAAAAAAATTGCTACGGTAATATTCAGGACATAAGCTAGATAAGTAGTTTGCTGAAAACATGATTCAGCACTTTTGGTTCGATAGAAAAACTCACAAAGTCTAAATACCAATATTGTGATCTTGTTAAGCTGTAAAAACGATAGTAAAATGCACACAGGAACTTGAATTTGCTATCAAAATGTTTGTGATTGAACACTCTCGATAAGTAGTTAACGCATTTTTAGATTTAAGCTGTTACCTTTCCATAAATCTTATTTTTCTAACTTTCGAACATGTTTTTACGCACGCACGCTTTCGTAGTCCGTAAACTTCGTGTATCGACACTGTTCGCACTGCCGGCTCAGGCCTGTTGAGAGACAGAGATGGCACTATTCTTGTGTGCTGCCTTTATCGAGTGCTGTAGTCGCCTTAAGCTATGCTGTTTAAAACTGTAATGGAGTTACCATAATGAATCTGGATAGTCAAGTGGTTTGAAGCGCTTGCTGATCTCAACCAATCAGTGAGGTTCAGCAACGTACACAAAGGCAGGGAACTTCTGTGACCTAAGTGGCAATTTATCACGAGCGTTTCCGTACTTCGGAGGGCACGTTAAGCTGTCGGTCTCGGCTGTTGCCGATTGACTACAGTCGTTAAAACCAAGTCAGAGGCCATTGTGTGGTTTGAAACTCTGACACCAGGGTTAGCCAAGTTCGCCACACATTTGACAATATCTACACGATAAGAAGAAGAAGATTCAAGTATAGTTGCTCAGTTTCGTTTTCCTCTAAGTCCCTTGGGATACGCTCAAAAATTATGAGCTAGAAAACCCTGATCCGAAAATAAACATCTGCTTTTGTTTGTGTTGCGGCCGGGAATGGAACCTAGAAACCGTCAATTTAGAGGCAGCGTTAGGTTAGTACAGTACTGTGATGACTCTTCTGGGGGCGAATAATTAAAAGACTTGATTCTTCTTCTGGTATACGGTTATAATCAAAATCTGCACTTCTGTTACAATTTTTATTTCACTTTCCTACACGTCCACAGTTACAGAATTCAGCAACGCTTATTAAGTGCTATTTGCACGCCTAAGAACGTATTTAACAACTTATTCCGCGAGCTCACTACAATAAATTCTCAATAATCAATGAATGGCGCAAGACCAGATCTTCAATCATTTCGAATCTTGACATCGAATACCATTTCAAACCTTTTAAATTGATATTCGAATTATCTTCTTCGAAATGACCGAATGAGAAAGAAGTTGCGTTATGCCCGATCCTCCATGAAGGTCTGCATACCACAGTACCTTCGCGGGGGCACGGAGCCCTACGTGACCAATTGACAATTTGGGCAAGCTGAAAGTTTATCACGAGCGTTTCCGCGCTTCATAGGGCACGTTAAACTGTCGACCCAGGATATCTTCGATTGAGTCGCTGAACCATGTCTGCATAGCTGGCAAGACCCGCAACAAACTCAATAGCCCTTTTTATCAAGATTTTGTTTAATTACTGTCTTGAATTTGTCCAAAGATTTTGGAATACTCATGGGAACCTAAACGTATACTTTAACCCCTGAAAGAGTTTGTATCCTTTAAAACTCAAACTGCCATAAAATAAATAAACGCTACACACTCAAAGGCCCACACTAAGGTTTTCCCTTGTGTCGTGGGTCCCTCGGAACACACAAAGACAAACACAAACAACCATGACACGACAACAAACATCTGCTTTCTACACAAATATTTGCCCCGACTGGGAATTGAACCCAGGACCCGCCAATCAAGAGGCAGCCAGCGCCTCTACCACTCCACCAAACCGGCCGACAAATGCAAAGAATCTTAATATCGTACACAATTAAAAATTAATTAATGATCATTCATAATGACGTGCGCTATTGTTATGCGCAGACGACTGTATTGACAACTAACCATTAAAACAAGTAATAACCAGTCAATTACATCTGTTCATTGATATACCTGCTCGTTATATGAAAAAATGGTAGATAAATTCCGACAGCTGTGAGAGAATATATCCTTGACATACACTTTAGATCTTTCTCAAATCAGGTGCAGTGTCTTTGACTGCAGGACAATGTATTACGAGCCCTACTTAAATTAATAATATTAATGCGAAAGTAACTCTGTCTGTCTGTATGTTACGCTCTCACACCTTAACCGCTAAACCAATTTCGATGAAAATTGGTACAAAAATAGATTAGACCTTGGGAAAGGACATAAGCTACATTTTATCCCACAGCTGGGGATAAAATGTAGCTTATGTCCCACGATATAACCTGCAGTCAACACGGACGGAGCCGCAGGCGGAAAGCTTGTACGAATATAACTCAGCAACTCAGTCTAATACAATACAATATACTTTATTGCACACCAACATTACGGAAATGATACAGAGTAAAAGTTACAATACAGACAATATTAAAGTTAGTTCTTCTTCTTATCGTGTAGGTATAGTCAAGTGGTAATACGTTAGTTAGTTAGTAATCTGTTTTGATACTTTCAAAAACATAAAAATTTTCGATATTTTCAGTAATTGCCGTCACATAGGATTTATTGAAATTCTAACGTGTCATGATTTCTCCGTCCTTTTGGACGTACAAATAAAAAAAAACGTGATACACTTAGGTTTCCCCTTGTGTTGGGAGTTCCTTCGAACTTACACAAAGACAGACACCAACGCCCATGACTCGAGAACAAACAACTGCTTTTTACACAAACATTTGCCCCAACCGAAGACGAACCCAGGATCTGTCGATCAAAAAAGGCAGCGTCACTACCACTCGACCAAACCGGCCGCCAATAAAATATCCATTGTCCAGTCCTTCCCTATTGACAGTTATCGTGTAGTTATATTATAATCAAGTATGTGGCGTTCTAAATTTGGTTACAAAACATTAAATTATCATTATCTTTTTTAATTTCTATGTTTCTATATCTTTTTTTTTTTTTGCTTAGCTAAAACGTGTCACTTGCAGATCTAACCTATCTTCTGCTCTTTCATTATAATATCATTGCATGTCATTGTTAAACAATTCATGAGAACGAGAAGAGGAGAAAATAATTGTAAACACGTGCGTTAAGTAGTCGCGTTATACAACAAGGTACAGAGGCCAGCGCATAAGGTTACCCATTTTAATTGCAAAACCGCTCTTATCACAACAGCACAGAGTGCACGCGTATGGTAACCTGAGTTGCGGCCGTCCGTACATAATTCTATACATTGAATGTGTATAAGTAACTTAACGTACTAAATAAGTAGTTAGGTTTTTGTAGTTAGTAGCTACTAATAATAATAAATGGGATACTTAAACGCCTTTCGTAACTGTCTTCACGTGGAAATGGACTTACGGACTAGCTGCCAACTCTTCCCAGGCATACTGTAGAAACCAGTAAGAGGGGCGCGAGGGTTCTGTTGTATTTTGGACGAAAAAATTAAAAATTTCTTGAGGAAAATTCTACTGGAAAGAGTTTAGGGTTTCAGTTTTTGCTAATCTGCTCCTTATATATATATATTTTTGTTTACCAGCCCATATACGTCCCCACCGAGGTTTGAGGGTCTTTCGAAAATAAATTTTCTTGGTTTCATCACGATGTTTCCATTCACCGTTGAGCAAATGATAATTAACTAGCATCCCGCTCGGGACTTCGTTCCCGTGAGAATTCGGAAAAATTATGTAGCCTATGTTACTTAGGGATGATGTAGCATCCTAATGGTGAAAGAATTTTTTAAATCGGCCCAGTACTTTTTGAGCCTATTCATTACAAACATACAAACATACAAAAATAGGTACAAATCTTTATAGATTACAAACATACAAAAATAGCAAATCTTTCCTCTTTATAATATTAGTATAGATATAGATTATAAACCCTTCAGATTACAAGTCTGGCTCATTACCAACCGGCCTATCACCACTGTATATTTATGCTAAAATGTATTAATTAAGGCGACTACAGCACCTAAATTACGATTTTATGATGCGCAGATAAGCATGAAGCACTGCATTAAATCGAAGAAAAAAATACTACGGTAATATTCAGGATATAAACTAGATAAGTAGTTTGCTGAAAACATGATTCAGCACTTTTGGTTCGATAGAAAAAGCTCACAAAGTCACCTCTAAATACCCAATATTGTGTATCTTTTAAGCTGTAAAAACGATAGTAAAATGCACACAGGAACTTGATTTTGCTATCAAAATGTTCGTAATTGAACACTCTCGATAAGTAGTTAACGCATTTTTCGATTTAGGTAAGCTGTTACCTTTCCATAAATCTCATTTTTCTAACTTTCGAACATGTTTTTACGCACGCACGCTTTCATAGTCCGTAAACTTCGTGTATCGAAACTGTTCCCACTGCCGGCCCAGACCTGTTGAGAAACGGAGATGGCACTATTCTTATGTGTGCTGCCTTTATCGGGTGCTATAGTCGCCTTAACACTACAGCCATTTTAACATTAGTCACAGACAGAAAATCAGGAAACCTTCGAAAAGGTGCTTAATTAGCTCAAATAGAAATAGCAAATAAATGTTTCAAACCTTTGAAACACTAAATATATACAAGTTCGAATCATGTTTATCCTTGCAATATTTTATTTACGTATAGTCAGACAGACGCCATCAAAGCATCCTATCGTAACGAGTTAGTGTTTACTCAGACTACGTCACAACCAATCTGTACGCAAACGATGCGCCGGCGCATGTGGATTGTGTGCAGGGAGAGATCTAGGTAGAAGGATCGTTAATAATTTTTAGGGAAAGAAAAAATATTCGGCGCGAATGAGACTTGAACCCACAGCCAGAATCAGATCTCCTGGTGCTCTAACAACTGAGCTATCGTGCCTTCAAGACAAGGGGCGAAGTTTCTCATTCCCTTACAAAGCACATATGTCGTGCTTGTTTTCGCTCGTAGCCCAGTGCCGTTCGCTGATCTCAACCGATCAGTGAGGTTAAGCAACGTACACCGAGGCAGCGAATTTGATGGGTGACCAAAGTGGCAATTTATCACGAGCGTTTCCGTGCTTCGGAGGGCACGTTAAGCTGTTAGTCCCGGCTGTTGTCGATTGACGCCAGTTGTTGACGCCAAGTCAGAGGCGGTTGGGCGGTTTGAAAACTCTGACACCAGGGTTAGCCAAGTTCGCCACATACTTGACTATACCTACACGATAAGAAGAAGAAGTCGTGCTTTTATTATTTTTCGTGCTTTTATTTAAAAATACAAAATGAGAAGGATCGTTATTTACTAACTGCTAACTAAAGTGTTCATTTATCCCTTTCGGAAAAGGCAAAGGAAGCTATGCCCAAACAGCCGTTGTCTTCATTTTATTTATTTTTGTTGTCGCTTCGTATGTGTTTTGTTTACGGAAATCTATGGCGGCGGAAGCACTGCTGCTGGATCTTTATCGGAACCAAACGGAGCGGATACACCATATTACTTGAATTTTTCTATCACTACATAGTTCGAAGTTAATTTACTGCACAGTTATCTTCAGCCTGTGTTAGTCCACTGCTGGACATAGGCCTCTCCTATGGCACGCTACTGAGCTGTGTCTTCAGCTCTCCTCCTCCAACCACTGCCCGCTACCTTACGAATATCGTCACCCCACCTAGTAACAGGGCGCCCTACGCTACGTTTGCCGATTCGTGATCTCCATTCTAGAACTCGTCTGCCCCAACGGCCATCGGTTCTACGACAGATAAGACCAGTCCACTGCCACTTAAGCTTGCTAATTCGCTGGGCTATGTCGGAGACTGGTTGTGGCTTTGGTGGCTGGACAGGCGCACGATTTTTGAATCACTCGCCTCGTTTCGAGCTATATCTTTCGTTGATTTGCTTCGATGCTATTGACTTTTGAATTATTCATCTACTAAATTCCTTGAGTGCTAAGACCCTTCATCAAAAAGTTCAGAAATCAATAAAAAATATCGTTCGAAAGGCGAGTCAAAAATCGTGCTCCAGTTTACACATACATACGCCTATAATCCCTTTTAGGGTAAGCAGAACACCAGTGGTTCTAGAACCACTTGGTGCCACGTTTGACATAAACTCTGAGGGTTATTAGATGAAACATGATGTATAGTGGTGAGAGGTTGTCGGCCTTTCGCCCACAATACAACAAAATAGCAAAGGAAGAGTTGGCAGCTGGTACACTCTAAGTTTTTCTTTCAGCCCCAGTCCAGCGTGGAAGAACTGCAGAGTTTACTATACAATAAATAACTTTTCCTTTTAGAAAACAAAAATCTATACATTACTAAGCACCACTTACCCTGAGGTCTCGCCAAAGTTCGTCCCTGGGAGGTATCACCAAAATTTAAAGTGACGGGCAACTGAAGCAAAAGACTACTTAGATATCAGACTAATCTGTTTGTGTCTGTGCATTTCTTAGTAAGTTCCTTTCCTTAGCGGGGAATGCTTTAGTTAGCAAAAGTATTGGGGCGCGTATCTCACTTTGAAACTAAATAACTTTTCCCAAGAAATCTTAATACTTATTTAAAAAAAAACTCAAAATTGGATACAGGTTCTCTGACTCACTGACTCACAAACGCCTAGACTTTATGGTACAGGCTAAGATTCATTTAATGGTACAGGCGAGTAATAAGAAGAAAGGATTTTTTTTAAATCCCACGGGAACGAAGTACCGAGCATCCTGTAATTCTAAAATAAAAATGGCGGAATCTTGTTATTAGCTTCAAAACCTAATGTTCAACTCGTTGTACGTACTATAAGCTGTAAGATTTCCTCATAAAATTAGTCACTCAACATGTATGTGTGTATCATCCACCAAATTTTTATGCCACTTCAATAAAGAAAAGGTTCTCAATTGGATTGTATTTTTTTTGTACGTTTTTTATGCGATTACTGCGCTAATTTTATTAATGGATGTTGATGATTCTTTTTTTGAATCAAAGGTAATACTTGAGAGATGTTCCCATATGAAAATTATCGAAATTAATTCTGGTTTTTGAAAAAAATGAACAGAAACAAAGAAAAACGCATACAAGTTTTATATCTAGATGACGTTTTGGTTTACAGTTATCTGCTGATAGGCATTATTGTAATTGAAGTAGGTAGATTCTAGCGTTTGAAGAGTTGAAAATATGTATTGTTAATTGTACCTATACATATAACGGGATATTTGTTTACCTAGTAAAAAATACTGACTAGACTAGACACCTTCGATTCCCGACCAACACAAGTATTACCAAAACAAATTGCGACGTGAATATAAAATGTAGGTAAAGTAGTCATTGTTTAATGCACATGTAGCGCAGATAAGTAACATACGGTGGACAGATAAGGGGGTTTGCACAACACCGGTTGTATTTGCACATACTTTGCACATACAACGGGTTTTTTTTTGCAATGAGGATGTATAATTTGTTCTGCCTAATAAGAAATGCATATCATACAATCTCTTGGGCGTAAGAAATACATACATACACATTACATACGTGTGAGTCCCTGGCAGAGTAGAATAGGACCACCCTCTTTCTTACCGAGGTGTCGTACAAGGCGACTAAGGTAAATATGCAAGCAAGTTCATCTGCACACAGACGAGAAGGAAAACTCTGCAATTATATCAAAACCCTCGCCAACCCGTCTGCCAAGCGTGGTGAGTATGGCATTTACCCCTTATGTTATTGAGGGAGGCCCGTACCCCAGCAGTGAGGACGTATATGGGCTGATGAAGACATTACATACGCTCACGCCTGTAATCCCATACGTACAGGGTAGGCAGAGCATTGGTGGTTTCAAAACCACTTGATGCCTCGTTTGACATAAATTCTGGGGGTTTTTAGATGAAACATAGAACAAGCAGTGGTGAGAATTGTCAGAAATATGTTTAATTTATTACGAAATTATGTTTGCTTTTTTTTTTCTCACCCACAGCATAATTTAGCTAAAATTAATACAGTTTTCCTTAATTCGTCCTAATTACAATCTTGTGTGAGTAAAACTGATGCCTGAAAAAGGATAAAATAACCTGTGTAAGAAAATAAGATTTTCAAAAAGAGCACCCCTCGGAGTGTCGTACCTATTCTTCTCAGGGTAAGATTTAACACAAACAGGGGTAGATTTAAAAGAACTACCGATTTACTACTTTGACATGAGTAACATCCTAAATCTATTTATATAAAATTGAAGGTCTTGAATCACGTCTATAATTCCTTACGTGGGGCAGAACATCTTGTGGTTCTAGAATCTAGAACCATTCGACGCCACTGTTACCAAAATAGTTTTTGAGGGTTATCAGATGAAGCACGGGCTTAGTGGTGATAGGTAAACAAATTAGTTCTTGTCAGTGCCAACAGATGGTGCTGCGTGTCTTTTAAACGTTCTAGTGAAGTGTTCCGCATTATTCTAAAGAATTAAATGTTTTTTGGACCTACGTTACGTTAGTACTATTATTTATTCTGTGTCTACATCCTCAATATCTAGCCGTTGTCTTGTCTACTATCTAAAAGTGGATTGTCATATTATGTTACTGTGTAACTCCCGACAAAGAAAAAAGGGGTGTTATAAGTTTCACGAGTGTATCTGGTGTGTCCGTCTGTGGCATCGTAGCTCCTAAACTACCCCGACCGACCGACCGACCGATTTTGATTTGTTTTTTTTTTTGTTTAAAAGCTGACGTAGCTAATCGAAATAGTTCTTAGGTATATTTAATCAAAATTGGTTGAGCTGTTTCAAAGTTGATTACGAACAACTTTTTCTATGGGAGCAACTTTCCTTACTAAAAAATAAAAATCTGCTGTTCCATACAAGTTCAATACCTACTCAACCAAAATGTATGGGACAACTGATTTTTATTTTTAGTAGGAAAGTTAGGCCCATAGAAAAAGCTGTTCGTAATCATGTGTAGATTCATCCCTCGAAGTTTGTAGATTGTTTTCAATTCACCCTGTAAAAGCGATGAATGACGAGGAAGTTAAAATATTTTATTTTATTTTAGAGATATTAAGAGACGGCTTTAAATGTTTTATTAATAGGCTATAATTATATTTTTCCTCAGGAGCCGATGACGACGATGTTCCTAGCTCTCCAAGGCGGCAAGTTCGACCATCCCAACCGGTTGTTCTCATCCATCGCTATGTCTTGGAAGAACTGCCAGAGAGACACTTCTGATGTCAAGGTATGTCAATACACATTTTAGAAGTAAACCTCTTGAAATTTCATGGTCTCCTGGTACTTTACTTACAGTTCTTGAGTCCTGGTCCTATTTTTTTTAAATATCTACAAATTTTTGCAAATAGTAGCAGACGCAGACGCTACACACTCAAAGACCCACACTTAGGTTTTCGTAGGGTAGGGTAGGATATAATTTGCGTAGAGCACGAGGAACGTATAATGCGGTCATAGCCCTGTTGGTTAGAGAACCAATCTTTGGACCTGAAGGTTGCGGGTTCAAAACCATCAGCTCGTGTACGATGGTGATAGCGCGCGTAATGCGCCGCGGTCCTATGTCAAAATGTCGACATTGACAGGGCCAGAGGGCGAGCAAGCCTTTGCGCGGGCCCTCGCGCAATCAAAGTGAAGTTTCAGCGTGAGCCGAGTAGCGCTTCGCAAGAGTTTGTCACCATCATGCTCGAGCTGCTGGTTTGGGCATATAACTCTTCGGATTTATCTACGGATTTTTCATTATTTATCACTTGCTCAGCGGTGAAGGAAAACATCGTGATGAAACCCACACGTCTGAGAAGATTAAAAGTTTCAAAAGGCGCGCGGTGCACCAACCCGCATACTGCCAGCGTGGTGAACTGTGTCTTTAACCCCCTTTACTGTACGTTCCCATGAGAAAAATTGGAAAATATGTAACTTATGTGTTATTCAAATGTCTAAGCTATATTACTGCAAAGTATCATCCAAATCCGTCCAGTTGTTTTTGCGTGATTGACTAACAAACATTCAAACTCACAAATAACTTTCACAAATTTACTAAAGTAGTACCTTGGATAACATTTCGAATATTTTCATACCACAAATAATATTAAAGGAAAGAAAAATTTTCGACGTGAATGGGACTCGGACCTACGACCCCAGGATCAGATCTCCTGATGCTCCAACCAACTGAGCTATCGTGCCTTAAAATCAAGCGGCGAAATTCATTCCCTTATTAAGCACATTACGTCATACGTGTAGGTTAGCGCCATCTATGTCTCATACCTTTTTGAATAAATAATCCTAGCAGTATATATGTTAAGGCTAGAACCCGAAGTGCGGCTACGTCTAGTTTAAACCGGTTAGAACTAGGTGTGGCCAATTACCCTTGGTTAAACCTAGTATAAGCCGATTGTTTTCGAGTAAAACTAGATCTAGCCGGTATAACTGCGGATAGAACTAGGTCCAACCAAACCCCAGTGGCTGATACTAGGTTAACACAATATCATGCCGGTTACAACTAGATCCAACCAATCCCCTGTGGCTATTACTAGGGGTAACCTATAAAGGTTGGTTACCTTGGATGGATGCTGTTGTACTAGGTTTTTATTTCTAAAAATTAAGAAATATAATATGACTCTGTCTAAAGATAAATAATAAGAAAGATAGAGAAAATAAAATACAACAAATTTATTATAATAATTGACTTTTTATCAAAGTAGGACTACAATTTAACATAATAGAAACAATGAATTTAACATAATAGGATTGTCTCTATTGGGATATGTCATTCACTGACAGTTTACTATCTCACTATATATTGAAATGTAGTAAAAAATTTCGAAATTAATAATTTTATTTCAATTATAATTAATTCATCTTTATTAATAAAAATAGGATCTACCCCCTTTCAGTATATGGTGGAAAAAAACCCATGAAAATCGTTAGTTCTAACCGGTTAAAACTAGACGTAGCCGCACTTCGGGTTCTAGCCGTAACATATACATACATACGCTTACGCCTATAATCCTTAACGGGGTAGGCAGAGCATTAGTGGTTCTAGAACCACTACAGGGTGAAATTGAAAACATTCGGCAAACTGTAGATGCCACGTTTGACACAAATTGTGAGGGTTATCTGATGGAACAAATTTCGCCCATTATACAACAAACCCTCGCATCCCGCTTAGGTACAAACTTTTACCGTATACCTGGCACATTCTAAGTTTTTCTTTCACTCCCAGCATGGAAGTACAGTCAAGAGCACGTCACGCTTGACACTACCAGTTTAAGCTGAGCTCTGATTTATACTGCGCGCCATACAATGCAGGGCCGGTCCAAAGTCCAAAGTGTCAAGCTTGACGTGCTCTTGACTGTACAACATCGAGTAACGAAGAAAAAGTTTAATTTAAGACTATAGCGTCTCAGTTTGGAGCGCGCGCGTTTTGGGTTTTTGAGGATTTTCATGCCGTCTCGATGTCGACCTCAGATTTATGCGAAAGGGACAACTGCAGCTTTCCGGCGAAATTCCGAGTTTTATTTCCAAAAATTGTGAGTTTAGGCGTCAATGAATTCCTACCCCAAAAACTTGATTAAATCGTACGTTTTTAGTCTCTATCGATTCGTAAGCGTATAAACGAGGTTCGTACGTATTGCTTTTTCCAGAATCTCAAATATCTTTTTGTCTACTAAAATTATCAAACGTACGGACTTACGGACCTAGTTTTTGGTGTCCCTGACACTTTATCAAAATTTCACAGAGATTCGTTGACATTTAGGGGATGGAATCCATTAACGCCGTTTGTATGGAAAAAAAATCTGAATAGAATAGAATAGAAAAAATCTTTATTTTATAGGACATTCAGGATGTCACTTAAAACAAGTCAAGATTACAATGAAATACATACAAACATACATTAAACGATTTAAATACATACATACGCATTCGTTCTTTTGACCCTACTGACTGACTGACGATCCTCTTAATATAAATATTTAACGAAAACACTTATCTTAATTTTGTTCCAGGAACTAATCCCCGAACTATTCTTCCTGCCCGAGATGCTGGTAAACTCTGCCGGGTATCGGCTCGGCATCCCGGAGTCACCGTCAGGAGACGTCATCCTACCACCGTGGGCGTCTTCCGCCGAGGAGTTCGTCAGGATTAACCGCATGGCACTGGAATCTGAGTTCGTCAGCTGCCAACTGCATCAATGGATCGATCTCATATTTGGATATAAGCAACGAGGTGAGACAACACGCTATTCTCGTGTTTGTAAATCATGAAAAAATCCAAAGGATCTCAGTAGAGTAATTTCATTTTTATACATAATCTAGGTAATGTAATATTAAGAATAATTTATAATTTTAGATTTATTCCCACATTCGCGGAAATTATGTTTTATTACAAATTGATAAAATTCAGCAAATAAATGATTTGATTTGATATTATACAAGGTATTTCAAAAAAACTCAAAATAAAAGATAATTCAAAATTAATTAAAATTTAGCTTATTGCGCAGCTCAAGTAATATGACAAGTATGTCATTAATTATATGAAACTTCATTTTGAAAGATTTCAAACTGTGGTTTTTGGGTTTTTTGAAACACCTTGTATTATTATATAATTAAAGAGTGATGTGTTCATCTGTAACAGTCATATATATCAGAAAGTTGTAAGCCTAAGAAAGGTTCTATAAAAATTGTGATGTAGATGATCATTATTAAATAAATAAAGGGTTTGCTGAGAAGAATACGTAAAAGAAACATTTTATAACAATTATGTAACTTATTTACATATCTCAATTTGTCAGCCTTGTACTATTTTTTTTTATATTATTTCATGTGTAACTTAAGCTCATGTACAGTAAAGAATAAATATATACATAAATCTTAATTTCAACCAACCCAGGGCCGGAAGCAGTCCGCGCTACGAACGTATTCTACTACTTAACGTACGAGGGCGGAGTGCGGCTAGACCAAATCACAGAGCCGGTGACTCGCGCCGCCATTGAAGACCAAATACGGAGCTTCGGGCAAACTCCCGCGCAACTACTGACGGAGCCACACCCGCCTCGGGCCTCCACTATGCATTTAGGTAAGAAAGAGAAATAAACACTATTGCACACATACGTACACATATACAGGGCTTTAGGTAAATCTCTTTCAACCTCTCGGGTGGTAAATCAGTCCATGAAACTGAACAACTTTCCCAAGGAACAAAGGTCGAAGTATGGAAAAATATGTTGAATTCCCATACAAAATGCACTATCAGCTGATGCAGTTTGTATGAGAACTAAAAAATTTTTTCGTATTTCGACTTATGTTCCTTGAGAAAGTAGTTCAGTTTCATGGACTGATTTACCACCCGAGAGGTTAAAAGAGAGATAACTAAAGCCCTGTATACGTACGCACATATTGTGTACACAAACACGCATAGACACTGATATACGCAATAGCCAAAAACACAGGCAACAAATTGACGTTTAATGTAAAGATTTTGAAAAAACCAGCCAAGTGCGAGTCGGACATGCGCATGAAGGGTTCCGTACCATTACCTATAAAAAGGGCAAAAAATCACGTTTGTTGTATTGGAGTCCCCTTAAATATTTATTCTGTTTTTTCGTATTTGTTGTTATAGCGGCAACAGAAATACATAATCTGTGAAAATTTCAACTGTCTAATTATTACGGTTCATGAGATATAGCCTGGTGACAGACGGACGGACGGAAGGACGAAAAACAGTACTAAAGATTATCTGCTACCAGCAATGAATACAAATTTCAAATGAATACAAATTAAAAAAAAAAGTATAAGTACTTAAAATCAATTTAAGTTAAGAGTCAAATAAAGAATTAGATTAATTTTAAACGCAGTCTTAGAACGCAGCCATTGGTTGCTTAGTATTTTTTTTACAGGAGGTCCCATACAATGAATTTGCCACGGGCTTCAGATGAGATAGTCACGCCACTGCTCACATGTTATCATATTTTACTATCGACCTATCCATATAACTCTAAAGACCTAGGGTTTTCTAGTCATGACTGACATACAACCCTTCATTTCCAGCGCCACTAATGTTCGCTGCGGCTCCAGACGACGTGTGCTTACGTCTGAAGTTACCCTCCAACGCGGCCGTAGTGCACGTCTCCGCTAACACGTACCCGCAGCTAGCCATGCCGGCCGCTGTTACTGTAAGTACTTTGTATTTGTTTATTACTTCGTTTCCGTGGGAATTTGGGAAAATTTTGTAGCCTATGTGTTAGCAGAATGTCAGCTACCTCCATATCTAATTTTATTAAAATCGGTTCAGCCGTTTCAGCGTAAAAGCTTTACAAACATCCATACATACTTCCTCACAAACTTTCACATTTATAAATGTATTTACAATGCAGTTGCTCGGAAATGGTCCCGTAACATGGCCATGGAGAGCACGTTTTCTTACCCCAAAAATTACATGTGATGTGAGTAATTTTGAAATGAGAAGATGATTTCGAACAGAAATAAAATATTTGAACTAATCAGCAAATAACCCATTTTTTAAATTCTACTTCAGTGGCTTTTCTGTGATCCAATAAAGTCATTTTAATTGTCAAATGATGCAAAAAAATTTATAAAAAGTATTAAAATACTGCCAAAAATATATGACGCAATAAAGAGTAGCTGATTTGATAATTCAGTGTCAGTTTTGACAATTGAAAGCATTACCTGCGCTCGCTTCGCTCATGTTTCAAGTGGACTCACGTTACACATTACTTATGACACTTGTATCTGTACTAATATTATAAAGAAGAAAGATTTGTATTTTTATATGTTTTTATTTTTGTATGTACCAAATAGGCTAAACTACTGGACCGATTTCAAAAATTCTTTCACCATTAGGATGCTACATTATCCCTGAGTAACATACGCTACATCATTTTCCCGAATTCCCACGGGAACGAAGTCCCGAGCGGGATGCTAGTCGTCAATAACTATTAACGCTTCACGCTATAATTTTTATATATTTTGTTTGGTACAGGTATCTGCGGCGCGTGCGTTCGCCGCCCACCGCTGGGTGTGCGGGGGGTGCCCGCACGTGGGGCACGCGGGCGGCGCGGGGCACGCGGGGGGCGCGGGGGGCCGGCACGAGCCGCCGCACCACCCGCTGCAGATGGACCCTGTCTGGGGTAAATACTCTGAGAATTAATCATGGAACTTACAAAAAAAACTCAAAAAGTTTCAATTAGGAATATGCATGAATTTTTTTTATCGCATTGATTAACAAAATATGAAAATACCGTAGTTGAGATGAAAAAAAGTAAAATTAAAATCGGCTCAGTAATACGGCCGATATACGCATTTAAAATTGTTAATTACGCACCGATTAGTCAGAGATCTGACATGGACTGTGACGTCACATGTCACTACGTCCATACAAACTGCGTGTTAAATTTCGTTTTGCTAGAAAGAGATAGAAATAAATCTTCGATGGCTTATATCTTTTTTAATTTAATAGTTATTCGAAAAATAGTTTTACTTAACTGTTTATTAGATGAATGAGGATTAATTTTTTAAATAAAAAAATCATGCATATTCCCTATATTCAATTTCTTGTCTAAGCTCTCCTTTAGTCCGATTTACTTGTCGAGACTATGATTTCAGGCGCTATGAGCGTGCAACACTTCAGTCAAAACTCGAATAATTTACTTCAGAACAAATTGAAATACCTATTGTCTATTCGGACAATTGGGAAGGTGACGTTTTTTTAATTTTTTTATCTAAAAATTTAAGATCTAAGGATTAACAAACAGCAGGCAGTTTTTGTCATTTTTTTTTGTAAAATTAATCCCTTTTGGGAAAAGTAAAGGAATCTACATCCATACAGCCGATTAGTAATAAGGTCAGCCGGGGTAAGTGCCCCAACGGGGTAAGCGCGCCTAGCTTTAAAATATCGAAAACTAAACAATTTATACAACTAACGCCATCTTAAATTCACGAACGACACTAAAATATAGTTCCAGATAACAATCTCAGATGGCTCTGTGCACCGTAACTTGACATATCCGCCATTTAAGTTTGAGTGTCATTTGCACGTGGGATCGGAGATGACTCGTGTTATAAATCCGGCCAAATCTTTTAAAAGTTTTATGTTTTGCGGCAAACCAACGAGGTAAGTACAAAGTTTAGATGTTTTTCTTTAAATCTGTGAATGTATTTTACACCTAAATAGGATAATAAATGCTTTTTTTAACAATTTAAAATTATGTCCTCAAAATAATCGAGTGAGGGGAAAGTGCGCCTAAACTGTAGTAGTATGGCGCACTTGCCCCAAGCCAGAGTTCGGCAACCTTTTTGATTTTAGTGATGTTTCTATTTTTAACTTTGTATTTTGTTTGGAATGGTGACGTTGGATGGAAATCTTACACAGTTCACAAAGGTCCACAACGTAATAATTAATTACTTACACTATAATGCTTCTGTGCTGGACGAAGAAAAACATAAAATGTTCCAGCTGCCGAATCTTTCTAGGCGTACTGTAAAAATGGATTTGAGGGTTGTATTTGCATTTTATTGTGGGCGAAAGGCTAATAGCCTATGACCACGTACATATATTTCAACTTAATATCCTTCACAATATTTATCGAATGTGGCATTAAGTAGTTCTATGACCACTTGATGCTTTGCCTACCCCAATATGTTCTGTGCCTAAGTCTAAATAAAAAGGCAGATTTTTATTCTAATGAGCAATATAAGTAAGTTCCTAAGCGCCATGCACTCTAAGTCTGATTAACTTATAAGTTTCTAACTGCCGCACTTAGAGACGTCAATTAAATTAATTAATCATTTAACCAGATGTTGTCACATTCTGTCTTGTTGATGTAAACACGGAAAGCATGACATTTAATTACTTCTCAACTTTAATTGACGTCTCTGAGTACGGCAGTAAGTGCCGTCCACTAGAAACCAAAGAGCCTATTCCCAAAAGTGTATACTTGCATACTTTTATGCCATTTTTGTGATTAAAATGTTTTGTGGTAAAGGAGAATGGGCAAATTGGTACAACCCTCCAATAGCGATGAGTTATATGTCCCTGGACAGGTCTTTTCAATTGGAACAATAGTTACTATGACAGCTAAGTTGTAATAGTTGTCCGTTCGGAGTTATAGGTACCTAAAGTTAAACAAATAAAAAAAAATATTTTGCAATTATTATCGTTTATTGGGGAAAATAACAATAATGACGTTGTAGATTACAGTATTCCATAATTATTTACAGAAATATAAAGGGATTACATTGCTTAGATCAAAAAAAAAAACACCTTATTTACCTTACATACTAATATATTATACAAATATTTTTTTTTACATTTACAAAATAGAGTCAATTACATTTTGATTGTTCACAGTTCGTCCACGATAACATCATTTAGGAACACTGCCGGTGCAATAAAGCCTTCATGAATTGCATGTCCTAAATACCAAATAATTGATATAATATGCGCGCATGTACCCATGGTACGCCGTCCTGACAAGCATGTACAGTAGTGTTGAACAATGTTGTTGCTGCCTTCGATTTGGTTACTTTTTATCAAAATGTAACAATAATAAGTTCTTGCCCGGACGTGTCTAGATTGAATGCGCCCACGCAGAAGCCACACTTCTTCATTAATTCCATAATCTGGCAGGTCATCCAGTTGATTTTCTCTGTATGTCTCAATAAGGTATAAACCGTTATTAAGATGCTCCGCGCAGTATGATCTTGCCAGTTTTAGCTGGTATGTACCCAAAGCCAGTATCATTATCTGATTTAGGGTGAGCCTTGGGAAGTTTTCAATATTGTGGGCTTCCATCCGTTGAAAATCAACCCTTCGGCTATTCAGGCGCTTTCTCTCGACATATGTGTATAGAAGATTCGGTGAATCCAATGTTTCTCGTATATGACTCAGGAACTCTTCTGGATGTTCATTATCTGTTATCGGTACATGGAAGTGATTTATAATCGCTGCAGCAATTCTAAAGTTTTCGAACATATGCGGCAGTGCCCGATTAAAATATGATTGCCGTAACAGTTTATCATTACGTTTAAACCTGCCGTTCACAACTTCCACTACCCATCGGCACATTGTAATGGCTCGTGATTCGTTTGCCTGTTCCGTAGTGAGCTGGGATTCTCGACGGTCTTTTGTTGGTGGCACGTAATATTCATAACCCCAGGCTTCGATTGCATCCAAGCTGTCTCTGAACCCACGGTCCAAAATGAACACGTCATTTGGTTGAAGCAAATAATGTAAAGGGTGTTCTTCGTCATTCATGATATCCTGCATTATTTGCGCGTCAGTTTTTGTGGCAGCGTACGGCCCCAAAACATCAATAATATAACCATCTGACGATACAATCAAAAATGGCTTTAAAAGATTTCTAAACTTGTGGAGGCTATATGACAGCCGCTGGAATAAGAAGTTACTACTTTTATTGATGTAGACATATGTTCCATCACATATTAGAATTAGTTTGGTATTCTCTTCATTTCCAAAAAGGTTTTTTGGAATGACTAGGTTTCTGTCTAAAAGATTTCTTCTGTCAATGTGATCTAACCCCAAGTGAAGTATTACATATTCATTTGTAAGACATTCACGTGCAATGTTCAAATATCGTTCCAGTTTTCTCCTGGACATATTAAATAATGACGCAAGCCTTTCATCTGAATCTCCTGTACGAAGTTTTGTCAGGTATATACCTAATGCAGTTCTTGGATCTTTGCATCTTTCGCTGAGTGAAGGAGTTTGCTCCAAAATAGAATCGAATTGATCACCATCAAGTCCAACCCAGAAACGCATGTCTTCATTAGACATGGCACCTCTTACATTAAAATTGAACCTCGCTCCACGTGCAATGGTTGCTCGCAGTATGTCGCAAGCATCACTAAACTGGGCTCCAGTAAAATAATTAGTGGTATTGCAAAAATCTGGCAGCTCATCCCAGTTGTTTCCTTCGAGGTGTTCTCTACATACTCTTGCACCGTCGGGGATATACAACTTGTATTCGCACAACATGTGAACTTTTATAGCTTCTGGTATTCGGTGTCGTGTATCATTACCGCAGTTGGAAAAGATACAGTGCCCAGGAGTACTAGGTGCTCTTTTGTATTCAGGAGCGAAAACTTGGTGAACATTTTGTTCATCAGGATCATTGGCTTCTTCCACTTCCGGAACAACACCAGGTAGTCTAACGGCATTTTCAGCTCTCTGCCAACATCGATGACATACGCTTCGTGTGTTATCAAACACAATCTGGAAACAGTATAATTATTTCATTAAAATCGGATTATAATCAAAACCGTTTAAAGCAACATTGTTTAGAATACTATATTGGTTGCATTGATCGAAAACATTTTGGAGAATTATAGGGTTTTTACCGACTCGCTGCAGACGCGGTCATAAATCATTATCAGTGTTTCTATCTCGCTTCTACTTAGGGGTCTTATGGGCTGGCCTAGTTCCGCGTTGTTTTCATGTCGATAGTTAGTATCGATAGAAAATCATTTTTGCGAATATTGAGGTTAGTTAAAATTAAATGTAGAGTTATATTACTGAGACACTTATCTATTACTTTATGAAATGAATATACTAAGATATAACAATATATTTATAAATAAATAATGCAATATTTAAACAAAAAGTCAAAACATTAATGTATATTTTCGAACGTTACACAAATACAACATCGTTTCTTATGTTAATTAGACAACTATGATGGTTATTTAGTGGTCCTCATTACGTAGCAAGTAAGGGTATTTTGCTACCTGAGTCGATGACTCACACATATCGATACCGACGTTGCGCTGCTCCCAACCCTTTATCTGTTATGATTTATGACCGCGTCGGCAGCGAGTCAGTAAAAACCCTATAGTGTAACGTCAAAAAGTGTTTTGAACAATAATAGGTAGGTAACACGGCCACATCTGGCACAGTATAATGGCCAAAGTCTATTAAGATAGTAAAAGTAAACAAAAGTGTCGAGTTTAGGGTCTTGTCTCTGTTTAAGTGCAATAAAGTGTTTACATACATACATACTTCTCAGAAACAAAATACACTACGCGCATTAAAACCAAAGTCTGTTTTTCTCATGTCTATTCATTCAGTTTATTTATCTGTACACAAGGTAGGTACTTAGGTACATAAGACGCACCGTCAAATGTATATATTTATATCTCTAGAAATATGATAAAATACTCACCTCCAATACTGCATGTTGTTGGATGTATGCAGCAAACTCTGGTTGCGCTCTCGGAAGATTATCCGTTAAGACGTGTTGTTGATACCTTCCGCGGTAGAGCCCTCGCCGACACATAACACAATTGCGAAAACCTTCCATTGGAGCACAATAGTCCGAGGTCCGATCAATAAGCAGTTCAATAATCCAGTGTGATAGCCAAGTTCAGAAAACAGATCAGAGCACAATGTCCATGTAAATAGCCGGGTCAACGTTATAAGCAGATATCAGTGTCCGAAAAGATTGCCAAGTCAAAGTCGTTAAGAAGTATTGCATAAACAAGAAACGTAACACTCGCGCACAGTACCAATGAACGACTGTTACTTGACTTACCTGAGGGTCCCAAGTTAGAATACGGACACACCCCCGCCGGGGAGCGGGGGCGAGGTGCGCCCGCGGCTCGCCTCATACCACGACGGTACAGAAAACGCACAAACAAAAGAGATGCAGCTATTAAAAGTCATAAACCATGCTATTATTCTTTGAACTGGCCAGGCGGTACACCTAAAAGTGATTGTGTATACTGAAAATAATACTTACAATAATAAAAACAATGTTGCAATAAAAACTCGCTCATTGTATCGTAACAAATAGCGGCTATTGTTCAACAAAAAGCAAATCAATGTACGAATTACGAGGCACACCAACCAAATATTTATTTCAAAATCCCTTTTTGGAAATGGAGAAAACATTAAACTAATTCTAATGTGTGATGGAACACATGCAGCGGCTTCTCGGGACCTTGACCAGCTCATCGGTGCATCTTGTGTGAGGCCTACCCACTCTGTGTCTTGTCAATGGCTATATTCACGCTTATCGAACTTGCCCTAAGTATAAAAAAAATATTTGTATAAAATATATGTAAGGTAAATAAGTGTTTTTTTTTGGACCTAAGCAATGTAATTCCTTTATATTTCTATAAATAATTATGAAATACTGTAATCTACAACGAAATTATTGTTATTTTCCCCAATAAACGTTAATAATTGCAAAATTTTTTTTTTTTTTTTTATCTTTAGGTACCTATAACTCTGAACGGACAACTATTACAACATAGCTGTCTTAGTAACTATTGTTCCAATTGAAAAGACCTGTCCAGGGACATATAGCTCATCGCTATTGGAGGGTTGTACCAAGGTCCATACATTTTTGCCCATTGTCCTTTGTAGATATATTGGGTCAGATGGGAGTGTTCGTTTACTGGTGCATGAGCAGCTAGCGGGAGTACGATTTAAAGTCCGAAATCCGTATTACTATACTTTTAATTATTCCTTACTAACTCACTTATTTTATGCGTAAACTAATGTGAAGGAATTATGTACTGACGTATTAACTGTTATGACCGACGCGGGCGACGGCTGGAAATCCACTGTCGTTCACCGCGCTCCTCTGAGCTCGGGCGACGTGCAAATCGCCGCGTCGACACAATGTGTCACCACATCATTCCTCCCCTTTTTTTAAAAAAAATGAAATCCTTAAAATATCTTAAAATTAAAACTTACTCTAAATATCTTAACAGTACGACACAAGTACAATGTAAGTCAACGGAATTTGCTGATGCTATGTCTACGGTCGCCGTCTCGCCCGCTGTGACGCGATAAGCGAGGAATGTAACACGATTCTTTTAACAAACGACGTTCGTAAATGAATTCTCAAACTTACTTGCAATATCACGCTATGTTTTTATAAGGGTAGGCAGAGCATCATCCTAACACAAATTTTCAAATTAAATTCTCTTACTGAAATCAAAACTTCTTTTTATTTTACTGTGTCCACCAACTAATCCTAACATTTACCTTAAAACATTAAAATTGTAATACTTAACTAAGACATTTAAACTAGGAATACACTACTTTAGCTGTTGTTGTTTGTGCTTTAGGTTGTACACTTTCCACTTTAATCACTGGTAACGTGTTTACGTCCGTAATTTGCTTTGTAATAAACTTTCCAACTCTTCTTCTTAGCTGTCGAAACAACAGGTAGCCAACGGTGATACATAATAATACCAAAATCGTAATTATTAGTATTCCATAACTGTCGCTTAACTGTTTCTCTACCGTTGCTTGATTTATAACCAAATTTTCTTTAGTTTCTTTAGTTGTTTGATTTCCCATTTTCTTTACTTTCTTTTTTACTAGGTACCAAAATTTAAATTATTTTTTAAGTTAATATTCTTCGACGTCTCTGAATTAAATGATGTTACCTATTGTTTCGACTTCTCTTAATATATACTTGACTTAACTGAGTATGCTTATTTATTTATCCTTCAAAAATACAATAAACGCACGTACTTACTTACTAAGCTAGTTCCTATTTTATTTCCTTATTGCATAAATCTTACTGGTTTCCTACTTATTCTACCACTACGCGTAATTTTAGCGTCAGGGCTGTCACAAACCTTTTCTTTTTCTGACTCTATTATTTTCTGACTGTTTTTAACATTCTCATCTATTAATTCATATGCTGGCTTCAACCTATCTATAGATATAAATGCTTTTCTTTCGGGTAACTGAACTTGAAAAACTTTGTCCGTCCTAGTAATAACTGAATAGGGTCCGTCGTAAGGCGGTTGTAACGGTTTTCTTACCGCGTCCACCCTTACGTAGACTTTTCACATGTTTTTAAATCTTTACTGACAAATATCTTCCTACTATTTAAGGTTTCTCTTTTACAAGGTTGAATTTCTTTGATAGCTTGCTTCAAATTCGTTACATAATTCTGAATATCAGTTTCTACCTTAATATCTGAATTGTAAAAATCCCCTGGTAACCTTAAAGTTGTACCGTAAACTATTTCTGAAGCACTAATATTTGTGTCAACCCTAACTGCTGTCCTTAATCCTAACAAAACAGTTGGTAATTCATCTACCCATGATTTTGTTGAAAATCTGGCTGCCAAGGCTACTTTTAAAGATCGATGCCAACGTTCAACAGCACCATTACTTTGTGGATGATATGGGGTTGTCCTTATACGCCTAATTCCCAAGCGTTCCGTAAGGAGTGAAAAAAGGTTACTTTCGAATTGTCTACCTTGATCCGTAGTCACTTTTATAGGACATCCGAATCTTGTAATCCACCCTTCATAAAATACTCTACAGACAACCTCCGCCGTCATCTCTTTAATTGGAAATGCTTCTGGCCACCGCGTGTAACGGTCAATAATCGTTACTAAATATCTATAACCTTCGGGTGATGTGCTTAATGGGCCAACTATGTCTATATGCACATGTTGAAAACGATCCACGACCTCAAATTTACCTAAATCGGATACAGTATGTCTTTGAATTTTAACTCGCTGACAGGCATTACAAGTCTTTGCCCAATTCCTAACATCTTTATTCATTCCGGGCCAAAAATATCTTTTATTAATAAGATTCAAAGTCGCTCTAACTCCAGGATGGCTTAAACCATGAGAAGCGTCAAAAACTATGCGTCTAAATTTTTCCGTTAAATATGGCCTGCATTGACTTGTTGACGTTTCACAAATAATTTGATCCGTGCTATCCGGTAAGGAAATATGTTTAAAAAGCAACTTGCCATTTGATTCGCATAACAATTGCGCAAGCTGTTTGTCACGGCTTTGGTCACGAGCTAATTCTGCGAAGTCTAACGCTGTGGGGCATGTTATTTCCTCCACGCGCGATAAGGCGTCAGCAACTACATTGTCACTACCACACACGTGCCTAATGTCCGTTGTAAATTCACTAATGAACATTATATGTCGCGCCCTTCTAGGTAACTCTTTTTCACTCCCTAGTTTACTGAATGCGCAAGTAAGAGGCTTGTGGTCAGTATAAACGACTAATTGACGACCTTCGACCATATAACGAAAGTGAGCAATCGCCAAATATATGGCTAAAAGCTCTCTATCATAAGTACTATATTTCTTTTGTGCCTCTGACAATCGTTTAGAAAAATAACCTAATGGTTTCCAATCCTTACCTTCTTTTTGCTGAAGTACAGCGCCCACACACGAGTCTGAAGCGTCTGTCATAAGCGCTAAAGGGGTGTCAGATGTCGGATGCGATAAAGTAGTAGTTACCTGCAAGTTTTTCTTGCACTTCTCAAACTGTTGAATCGCCTTTTCATTCCAAATTATTTTCGTCTTGTCTTTTCGTTTCGTATTATGTAAAAATTTATCCAACTCTGATTGGTCCTCTGCTGCCTTTGGGATAAAAGATCTATAAAAATTTAACATACCTAAAAATCTCCTCATCTCCTCGACGGTGGTTGGCCTGGGGAAGTCGATGATCGCCTTCACCTTCTCCCCCAGTGGCCGTATCCCAGATGACGAGACTTGATGACCTAGAAATTCTAATTCACTCTTTCCAAAAACACATTTTCCAAGATTAATAGTGATTCCATAGTTATTTAATTTTTCAAAAACTTCCCTTAAGTGCTTCCTGTGTTGTGTGACGTCATCGCTAGCTACTATAACGTCATCCAAATAGATAAATAAATAGTCTAAACCTGATAGAACGCTGTGAGACATAAATCTTTGAAAAGTTTGAGCAGCGTTTTTTAAACCGAAGGGCATTCGAGTGAATTCGAATAAGCCAAACGGTGTTATTACCGCTGTTTTCTCTATATCGCTTTCATTTACAGGAATACAATTATAGGCCCTATTTATATCTAGCTTAGAGAACACTTTTTTACCTGCCAGAACGTAAGTGAAGTCACGCAGCCTAGGAACGGGATACTTATCGGGCTTGGTGACAGCATTTAGTCGCCTATAATCACCACAAGGCCGAATCTCACCGTTTTTCTTGGGAACTATGTGCAAAGGACTCGCCCATGGACTCTTGCTTGGTCTACAAATACCCATACTAGTCATAATCCTAAATTCCTCTTTCGCCCTAGTATAACGATCAGGCGGTAGTGGCCTGGCTCGTGCCTGAATAGGTGTACCTTCAGTTTCTATAAAATGACATACATTATGTTTGGGTGTTTCTTTGAATGACACAGGTTTCGTCAAATCAGGGTAATCAGACAACAAATCGCAATAAGGGTGATTTTGATCTAATGTTGTGATTGAACCTTCCTGCGAACTTGATACATTAGTCTTTATATTAAGATTTGTTACCTGATCCACTAACCTACGAGCACTTAAATCCACTAATAACTTATATTTAACTAAAAAGTCTGCCCCAATAATGGGTTGTTTAACATCTGCTACTATAAAAGTCCATACGAAAGCTCTTCTTAATTTTAAGTCCAGTTCCATAGTATGTAAGCCATAAGTTTTAATAGGTGTACCGTTCGCAGCATAGAGTTTATAATCGTTAGACACTATATTTTTTTTTTTGAAAATGCACTGACCATTTAGGTAACACTGACACATTTGCACCGCTGTCTATTAAAAAATTTAAACCTGATTTCACATCACGCACACTAAGACGGTAATTTTTGCTGATGGTACAGCCGCCCGTCGCCGACTGTACAGCCCTCAGTTTTCCGGTTTTTTGTCATCTTTCCAATTACAGGGTTCCACACATTTGTGCGCTCTGTTCTTGTATTTATAATGGTAGTAGCATAACCAATCAGGATCTGTCTCAGTTCTTTTATTTTTATTACCAAATCTAGTGGATCTAGAACGTGAACGCGACCTAAAACGACCTCGGCCGCCCCTGTTATACTGACGCCCTCGTGCTGTTTCCAGTTTTTGTAATCTATCACCCAATTTTTTTATTTCAGCTATTATGTTGCCCTCTGATTTAGAAGCTTCCGGCTGCACCACCGATATATTTGATGTATTTCTAATGGTTTCGCTCACCTTATCAGCCATTTTAGCCAGTTGTTCCAACTCGTGGGTTTCTGCCGCTGCCAACACGCTGCGAACTGACGGTGGAAGGAGGTTCTGCCACAGGATTTCCAATGCATTGTCTGATATTTTGTCTCTAGCCAACTCTCGCATTCTTCTCAATAACTGAGAGGGTTTTTGATCACCTAATTCCATTTCACTTATTAATTTTTGTATTTTTCTTGATTCTGATTCTTCATAAATTGATATTAATTTCTTTTTCAAAGCTTCATACTTTCCTGTAGGAGGCGGGTTTAATAATAAATCCGTAATCTGCATTATAACATCTTTGTCTAATTTTGCCAAAACCAGTTGGTATTTTGCGTCATCTGAAACTTTTTGTGGAGCTAGGACTGCATCAACCTGAATAAACCAGTATTTAGGTACGTCTTTCCAGAATTCTGGCAATCGGGATGTGATCGAAATACCAGACACGTTTTTTGTTTCTTCGTCTTCCGCCATGGTTACAATTAAATATGGGCTTTGAAGTTAATTTCTCAGCCGCCCACTTACTTGTAGCTGGAGAAATGTTCTGCCGCCGCCGCGCCGGATATTGGTGAGTGGTTCCCTTTTCAAGTTCACTGTTCACTACACTGCGCTGCCCCGCACCTTATTCACGGGGTCACCAGTTTTGTGATTAAAATGTTTTGTGGTAAATTTGTAGATATATTGGGTCAGATGGGAGTGTTCGTTTACTGGTGCATGAGCAGCTAGCGGGAGTACGATTTAAAGTCCGAAATCCGTATTACTATACTTTTAATTATTCCTTACTAACTCACTTATTTTATGCGTAAACTAATGTGAAGGAATTATGTACTGACGTATTAACTGTTATGACCGACGCGGGCGACGGCTGGAAATCCACTGTCGTTCACCGCGCTCCTCTGAGCTCGGGCGACGTGCAAATCGCCGCGTCGACACAATGTGTCACCACACCATGCATCAATTGTTACCTTAAATTTGTATCTTTTGAATTAATTAAAAAATATAATAAATATAAAAATAAATTTGAGTTTTATTAAAAAATATTTACTAACGCACAAACTCCAAACATTTAAATTAAAAAACAGAACCACTTTGTAAAAGTAATTTAAAGGTTTGAAACCCCTGATTAACCGTCTATGGCGCACTTACCCCGAATTCAAAATGTTAGCCGTATTTCCTTTAAAGACTATATAATAAAACAAGAAACTAGTGTGGTGCTTTTAATTGTCCATGTTCTATAGAGTAAAAACAATGTTTTTCTTGTAGCGCGGTACTTAAATGCATTTTTTATATGGGCGCACTTACCCCATTTCCAGGGGTAAGTGCGCCTACGTACATGTTTTGAAATTTCATCAAAAATATTGTCAAATTATTGATAGTTTTGATGGAATCAACATTCATTACAATAACAAAATACCAAACTCTCACATTTTATTAAATGTAGACTCAAATATCAATATTTAGAGAATTTATCACACATTAAAATCAACTGTTCAGAAAGTATGGCGCACTTGCCCTGACTGACCTTATGGGCTCCCATTTCCGTATTTAGGCTAAGTGGCCTACTATGCGTATCCATACACATTAGATGTGTGTAAGATTGATAAAAAAACGTGAATTTAATTATTGTTTACTGTTCAGGCAAAGGAAAATTTCACAAAGAGCCATTGAAGTGCGATCAAAAGTGACACTAAGTTTTAAAAATTAGTACACATAATAAAAAAAATCTAACTGGTCCTTAAATTATTAGATAAATATTTCCTAACTTCCCCGATCACAATCCATTTATGTTAGTTATCGACTTTATTAGCCATTATCTTAGAAAATATACAAATATTTAACAATTTTGTAATTTATGGTTGCTATAAAAATAAAAGGAAATTTAATGTCAACATTACATAAAAATAAAAATTACAAAATAGAAATTATTAAAAAAAAAGTATCCCACAAACTCAAATACATATTTATTTCTGTATGAACTCAAATATTTATTTCTTTGTCTGCGTTGACATGAGCGCCATCTATTGCCACTTTTGGAACTAAAATCCTGAGTTATCAGAATATCCCTCATTATTTTTAGGTTGTTTGGTTGGTTTGTAGGTTGTAGGTTGACTAGAGGAGATAAGTCCGCTTTTGTACACTCGGCAGCACACACACGTTGTGTTGTTCGGCTATACATGTTGACCTTGACTTCGTCCTTAGCTCGCCAAGTGGGTAACCTGATGTGCTGCTGTCTGTACCTTGTGTTTCTGTAATATTTATAAGTTTTATAACCCAGTTCATTATATATTGTTTAATGTACAGTCAACAGCACATCAGGTTACCACAAACTGTCAAATTTCCTCAATGGATAGTAAACTCTAATGTTTGGAGATAAAATTGAAAATCGATTGAAGAAATTTGACAGTTTTGGATAGCATGATGTGCCGCTGTCCCTCACACATCAGGCTATACATGTTAACAATAACGTCGTCGCCCTTATCTCGCTCGTAATATCGCCGACTTCTGAAGGATTTTACTATAGGTACAATACCATATTTTTTACGTTACAGCGGCGGGAGGCGCGGGCGCACTAGCCCGGCGACAACTTGGGGACAACTTCTCACAACGCGTGCGAGCGAGAAACAACTGTTTTGTCACCACGGTCGACTCGCGCTTTCTTATCGCGGCCGGTTTCTGGGATAATAGCTTCAGAGTCTTCTCTACCGAAACAGGTAAGTGATGTAGACGCTTTTAGGACTTTTTAATGTAATTGAAGACTTTTTAGTGCCACTGAAGGCTTTTTGTGCCTCTGAAGACTTTTTTGTGCCTCTGAAGACTTTTTAGTGCCGCTGAAGAATTTTTGTGCCTTTGAAGACTTTTTGTGCCTTTGAAGACTTTTTTGTGCCTCTGAAGACTTTTTTGTGCCTCTGAAGACTTTTTTGTGCCTCTGAAGACTTTTTAGTGCCTCTGAAAACTTTTTGTGCATTTAAATACAAGTTTTGGTGTTTTAAAGACTAAGTTAAGACTTTAAGTTACTTTGAAGACTTTGAATTTGAGAAATTTTGTGCCTTAGAAGACGAGCACCTTAGAGACTTGAACGAGCCCTTTTTTGCGTTTGGATATTATTATTTTTTTAAATTTTAAACTTCACGTATCAATATAAATTAGAAAATAATGTATCTATCCATATCATGAACAGACGCTATGCAACAGTATTTAATTTACTTCAGTGTTTATAATTTCTACACTTATTGTTAAATAAATATTATAAATATATTTCACAGCGAAAATAGTGCAAATAATCTTCGGCCACTACGGCGTGGTGACCTGCGTTTCCCGTTCAGAGTGTAACATCACTTCAGACTGTTACATCGCATCCGGATCTGAAGACTGCACGGTTTTATTATGGCATTGGTGAGTGATATCAACAGCCTGTACCACGGGCGTAGCCAGAATTCCGTATCGGGGGGTTTAAGAAAGTAAAACAACAACAATGTATATAAAATTACATTTTATATTCATGGGAACTCAAACGCTTTAGATTAGAGGATCAATCTTCTTTTTTTTTCTTAAATATAACACTTCAAGTTCTGCTTTGACCACAGATGTACTTCTTTCGGGAAGTACTGACGAGTACATACAAATCGCTTCGTCGATTTCAACTTAATGTTGTCCAAACCTTCTCACATTTTTTTTTTTAATTTCCCGAGAAAAGTCCAAAAACGTTAGTATGAAAAATTCAGTTTTCCAAAGTTTTGTATGAAAAACTGCAATTTTATAGAAGACCTACCTATTACATTAGTAAGTATTTCAACCCGCTTGTTGTTAGGTCGGCTCGTCACGGCGGCATCGTGGGCGAGGGCGAGACGCCGGCGCCGCGCGTGACGCTCACGGGACACGACACGCCCATCAACGGGGTCTTAGTGTCCGCTGAACTGGGGCTCGTCATCTCCTCGTCTGTCAGTGAGTATACCATATTGATCACTTATTTTTTAGTGCCTAAATTACTCATCACTATAGAAACTGCCCATTTATCAACATGAGCCAATTATCGACAGGCTTGATTTTTTTTTTGTATTTGTGTATTTATTTTAATCTAGTCTCTAGTTTTAATATTGCTAATATGAATTAAAAAGAATATTATTGCATATGTTTTTAAAATAATGTTTTAATATTACAATGTTTTATTTACTTATTATAAAAAAATATTAAAATTGCTTTTGTTTTTTTCCAAGGCTCAATGTAATTGTGATTGTAAAAACCTATCAAATATCAAAATACGTCGTTAAAAACCAAAAAAAGGAGTAGAAACATAATACGGTTTTTATGTCAGATTTGAGATTTTTATTTTTCTCAGGGCAAATAGTGTATTCGTACATAATCTAAATATATAAAAGAAGAAACTGACTGACTGACTGACTGACATATCAACGCACAGCCTAAACGGCTAAACGTAGGCACTTGAAATTTGGAAGGGACGTAGCTTAGATACCGTAGAGGTGCACTAAGAAAGGAATTCCCGAAATTCCCACAGGAACGGGAATTAGCGGGAAAATCCTTTTGTATGAAAAATCTAAACCGCTTAAGTTAGACGCTTGAAAATTGACATGCAGGTACCTTAGTAAACTTAAAGCTGAGTTGCAACAGGATATTGCAAAATTCCCACGGGAACGGGAGTTAGCTGGAAAAAACTTTTGTATGTAAAAATCTAAATTAACACGCAAATGAAGTTGCGGGCATCAGCAAGTACAGTATGTAATCCATACACTCACGCCTATAATCCCTTTCTGGGTAGGCAAGATGTGTTCGAGAACTACTTGACGCCTTAGTTGATAATCTAATCACTCTGAGAGTTATTTGATGGAACATGTGTATAATGGTGATAGGTTGTCAGCCTTTTGCCCACGTTACAGCAAAACCCTCGCATCCCACTTACTGGTTCCGACATGTATGCCGGGAAAGAGTTGGCAGCTGGTACATTCTAAGGTTTTCTTTCACTACCAGGCCAGCATGGAAGAAATATAGTATAGGTGGGGTATAACGAGATAATTACCCTACTCTTTTGTTAACTACAAAAATTGCCGTACACACAGACGGCCCAGTCCTAATCCACACGACATTCGGCGAGGTGCTCCGCGCGCTGGAGCCGGCGGAGGGCGCCGTGTGTCCGCAGCAACTAGCGCTGTCTCGAGAGGGCGTGCTCGTCGTAGCGTACGCTAAGGGGCATCTCGCAGCGTATACGCTCAACGGGAGGCGGCTGAGGCATGAGACGCACAATGATAACTTCCAGGTTAGTCGTATTTTCGTCTTTCTCGTTGTTTTGTTGATGTGATTTAATAATTTAAAGGTTGTGTAATGTAATAATTAATTATATTCTATTCATTTATTTGGGAAATAATTATAAAATTCCATATAAATAGTGTTAGCAGATACGTATTATTCTATGTTAGTAGTAATATAACGAGTGGGCTACCGACTAGTATGCAGGCCGACCCAGTGGGCCATGAAGGGAGTGTACCATCGGTCAGCTATTACGTTCAGAATGTTAATGGTTGTTAAAATAATCAATTCTTATTTTGATTTCGAAGCAATCAGTTTCCATGCATAAAATGAAAGTAAAATTTGAAAAACAACGATTTTCTCTAAGGACATTGCACGTCTAAGAAAATTAGTTTTCGAATAACGAGCGGTCCACCAACTCGCATTGGGCCAGCGTGGTGGACTACGGCCCAAATCCCCGTACCCCTCGGTGGGGATGTGTATGGGCTGGTGAGAAGAAGTGTGGCTAAGGCGTTGTTTATACACAAGCGACGTGGCGCGGCAATCGAAGCAATTTAAATGAATTTTAATAGTTCCTAAAGTGGATGCTAGTTGATGATTCAATTAATTTATTCCTGAACAATAAATTGTGTTGGAATGTCAGTTTTAACATAATTGTATTAACTATAAAAATTAGATAGATAAATACTTTAGTCACTAAAGTTTATTGCATACTTAAAAAGGTAAAATAAAAATACCGTAAGGGAGCGTTCAAGTATTATGTAACGAATTTGGGGGGAGGGGGCTCTTGTAAAACGTTACGATGCGTTACAGGGGCGGGAGGGTTCGTAACATTGTTTTTTTATAACAAAGATATTTTAACGACTTTCCGGTACTTTACGTCACATAATTGCGACTTTTACGTAAAAATGTTCACTTGGTGCTTTCGTAACGTTTTACTAGGGGGGAGAAAAACGTTACAGAAAAACGTTACGGTGCGTTACATGGGGGGAGGGTGTCAAAAATCTGAAAAAATTACGTTAAGTACTCGAACGCTGTAAGTTGCTGTGTGTGGTGCAGTGCCTGGTGCTGTCGCGGTGCGGGGAGTACGTGGTGTGCGGCGGCGAGGCGGGCGTGGTGGAGGTGTGGCGCGCCGTGTCGCTGTGCCCGCTGTACGCGTTCCCGCCGGCCGGCGCGCCCGTCGCCAGCCTCGCGCTCACGCATGATCAGAAGTACGTTAACTTTTTATATTTTTTTAATTTATTACTTCTAACTCTCCAACTTTTTTTGTTTCATTCCTTTGATGTAGTTTACACTTTTTTCGTTGCTGCTTCTTGATGGAACTCCATATTATTACCGATGAAAGACATGATTTTTACACTAGTTCCACTAAAGTAGGTACCTATTTGTTTAATATTAATGCGACCGGTTTCGATTATATCATCTTCATGTCTTAATTTAAGACACGATCTTTAGTTTGAACCGAGACACGCCTAAAATGATGTAATCGGAACCTGTCGCATAAAAATATTTAATAAAAAAGTGGAACTATTGTAAAAATCATGTCTTTTTTTGGTAATTATTCCTTTGAAATACCAGTAGAAATTATCAGAAGTTTTTCTCTTTATCTTGGAAACAGTAATTAATAACTTCTATTACGATTACAAATCAGATAACCACGTAAGTAATTTCAACACGTGTGTTGTATTTTAATGTAAAGAATAAAATCCATTTATTAACAAAATTATCGTAATTAGACTACCAGTACTATAATCTTTAAAATATTATATATTACCCTTTGCAAAAATTCAATGATATAAAATAAAACATTTAACTTTCCTTTAGGTTCCTGTTAGCGGGTCTAGAGAACGGGTCTCTAGTGGTATTCCACATCGACTTTAACCGCTGGCACCACGAGTACCAACAGCGGTACTGAGGCTCAATACGATGCGCGTTTTGTCGTCACCTAGCCAACCACTAAACTAAAAACACTAAGTGAAATAGTGATAGACTAGTGAAATATACAGTGGAGTTTGTGTGTCGAAAGCAGCGCAAAAAATAAATGACGGAAGTGAAAATTAAATAGCCTTATCGCAAAAAAATAACAGATTTTCTTAGTTTCAAAAGATTTAACACTCAAAAATCCTCTTGAAACGAGTTGTCTTTTTTTTTGCGGTAAGGCACATGTATTATAAAAATCCTATAATGCAATTTAAATCAACAACCATACATGATTGTAATTTGTTGACTAAAATGGCGGCACTGATATTTCGTAGGAGCGAGGGGGTTGCTACTAGTATTGCATAACCATCGATTGTTTGGCTATCGATAGTTTACCTCAAAAAACAGTAAGAATATCGATAGGACTATCGATTAGAATTTGATACTATTAGAATTCGATAGTATCGATACTATCGATAGTTTGGTCTGTCATCAATAGTGCCGCAAACTATTGGCTATCGATAGCCCTATCGATATTCTTACTGTTTTTCAAGTTACGATAGTATCGATAGACTATCGATACTTTCTACTATTGGTTTCAACACTAGTGGAGAAATTAAATTTCATTTTACATGAACACCGCAATCATAAATGAAAATTTTAAAAAAAATCTGTAAGTGTCACCAATTGGTTAGGTATCGATAAAAGGGCGAGCTGCCAGTAATTGGACAAAAAAATATGTTTTCTTATTAAAAAGCTGTAAAATAAGCCTTATGTTTCAAAATTCAGAATACTCTTTTGGTGTGTTGTTAATTGTAGAACAGTCAGCTTCAAAGTTATTTTACCCCCTGTGAAATAAGAATAAAGTTATTTCACGGAATGTTTTGGTATCCAAATATTTTTTTGCATACCAATATAGTTTTTCCAACTAACAATTATGCTTAGTCATAATTTATCAAGTGAAGTATATCTGTAGCTGACTGTACCTACCGTAATTCCTCTCGCAAAGAAAAGGATTTTTCAGTGTTGCTATTTTTTATAAATGGGGAAATTGGTAGAAATTTATGTTTACAATTTAAATATGAGGATTGGAAGATTCCCTGGTATATGTACTTACATGTTTAATGCATACATTAGACTTTATAACACTTAATAGACATACCTAATTTGTAAAACTACTGTTCGTGAAGGATTTAAAAAAAAAGTTAATGTTGAATGAAATCCAAACCAAGACTAAAATGTGTACTTATTGAAAAAGTCAAGATATTAACTACAAGTTTGATGAATGATGATTTATTGAAAAAGTACTTAAAGTTTAGTAAGTAAGTGAAACCTAAAGTTTTAATTTTGACATTCCATTTTATGTACTTAAGTACTTATTATTTTTAATTATTAATAAAATATTTTGTTAATGTTTTTATGAATTTGAAACTTAGTTAAATTATATTTAGTGCCATTTAATTCGGATGTATATGCAAAATGTAAATTCCAATATTAAAGTATTATTTATTTTATACAGCTATCTCTAAGCAGCTGAGAAATACGTCCATTTTCTATTTTATTTTATTTAATTTATTTATTTTATAGATGTAAATGTTTTTTTAACAGATAATGTATTTAATGCTGATCAAAAAAATTCAAATACAGATTAAGGATGCCGTTATTATTATTATATGGCAACCCCGTATACTTACGTATGGGCAAACATTTGGTCCCAAGTTTTTATTTTACTGACCAGATGTGAATTTATTTTTTGCAATATTTCAAACTGTATTTTTACTCCAAATACCAAATTAGTGACTTTCTTTTAATACTATTCCATTGTTTTTCTTACGTAGCTATCAATTTATTTCTCAAGTATTATTTTGGCAAATCTATTTACCTACTTTCATTTGATCTATATTTTCTTCGGTGATGGGTAATTCTACTTATTTTTATCAAAATGAATTGATTTTGTTGTAAAGTATTTACTTTTTGGTTTTTATTAAATGGTTGTTTAGACTATTTTGGTTTTCATTTTCTTTTCCTTTTCTTTTTGTTAAGAATAAAAACAGCAATGTTTTTAAAAGGAGTGAAATATGCGAAAGTGCCAATGCGTAGCCATTTTCGCTGAAATTAAACTATGTCAATAAATGTAGCAGGAATTTAGCTGTAATGTACGTAATGCTAACTTTATGTTTTGCGTTGCAGAGGAAAGCAGATAGTTTTATACGCGTTTGTAGACGCACTTTAGGATAGGTATTAGCTTATCGATATTTGCCCCATTTAAAAGTGAGCTCCAATGTAACTGATTCGATATAAAAAATCTTTGTAAAATGGTCAAATTCCATAATCCATCACAAACACATAGAATAAATAGCTGTCCACATTGTTAAACCTGGCAATACTAGTTATTCCTCGACGTGCACAGCTTGCGTTGCACGGTTTTTGATTAACAAATGCAATATTGCACTTAGACTACAAATGAGCTTCGCGGGCGTAAATGTAAATTAATTATACTTACTTTATTGTAAATTGGAATATATTTTTGCATATTTAACACTTGTACCGCTCCTTCCGTTTACTATTAAGCAATATGCACTTAGTTCAAGGCCTATTACTAAACTTAGTCAAGTCTTTACCAGTGCCAAACCTTGTAAAAATGAACGAAAGACCACAGTGATTTACAAAGTCTTATATGAAACCTGTTAACTTTACCCTTCATATTCTAACTATTCTTATATAACCCCCTATTTCTAGTATTAGATAGAATTGTTTGTAGTAAAATCTATAGTCAAAATTTTCGTTGTAGTATCTTCTAGAAAATGTAAAAATAATTCTTGAACCCTTATTCTCACGTCCCACCTTAGCGTCTATTTATAATCTACTGTTTTAACTATTAGGTAAAGGAGAAACCGTCCTTTTGTTGACAGGCACCCAATTTATCGACTAAAGTTCGAGTGAATAGGCTTCTTCTGGGTGAGCTTGCTACATCCTCGACCGCATCTTTGCCCTTGGGCTAGATTGTGGTCAAGAGCGAACCTTTCATTAATAAAAACTAAAATAAAAACCTAACTTCTACAGGTTATGTTACAGTGAAGACATGCAGTGAGAATATTGAACAAAAGAAGTGGTTGGTTCAAAGCTTTTTTTAAGGTTTTAAAACTAATAAAAATATTGGTTAAAACTAATGATCTTTGGTATCATCCGACGATATTTGGTTATGACTGACGATATTTGGGTACCTAAAACTGTCGATAATTGGGTATAACTTGTCAATGAGAAGGTAATTTCCCCTATTACTTTCTAAAATATAGGATTATAGTTAAGCATGATCTCTGTAAACCAATTTTAACACTTGTACTTAACAAAAGTCCGCGACAACATTATTTAAAATTTCTGACTAACATAAACCAGAAATGTAATCTTTTTATCAGATATAGTCTTTTAAGCGCGGACCGTAATTTTAAACATCAGAAAAGGCATTTTTATCAGGCTCACATAAAATGTATAGGCGACAGTAAGAACGATCGACCATTACTACCACGGATCATGAAGCCGATAGCGATGCGTAGGGATCGATATTAATTTCATACATCTATAAGTACATTGCCTCTGCACAAAATGATTTTAACTGGTGTAAAGCAAATGCAGCAATGTACATCGTTCGTCGAAATCGTTTGACGTTTTATCATCGGTGATAGTCGAGGTACATATACAATTAATCGATTTAAAGTGAACATCCTTTGTAAACTTGTCAGTTGTCACTAAGACAGTTGCCTACGGAATTACTTTCTTCAGTTGATAACTACTTACCTCAATATCTGCCTGGTAATTAATGCCAGTAAAATATAAAAAGTAAAAAAACCCTCTCTAATAAAACCAAACGCCTATCTATCTAAAGCTACGGTGCTTTGGCTAGCTTTCGCGCTTCCAAAAATAAAAAATGGATGGAGTTATGCAAGACACGATACCCTCCACAATGCCTATTTATGGCCTCTATGACAAATTTATTTTTCTATGTCTAAGCACTTATCTAAACATATAAAAATTGATATCTAAATCTATCGCAAATCCCTTTTATAAAAATAAATCACGCAAAATTATTTTTTGATCACGCAAAAACACGCTGTTGCAATCTGTCCATTAATATTAAGCATAATTAAGTATAGGTCGTCAATGTTGAATTTAGGATTAAAAATAATTTATTTTAATAGAAGTAAGTTACACCTTGTGTATTTAATAATCACTGTCCATGTAATTTTAAGCAAAACATTCAATTTGTAAGCATTTTGAGCTAAATGTGTATCTTACAACGAGCTATTTTCGTTATTATAATGCTTACACACAAGTAGAATCTGCCAAGTAAAACAAAACTAGTTTCAGCTTGCATTAAAGCACGTTTCAAATGTTATTTACCGCCTTAATCTTACCTATTTAGGCCGTACCTACACAATACCTAATCTTGAAATACCTACTCAAATAAAATTAACGAGTTGTTGATCCTATACAATGGTAAAAATAGCATAGTAAGTAGATATAAAGGTAGAAGCAGAATAGATAAATAGGACGCGGGTAGTATAATTGTAAGGCACTGACAAAAATGTTAGGCCTTTTTCAGTGTTCTAGAACGCCTTTATTCTTAATTCGTCGATTGTTACCTTCTGTATGAATTACTTCTGTTATTAAATTATTTCTTTAGTAATCTTAGATTATTGACAGCTATAGTATATCAAGGTATGTTATGTAATGTTCAACGTTGTTACTTATTATAATTGTCTGTCTTCTTAGTATGTAAAAAGCACTTGCTTTTTTTACAACACTTTTTAAAATACTTTTTAAATAAAGTTACTTTGCTATTAGTATTATGAGGGTCGCCGTTAGATGGCGCCACTTTTGCATTTGGTTTACTACGCGGTCGAAAGTTCGTGATGAAATTATAAATTATTGTTATTGCTAAGTAATTAATTATATGGTGCGTTTATATGTAATGAAAAGATCTTAAATAAATTGCATTGAATAATTGAAACTGTTATTTTATTCTTGAAAAAGAAAATACCCGCCAAAACGGTGTAACCTTATGTGTAATTCTAATTATTTATGATTACTTATTAGTGTACCCAAGAGCAACTTACGCTTCACAGTCACAGTAGAGGTGTGTGCGACGTCTTAAATGACAGTTCTTGATTCGACTCCCGGGTGGGGCAAATATTTTTGGGTGCAAAAAGCAATGTTTGTTCTCAGGTCTGGGTGTTTTGTGTTTAACACGGGAACCCTTAAAGCGAGTGTCATAAATGATGATATTAATTACCCACTTTGCGAAACTTTAGGGTGTCTATGTCTACCCATAAAACTGAATAACTTTCCTCAAGGAACTATACGAAATTATCTAAAAAAGACTGACTTCTGATACTTACTAAGGCTATGATTGCTCAAGTTGTGGCGACACTTTCTTATTCCGATAACATGTCAGTCTGCCTCTAGCAACGTGTATGTACACACGGCAGCACATCAGGCTTTAGGCCCTGATTAACCCTTAGGCTAATTAGGCTGCAGCCTAGGGCTCGAGTATCAGAAGGGCGCGCAAAAATCGTGTCTTCGCATGCACTAATCTAGCATCATTGCATCTACCCTACATATTTCAACTAGACCGAGAAAAAACACTAAAACCATGGATAATTAGTCCATGCTAAAACTAAATGCGAATGAGAGTCCCTGATTTAACAATAAATTTTGAAAAAAAAAAGCGCGCGTAAAACAAACATTGACTCGTTACTCGAAACGGACGGTGGTCGAGCGAGTGGGTCAGCTGGCAACAGAGTGCCTAGTATGAGTTTTTGTTTAATCCGACTCGCAATAACGGGCGTAAACTTTAACTTCATTTTGTATGGGAAATTCGGAATTTAAACAGTGCAACCTAGTTCTCGCGTTTTTTAGGCCCTCCGTAACACACGGGCGGGGGCACGTCCTCATAATTAGCCTAGGGCAGTCAGGAGATATATTTTTGAAACGATAGAATTCCAATTCGCATACGAATTGGCAAGATTCGCGTGAGAATCTCATACAAATCTTGTCAATTCGTATGCGAATTGGAATTCTATTATTTCAAAAATCAGGCCCCAGAACTCTTGATCAGTCGCTGAGGCTATACAATATACGGGTAACCTGACGTGACGTGCCGCTGTATACAAAAGACCTACTCCTCACTAGGCGTGATTGTGACGTTTTTGCGAATTGATAAATATGATCTTACCCGTGTGGTGATCGGTTGAGAATAACACCACCCCATTTCTTTCCGTGGGTGTCGTAAGAGGCGACTAAGGAAACACAAATGAGACCTGCCTCCTAGTAATCCATCCCAGGCAACGACACTTAATTTTTTTCAGAATCTGAGGTGTCCTCCTATGGTCTCATGCGGTGTGGCTTTGTAAAGGGCCGTCTGGTTCGCGACCACCCCCTCCTACCGAAGTCCGACGCCAAACAGCTTGCTGTGTTCCGTCGGTGCGTTGGAGTACCAGTGCCTTTATAGGGATTTTCCCCTTCGTCCATATTCGTAACCAGACTTTGGTAACCAGCTACGAAAGAAGAATTTTCTTTCACTGTTTCGTAACTAGTTACCAAAGAAGAATTTTTGCAAAAGTTGAATGGTCAAGAGTGAAACGTTTTTTTATAAATAAATATTAATATTATTTTAATGGTCAAAAGCGAATTTTTTTAAATTGACATTTTTTTTTTTTTTTTTTTATAACCTCATTAATAATGTTGACCTTTGACGATGTTACGATTGTAATTATTCTTTATTATGTACATTAAATTTTTGCATTGAAAAGCGAATCGTTTTAAGTTAGTTGATTTCAAGTGGTTCCTGATCCACCAAAAGGAAATAAAAACAAGCAGCAGGAGAATATAGGGCTCAGAGGTTTCTAGGGGCTCTACCAAGTGAACAAATTGGCTGCTTCTTGGATAACAATGAATGGGTCTTACAGACTTATGTTGTCCTGGTACTTGGTTCCACGATTTCCGATCTTATTGATATTTCAGATTACAAGTTAGGGGTTTTTTTCCAAGTTTTAGTTTTTTTTTCTTTGTTTTTTTTCTTTTTTTCTTCTACTTGCGATCGGTATTTAGACCACCAAGCAAGTTTCATCTGAGAGTTTACGCATGTGGAGTCTGTAGTCCATTGACTACTGCTCCTTGATTCAATCTAGACCCCTGTTCCAACTTCAGGATCTTGTATCGTTTCAGTCTGGTGATGTCGTTTTTGTTTTGTGTGAGCTGTACTGAGTCGATTCGAATGGTACATCAGACGAGTACGCGGTACTTAGCCAGGCAATTCCTGGCCACTTTGATCACAGTAGGTACTTCGAGATATCTATGCATTACAGAAGTTTTCATAAAAAGAGGAGCTTTACACATTTTTCGTAGTATGGCATTGCGGCTTCTTTGCAGGATTTCAATGTTTGTTGAACTTGCTATACCACACAGTTCCATACCATAGGTTCAAATGGGCTGTAGTATGCAATTGAAAATAATAATTTGTTGTCAAGACTTAGCCTAGATCTTGGGCTCAATAGCCAATCCAGCTCTCGGGTTTTTTTAAGTTCAGTGCATCTCGTTTATGCTGAATGTGTTTTTCCAAGTCTGTTTTGGATCTAGGTTCATGCCCAGGTATTTAACAGCTTCTACATGTTTGAGTGTCTCTGATCCCATCTTTACCTCAGGACAGTTTTCGTGTCTAAGTGTGATGTGAAGGTTATGTGCACAGATTTCGCAGCACTGGCCTTTATTTTCCACTTATTTAACCATTCATCCATGCTATCTAGATATGTTTGAAGTTGCATTGAAGCCATTGCTGGGTTAGTAAGGCTACAAAGGGCCGCGGTATCATCTGCATATGTTGCTGTTTTAGTACATTGTCTGCCTCCGGGATATCCGCTGTGTATAAGCTGTATAGTAATGGTCTTAAGACTGAACCCTGAGGAACCCAAGCCTTTATTTCATACAAGTTGGAATATGATTCATTACATTCCACTCTGAACAATCTTTCCGTTAGGTAGGATTTTAAGCGAGAGTAGTATGTGTGATCCAGTTACATTTTCAATTTGTATAAAAGGCCCTGATACCATACCCTATCAAACGCCTGTTGTATGTCAAGGAACACAGCCGAGCAGTATTCTATGTTCCTTGACATACAAAAGACTTATGTTGTCCTGGTACTTGGTTCCAGATTCGCTAAAAGTTTTCCGACCTTATTGATATTTCAGATTACAGGTTAGGGTTTTTTTTCAAGTTGTAGTTAATGACTACAAAAGTTATTAATAACAGATAACCAAATCGTGCCCAACACTTATTATCTCAAGGGCGTGCCCAACACTTATTTTACTTCTTTGCAAATCTGCGATGATCACTTCGATTTCTTTTTCAAATTCTTTATAGTTTTTTTATATTTATCTAGCACGTCACATATAGAAGTAAAATAAAAAGTAGAGATTTCATTGAGACAATCTTAATAGGAAATCCAATTGTATAACTTCTTTTTATTTTTTTATTTTTTTCTTCCTTCCTCATACCTTTCGTACCAATAAAACCACAACTTAACCCTTCGTGCACAAAAAAGCAGTTACAAAGAAAGAAAAAAAATCTTGTTTCGTAACTGTGGTTACGAAAAGTTACCGAAGTGGAAAATAAATTCTTCTTTGGTAACTGGTTACCAAACAGTGAAAAAAATTCTTCGTTCGTAACTGGTTACCAAAGTGTGGTTACGAATATGGACGAAGGGGGATTTTCTGGGTTAACTCGCGACCTCATCTTTGACTTTTATGGTCAAGATTGAGGTTAAGAGTTAACCCATCTTATAATAAAAAATGAAAAAAGTGTTTAATATTTTGGTGTCCATAATTCTTCGAAAACACTTTTTCCATCTATTACCACTTTTTACCAGACTGTAAAACTCATGAGTAAATGACTATCTAGACAGGTTTTTGATATTTACTATAACTACAGAGTTCCAGCTGTGGAGCTGCTGAACTGACGTCATCCTGGCAGCGCCTCAAACTTAGTCATTTATCTCGGAAACTACCTACCCTGGCAAATGAAAAATGCATGACTATTAGACACAATAATCCATAACAAAATCGGTGATAGTGGCGCTGCCAGAGTAGTTTCCTGTATCTATACTAATATTATAAAGAGGAAACATTTGATTGTTTGTTTCTTTTTTACATTGAATAGGCTTCCAAAACTACTGGACCGATTTCAAAAATTCTTTCACCATTAGAAAGCTACATTATCCCTGATGGACATAGGCTACATAATTTTCCCGAATTCCCACGTTAACGAAGTCCCGGTGGAAAGCTAGTACAAAATAAAATATGAACTCATCGAAAAATAGCTGAACCATAAAGAAATGCAGAATCATTGTTCTCAGTCCAAAACTTTTAACTGTAATTTTAATTATCGAGAAAAAACATTAAATGGAAAATAAAAATTCAGACGCAAGATATGACGTCATAGCGCACTGTTTCATATTATATTTTTTCTTATAAAAAGAGCATTTTGACGTTTGATAAAGAGTTGCTGATTATTTTGTGAGGAGACAGACAACTAAATCTCCACTTTTAGTTTTTCTTGCGATTCATTTTTTATATTGATTTTTATTTTTTATTTCATTCTTTTAATTCATACTTAAATAACATGTAATAGGTGTCTTACAGTTGTATTAGTTTTAAAATAAATAAATAAATAAAAAATGAAGAAGCAGGAATTTTAAAAACAAAACCACAACTTTTTTTAAAGGTTTTATTTAGCTTATGGCCTAAGCTGAGGGGGGAACAGTAGTGGGCAGCGGCGCGGGGGGAAGGGTCCTGACGTCACTGGTCGGCTCCAGAGGAACGGGCTCGTCTTTGGGTTCCGTCACCAAGATGTGGTCAGGCTGAGGCTTCTTCGGTCCGTTCTTGCCTTGTTGGTCCCATGGCAACATGATTTTGACCTGCAATATGAAAATTGGCGAAATTTAGTAGATTTTATAGACAGACATCATTTATTTTTGTTTTTCATTTTTTTAATTATTAGCAGGGCATTCTAAAAAGTCATATTTCCAAAATGCTGTTAAAGTTAAACCATTTTTTTTATTTCAAAAAAAAAATTATTTAAAAAAAAATTGCCCCTCCCTCTCTATACAACTCGAGCATCAGCTGATTGTCTTAGTATGAAATGTTGACATCTTTTTGAGAATTTCATATGGGGTTCCTTGGGGGGGTGATTCGTCCCATCAAACTTAACAACTTGTCAGTCACATGGGAAGAATCACCAAAGTTTTAATAATTAAACTTATTAATTTAACTTATTTTTTTTTGAGTTTTATTTCAACTAATATAGTCGGCCTTAAGTGCTGTTGTATCCAAAATTTGTGAGTGGATGGTCATTTATTACCAATCTGAGGGTTACAACAAATAAGTATGTAACACTAAGGAAAATACATGTGTTCAGCATGCACCGTACCAGAGCTCGTATGTGACGAACCCTCCAATAAAACATGCTAATTACTCTCCCACTAGATATTAGGTCACAGGTTATTGATTAGCCTGCAGCCCCTGAATCCGTGGACTTTTTTAAAACATATTTAGAAAAATGTTCGGCGGGAATGGGACGCGAACCCACGACCCCCGGATTAAATCTGATGCTCTAACCAACCGAGCTATCGTGCCTTCAAGTCAAGTGGCGAAAACTCTCATTCCCCTTACGAAGCAAATTATGTTGTGTGTGGAAGTTTTACCTTAAAATTATTTTTGAATATCTTTCAGAGGTGTGAAATCCAAATGTAACAAAATTTTTTGGGAAGATTTGGGACAACATTGAAATAATAAGATTTATTTTACTGAAAGTCCCAATTCTAAAAAAGTAAGGGGGGAAATAAACATTGAAATAGATATCCAGTCAAATAAGATGCGGATATATCGGCGATACTTCGGGTTAGCCGATATTTTTATGGCAGATTCAACGATACTTAATAGCACTATTCTTAATTGTACTATCTTTTTAATTGCATCGTAACCCGCGTCACCTGTATCTCCTCTCAACTACTCTAAGGTAGACTGGAAGAGATCCCTCCAGGGATAAGTCTGCTTTGCTATTAAATTACCTATAAAATGTTTTGTATAACACTGTTTTTGAGCAATAAATAATTTACATACATACATACTTTTCAAACGCGCTTTAAAAATGTAATGTAAATGCGCGTGTTGTCCCGTCTATTTCGTTGCTAATGAGGCACAAACTAACTATGCTCGGGGAAACCCCGTGCTTTATTAAGTTTCTTGTTTCGCTCGCCCGCTTTGGCCTTGCATAAGAATACTTTGTTTTTTAAACAAAAATCTTATCAATGTTAATTTTAATTGCTTTAAGTACTAAAATTATTAACTAATCTCAACCTGTCTATATTTTTTATATTAATTTTACTGACTTTTGTTTTATTTATTTTACCTTCATTTTTGAATTCAATAAGCGTATCACCGATATCTTTATAAGAGTATCGGTATCGTATCTGCAAAAAGGCGTATCGAGGCATCCCTAATCTAAAGCAAAAACTTGTAAAATTGTACTCAAAATCTTGATAGTATAAACAAGTATTAAAACCAAAAATAATTTTAGAAATAGCTGCTGAATCAAAAAAATTGTGAAGAAAATTATAACTGGAAAAAAAAGGATCTAATACATAATTAAAAAGAGAATATGATAAGTAAATTAAAGAATATTTCTTACCTTGATTCCAAGCACACCCTGCCTAAGCAGTACGTGCCTGGTCGCTGTGTTTACGTAGTCATTGCATGGGTCACCAGAGTGGATCATGAGTCCGTCAACGAACTTCATGGACTTTGCACGCTGGCCTCTCAACTTGCCGGAGACAACAACCTCGCAACCACGGGCACCGGACTCCATGATGAAACGAAGCACACCGTAGCAGGCACGACGGACGGCCAGACCTAATTAAATGAGAAACAGGAATATTTAAACACAGAAAACTAAAATTCAAAAGTAAATGGTCAAATTATTAGTTGCATAGTGAAAATATGTAACCACAAAGTTTATAATAGTAACTGTTATTTTAATCATTAATATTGAGGCCCGTATTACAGAACACGACTCAGACTCTGATCTATACTTGAGCAGCAGTCATCTTTCATTTTGTTATGAGAGAAAGAGACAATCAATACTTAAGTATAGATCAAGACTTGAGTTAGTTGAGCTTGGTGTGTTAGAGGTAATTTGCTAAATTTGGGGAGCACTTACAAAACCCCAGTATAAGAGTTCATAATAACAGGATTAAGAATTAAAAAATAGAATTTGAAGCAATATGTTCTACATATAAATATAGAAAACAAACCTCCAATGAGCTTGTACCGAAGCGACTCCGCCTGAGCGACGGCGCAAAGACCGCGGGTGGCGACTTTCTCAGCGTACAGCTCCACAGATTGCTCAGGAATGTTGAACCTCTTGCGGACGACAGAAGTCAATTCACGAATTCGACGGCCTTTTTCTCCAAGCACGCTCTGAGTCCTCGTAGCCATGATGATGATGTCTGACTTAGTAGGGGTGACACGCACCTCCACGCCGGAGTACCCATCCTCAGCCAACTCACGAGTTAGAAACTCATTCAGTTCCGCCTTGAAAACTCCGTCCCCGACGAACTGAAAGTGAGGTTATGTTTAGGTTTTGGAATTTTTCGCCGACGCTATGTCATATAAATGTAAAGTACTACACTGATCAGCGAAATTAATCATTTTTCAGAAGTTTTAAGTTAAGGTTAACAAGTTTTTAATAGAAAATGACGAAAAATCGCGCTTCCGAACGACATGCTAACACGTTGTCGCGCCCATTTTACACACAAAAATTATTAACACGACACATTCAAATAACATTATTGATGCTGAAAAGTCTTCGTAGTTAAGAGCTTTAGCAATATTAAAGACGGATTTCAACGTACTTTGCGTTTTTTGGAAATTGTATTCGCTGCCATGTTGCAATAGTGGCTAAGAAATTCCGGAAAGAGAGAATCGAACGAGAATGAAACGTCAAAGTCAAATCTACAACGTTTTTTTTTAATTATTAAAGCATTGGCAAAGAGGTGCTCAGCTTAAAAGCAAACACTAAAGTTCGGTTTTTCTAGATTATACGGTTTTTCTAGACAATATTGTTTTAGCTCTTACCATAATCCTTTAAAATATTTTTTTATTGTATTTTCAAATCCCTACTAATAATATAAATGTGATAGTAACTGCCTTTCTGTTACTACAGAACCGATTTTGATGGAATTTGGTACAGATTATTAGACCAGACCAAAGCTCTAGAAAGGACATAGACTAGATTATATTGCGAAAAAAGGTATGGAAGTTGGTCAAGTAGAAGAATAAGAAAGTTTATATTTAGGCACTTGATAAGAAATACATAAATAGTTAATGTAGCGTTTTTGAAATTTCAACCTAGGTATATGGAGACGAAATAAGTGATGAATGAGTATAATAAAAAAATGAAGTTGCTTTGCGAAGTAACTATTCTACGCGGACGAAGTCGCGGGCAAAAGCTAGTTACCAATGACTTGCATTCTTTTCATTTTAGGTATTGTCCCCGCAAAATCTTAAAGTACCTACCTACGGGAATAAAAACTGGACTCGACAGCATATTGAAGGTGATTTTTTTAAATGATTCTTAAACCAAAAATTATTAGATATTATTATTTATAAAATTAATTAATAATGAAACTACACCGAACTAGAATAGAATAAAAAAGCAAGTCCTGGAGACTTAAAAAAAAACAATATACAAAGGGATTACTAGGGATATCAAAAAATAAACAAAAATATTCTTACATAGTTTTATTTTAAAAAATCCTGACTACATCCACCCCAAACCAAGTGCATTTTATTTTATTATACATACAAAAAGTGTTCTTTGCAATCCATTGAATACTCTTAAAAAATGTTTTAATACAATATATTCACAATATATAATTTTGATGATAGAAGTGATTGGGGTACAATTTGTTTCAAAATTAATTATAATTAACTGTCAAAGTGCCGATTTTTTAGTGACATTCTTCAGTGATTATAGTCAATTTTTTTATTAAAAGTCAAGCAATTTTGACAGTTACTTCCATTTAACTCCGAAAGATACTTTACAGTTAAATATACAAGAGACCTTTAAAAAAAATAGTCTAAGTGGAATGGTTACAGAAACTAAGTGTCGAAAAATTACACAATAGATATGCATTGAGACCATTCTTGAAGTAAAAAATTAATATTACAATAAAAAAGTTGACAGGAGGTAGTTTTTATTAGATTTATTTTTAATTATTACTGAAAACACTCTGCTGGGAAAACAAAAACATGAAAATAAGCTTACAATTCTATCTTAACCTTTCTTAAATTAATTGGACCAAAATATCTACTTCTGATACTTAAATAAAAGCAATATAACAATATTATGTACCATAATAACCCATAGCAATACTAGTCAGAGCTGTGCAATAAAAAAACTGCACAACAATGCAGAAAAATACATTCAGTTTGTGAAAACCTCGTTTAAAATGTTTTACGACATATTTGGTAGAAAATCGTTTAAAAATCAAGACAGTAAACAGTCACACCTAAGAATTTTTTTTTAATCCTTAAAATTTTCTTTATAGTACAAGTACACAGTTTCAAAAGTCACTTACTCTCGAAAGATAATTTTTAGAGATTCAAAAGCTGACGAACTTTAACGATCTTTTCAACTTCAAAATATGTTTTTTTTTAATACCAAATATGTCGTAAAACAGTAAGTATTGTAAAAAGTGATCAGTCAAAGACAAGAGAAAATAACAAAGTCATAATTTGTTCATTGTACTTGAGAAATACGCAAAAGGACGAATTTCATCACACGCCTGTGACAATGACAATATAGCTACCTCACCTATACACATTTTGTTTAATTGAAGGAGTGAGTCAGCAAGCTAACAGACACTGATATTACTGAGACAAGCCTTCACAGTTAAAACAAATGACGGTTAAGATTTTTTCATGTTAAAAACATTATCAGAAAATTAAGTCACCATTTTGAAAAAAAAAAAACTATAAGCTTGGAGCAAAGTTTTTTGGCCGAAATCGATACAGAACTCAAACCATAGGGTTGCCATATGTAGACACTAATTCAGTTTTCTAATTTTTCTGTTCTATTTTATTTAAACAGTTTTTGGCACCGGTTTTAAAGTATAAAAGGTTTTTTTTCGTGAAACGGTTGGAAATATTTCCCATTAATACAATAATTTAAAATAATACCTATGAACCCTGTTTTTGTCACTTGTTTCAACCGTGTGCGGGTGTAGAAAGAAGTCGCGTGGCGAAACCACGATGCCTTTGTAGACCGGGTGGGCTCCCAGAGCCATTACCTGAAAGTAAAACATTTATTATTATAAAAAGACTCACGCCATGTACTAAAAAAACTAGAAGTGTGTGTAGCAGCATTCAAGAATGGTTTCGTTGTGAATATTTCGTAGTACTAGTACTACTAGTGAAATTGCGTATTTTGTATTCGTGTAAGTGCGTATACATAATACGTGCACGTACGTTCGTATGATTTTATGCCTGCATAAATGAATTCAAATATTCGGAGCTCACTTTACGTGATGCGATTACTACGTCGTGCAAGTGATTAGATGTTCATATTTATTCATTCAAGTATGTATACATACTTATTCAAGTATATTCCGTATTTGTTCGTGTAAACTCGTATGTATATATGTATGAATTCGTGTAAGAGCGTGTGTATTCGTAGTCGTACTAGTGAGTAGTGCTTTTAAATGTGTGTAAGTACTAGATTTTGCGTGTCTGTATTGGTATTTGTGTGTGTTTATTGGTTTTAGTGCGTATGTATAGTAGTTAGTTCATATGTACTAGAGTCTGTGTGTATGTAATAGTGTTTGTGTATTGGTGTAAATGCGCATGTATCGCAGTTAGTGCATAAGTACTGGAGTTTATGTGTATAAGTATATTGGCATTTGTTTGTGTGCGTATTGGTGTTTGTGTGTATGTATTGGAGTCAGTCCGTGTGTATTCATGTACTTATGTATTGAAGTGTGTGCGTATGTAGTGGAGTGAGTGCATGTTTACTGAGGTAGTGCGTACGTAACTGAGTGTGTGTGTGCGTACGTATCGGAGTTAACGCGTGTGTGTCGGTATACTGACTGCGCCTGCTGCTCCATGGGCGGCGCCATGCGGCAGACGAGCCCCACGGCGCCGGTGAGCGCGGCCCGCAGCGGGCCGGGCAGCGCGGGCCGCGCCGCGCAGCGCTCCGTCAGCACGCGCAGCTCGCGGAACGTGGTGCGGGTGTACGGGTTGCGGCGGGACGTGTAGCGCCAGGTTATGAAGTAGTAGTATACGAATGGGGTTAGTAGGCCACAGTTGCCGCTGGAAAGACAAAAATTGAACACAATGCTGAGTTGGAGCCATTTTTTGTCACTGCAGCACGCATCTACTATTGTTATATCTTCATTACTGACTCTGGTAAGTGTATGTGTTTTTTTTTTATTATTATAAGATGGGTTAACTCTTGACCTCAATCTTGACCATAAAGGTCAAAGATGAGGTCGACGATGGAGCGAGTTAACCCAGAAAATGCCTGTAAAGTTACTGGTACTCCCACGCACCGACGGAACACAGCAAGCTGTTTGGCGTCGGACTTCGGTAGGAGGATGGTCGCGAACCAGACGGCCCTTTACAGAGCCTACCACACCGCATGAGACCATAGGACGACACCTCAGATTCAGAAAAAAAATGAAGTGTCGTTGCCTGGGATGGATTACTAGGAGGCAGGACTCATTTGTGTTTCCTTAGTCGCCTCTTACGACACCCACGGAAAGAGATGGGGTAGTGTTATTCTTAACCGATCACTACACGGCCAAAAACTACACGGTGTTGAAGAAACAGAAATAAATGATATCTATGTCTACATACATCTCTGTTGGGGTAGGCAGAACATGATGTGGTTCTTGAACCAAATAACGCCACGTTTGCCAGATATTTTGAGGGTAATTACATTAAATATGATGTATAGTGGCCCACAATGAAGCAATACCTTCACGTTCCAATTACTGACTCTGAAAGACATTTTTTATCCAGTTTTTTTTTTCATAAATATCTTAATAAGGTGACTGTAAATTACTTAATGAAAATTAAAGATGTAAACCAGCCCACGAAACTTAACAAATTTCCCTAAAAAACATAGGTTGAAATAAGAAAAAATAAAAATAAATAATTTCGCCCCCACAATCTGAACGATAAGCTGATTTACATTTGAAAGAGAAGTTAACAAATTTTTTTTTTGAGAATTTCGTATACATTCTTACGGGAAAATTCTTCAGTTTCATGAGTAAAATCACACCTAAAGTTTTACTTCTTCTTACAAGCCCATATACGTCCCCACCGAGGGGCACGGGCCTCCCTTTGAAACACGAAGGGATTTAGGCCATAGTCCACCACGCTGACCCAATGCGGGTTGGTTACTAACTACTAAGTTTTACTAACTAATTTAAACTACACTGGGCGTCAAAAATAAGTAGTACAGTTTTAAAATTGCGATTTCTCCCAAACTATAAAACTTAGACCTTTGAAACAAAAAAGGTTAAAAAGAAAATTTAATCTTATTCAATAAAAACTTCATGCATTATAAGAACTTATAATGCTCGACTTTAAAAAAAACGAATAAATAAAAACACTTTTTTTAAACTGTTGAAAGGTGTTGTCTTACTTAGGATTTTTGTGTTTGACACATTCGCTGCTGATAAAGCAATTGTAATTGCAAAAGCATAGGTATCTTCAGAGAGTAAATTTGACTAATCATGCCTCTTTCACCAGAAGAATGTGCAAGAATCTTAGCTTTTCTCGAAGTGGGCATCAGTATGCGTCGTACTGCAAGGAGGGTGGGTGTAACTTTAAGAACGGTTCAGCGAGTAAAGCAAAGGTACGAAGAGACTGGAAACCATCTAAGGAGACGAGGTAATGGCAGACCCAGGTGCACAAGTACCCGAGAAGATCGCTTTATTGTTTCCACTGTGTTAAGAAATCGACACCTTAATGCAGTTGAGGTTCAGCAACAGCTTCTTCGGACCCGAACAGACTACATCAGTGAGAGTACAGTGAGAAGAAGACTTGCTGAAGCTAACCTGAAGCCTCTAAGACCAGCAAATGGCCCCAAACTTGAGACAGAGCATCGCGTAGCAAGACTACGCTACGCCCGTCAACACGTACAATGGGGCGAAGAAGAATGGGCTAGAGTTTTATTCACAGATGAGTCTCGATTCTCTTTATACACTTCAGATGGACGGCGGAGAGTCTACAGACGACCCGGTGAGCGATACATTCAAGCTTGTATCTCGGAAAGAGTCCAATATGGCGGGGGCTCTGTACACGTATGGGCTGGTATCTCTTCAGAGAGTCGCACAGAGCTTGTGGTAATAGAAAATGGGACTTTGACTGGTGAAAGATATGCCTCGGAGATCCTCAACGAGTATGCAGGGCCATATTTAATAAATATGGGTGATGGAGCCATCCTAATGCATGATAACGCCCGGCCACACACTGCTCACCACGTACAAGAGTACATTCAGGAGGTTGGCATCAACTTGATGGCTTGGCCATCGAGAAGCCCAGATCTCAACCCGATTGAACACGCCTGGGATGAGCTTGGGAGGCTAGTCAGAAGGCGCAGTCCACCTCCTGCCACACTCAGGGCTCTAAAACATGCGCTGATAGAAGAATGGGAAAATATTCCCCAACACCGCCTCCGAAACTTAGTGTTCAGCATGCCAAACCGGATCCAAGCTGTAATTAGAGCCCGAGGCGGCAACACAAGTTATTAAATTGTGAAAAAGTTCCAAAACGTGAAAATTAAGTGGTTGACATATCGTTAAAAATTGATACTTTTTAGTATTTATCTTAATTTTAAGTTTGAAACTTTATTCATGCCAAATAAAATATAACTTTAATAAACTTCGTTAAGTTTACTATAAACTGCTTTTTATTTCATAAGTGTAACTACTATAGTTTAGGAGTAATTGCAATTTGAAAAGTGTACTACTTATTTTTGACGCCCAGTGTATGTTTTACAACCCTGCTATCCTATATAAATAAAAACTAGTCTGTATAATAATAACTGTACTTACGTAAAGGCCATAATAGCGACGAGCGGGAACAGTGCGATCTCAGCGAGCGCGGCGGCGCGGAGGATGTTCCGGGATTGGAACTCTACCAGAGAGATCAGCAGCCGAGCCACCCACATCGAGTTTTGGCCCAGGGTCTGATGAATAGCAAAAAAGAAAAATATTTCGTCATCAGCCCAAATGCGTTCTCTACAAGATAGATAGCAACTTAATTTCCTTCCATGCTGGATTGGGAGTGAAACAAAAACTTAGAATGTGACAGCTACCTACTCTTCCCAGGTCAGTAAAAGTCTGTAAGAGGGATGTGAGGGTTTTACTGGTTTACCACCTCTCACCATTATACAACTTGTTCCATTTGATAACCCTCACAATTTGTGTCAAACATGGCATCGAGTAGTTTACTAGAACCACTGATGCTCTGCCAACCCCGTGAAACTGAACAACTTACCCAAGGAACAAGGCCGGAATATGAAATTTTTTTTTAGTTCCCATACAAACTGCGTCAGCTGATAGCGCATTTTGTATGGGAAGTCAAATTTTTTTTATACTTCGACCTTTGTTCCTTGGTAAAGTTCTTCAGTTTCATAGACTGATTTACCACCCAAGAGGTTGAAAGTGATTTACCTAAAGCCCTGTATAATTAAAGATTATTATAAAATTCTTGTAATAGCAGTGAATAAAGTGTTTATCTATATCTATCTAATTAAATTTACCACTATGGGCCCTCTGCTCGATGACAGCACAAGGCGTGTGCTATTTACTTAGGTTAGATCAGCTGATTTAAGCGCGATAACGTCACGGCCATCGTCTTGTCATCGAGTAGTGAGTTATCCAGCTTTGACTTAATAAGACTTGTACTTATTTTTTTTTGTACCAGCCCATATACGTCCCCACCGAGAGGCACGGGCCTCCCTTCGAAACACGAAGAGGATTTAGGCCATAGTCCACCACGCTGGCCCAATGGTGGACCGCTCGTCTTTCGAAAATTTTCTTGGACGGGCGGGTTTCATCACGATGTTTTCCTTCACCGTTGAGCAAGTGATAATTAGAAATCCGTACATAAATCCGAAAAGACGAATTTAGTGGTACAGGCCCGCACCAGGATTTGAACCCACGACCTTTGGATTACAAGTCTAGCTCATTACCAACTAGGCTATCACCGCTTTATTTACTTAATTATTTTTAAAAAACTTTCACTAATATTATTTAGAATGAAGCTTGCGCATGCACATAGGCTACTTTTTACCCCAAAATTCAATGCGGGATAGAACAGATGTCACTATTATCAAGTCCTGTCATAGTACGGTTTTACTTTAATTACAGTAATTGACCGCTAGGGTAATTACACCTACCGCAAGCACAAAATAAATACTTCTATTGTAAACGCGCAAATTATCCACTCAGCTGTCATTTCAACAGTGGTAACATAACTCATACTCAGTTGGAAATCTAGGAATGTTTGTGGATTTTCTTTAGCGATTCTTCCGCCTTGAAAAAATTAAATCACCCGTTTCTGGTACAGTTTTTTTTTGTTTTTTTTTTGTTTTTTTTGTTTTATTTTTTTAAAGACGCTTCACACTCAAAGGCCCACATTAAGGTTTTCCCTTGTGTCGTGGGTCCCTTGGAACACACAAAGACAGACACAAACACCCATGACCCGAGAACAAACATCTGCTTTTTACACAAATATTTGCCCCGACTGGGAATCGAACCCAGGACCCGTCGATCGAGAGGCAGCGTCACTACCACTCGACCAAACCGGCAGTTAAGAGCAGGTCACGCTTTACAGTACCAGTTTAAGCTGAGCTCTGATTTATACTGCGCGCCATACAATGCAGGGCCGGTCCAAAGTCCAACGTGTCAGGCTTGACGTGCTCTTGAGTGTACCTACTATGACTTTCAAGCATTAAACAGTCCTAAATACCGAATTGCTCATAGGCAACATCTCCAAAACAAATAAAGGAGTGTGTAGGGTTTCATCTTTAGTACTCCAAAATCGTCATTCTCACCTACTAGCGGTGCACCCTGCTGGCCAACGGACGAGGCTATGACACATTACAACCACTAAAGGACGACTTTGCCATTACACGATATTGGCGACATTGCCATTACACGATATTGGCGACATTGCCATTCTCCATTTTAATACGTTGGCAATATCACAAAAATGGTGGACGCCAGTTTACCAAGAATTGAATTGAAAAAAAAATTGCGTGTAGTAAAATAAATAATCATTATATATAATAAAACTAAGTTATTAAAATGTGCGTGCCGATAAAACTTAAAAAGGAGTCCCAGCACGATAAAGGGACTTATATAGTGTGATAGCCCTTTATCCCCCCTCGAACAAGAAAGTTCCCGTTTTAACCTAAAGGGCGTGTTTTTAAAGATATAAGGGCTTTTCCAACCCTTCAACTTGGAAATTAAGTGTAGTGACGCCATCTGTTGTCGAGTATTTGAACTTCATTCAGAACAACGATTATTTGGGTTGCATTTGGAAAGGCGCTGCGAGCAATTGCAGCATGAGTAGAAATGGCGCGAAATAATTTAAAATTATTTGTTACTATAAGACACACTGGTTAAACACATAGGCTACAAAATTTTCCCCAAATTCCCACGGGAACGAAGTCCCGGGCGGAATGCTAGTTTATTATAAAGCAGATAATATTTTAAGACAGAAACATGTTAAAAATATGTACATTTTTATATTTACCTTAGTCGCCTTGTACGACACCTCGGTAAGAAAGGATATTTTAATGTATGGTTAATGTATGTATGGTATAAAATTATACATATTTAAATACTTACATCAAGGATGGTGAGTGAGTACGAGGCGGCGTGTAGCATCGCGAACAAGAAGATTGGAGTCAATATCACTGTGACTAGTTAAGGAAGAATACAATACATTACAAAATACATACTTATTTAGAATATTCGTAAGTAAATTAAACGAATATTCAGGTATTATTACGGGACTAATTCTGTTAAAACACTGCTCCTGCGCTGTGTCAAGTTGAGCAACTTGTTGACACACCTAGATTTCTTTGATGACTCTTGAGCCTGGTTTTACATTTTTTTTCATTGTCATACTTATGTTTTAAAGAGAAAAGATTTGTAATGTTTGTAACGAATAAACTCAAAAACTACTGGACCGATTTAAAAAAAAATTCCACCCTTAGAATTAGAATGCTACATTATTATCCCTGTTACCCAGGCTACATAATTTTTCTAAATTCCCACGAGAATGAAGTTCTGGGCGGAAAGGTAGTATGGAATAAATGGCTAAACCACATTCTTCTAAGCCTTTAAAGAACAACTGTTACACGTCAAAAATGACAACGGCAAACGCGAAGTTTTGTTATAGATTTGGCCTGTAGTGTTTTACAAGCTGAAAACTAGCAGTTAATCAAATTCAATACTGAAGAAAATTATTAACAGTAAAAAATTTCATTTGGAGGTGTGTCATAACATCTTAATGCTCTAAAATCATTACCCTCACCCAAGGACGTAGCTATAGCTTTCAGATGGGGGGGGTCCCATCTTAGGTAGGGTCGAGAGGTTATACTAAAAAAATGTATGTGTACCTACGTAAGTCATTTATTTTAAAAAATATTAAGTACCTAAAATTAAGGTAAACTGGAACTTGAAACTAGCATTTTTTTTGATACGATATATTTTAAATTTTTATATTAAGCCTCTTGCGTTTCGAAATTAACTTACTTACTATATCGTTAGGATCTGTCTTTACAGCGAGCTCCCGGTGTACGCTCATGAGAGCAAGACCATTAAGTCTCTCGTCTCCTATTTTATTTCTTATGTAGGTCTTCAATCGTTTGAGAGTTGAATTAATTTTTGACAGACTGACGCAATAGACATCAAGGCTTCGTTATTTTTTTTACCATTTATTTATTTATTAAACCTCTTGGCCCTAAGGGGGGGTCCGGACCCCCAGGACCCCCCCCTTATATACGTTCTTGCCTCACCTGCTAGCGGTGCACCCTGCTGATCAACGGACAAGGCTCTGACGTACTACAACCCGTATAGGGTTTCTTTACTTGATATTAACGACTTCGCCATTCTACATTTTAATTTTGATTAAAATACTAAAACAATAGCTAAAAATCACGATTGTGGACGTCATTCTTCAAAATTGAAAGTATTTCGTACAAACTTTCTAATGAGCGATCGTTTTAGCAGGTTATATTAGCAATCAAATACATTTTTTTTCTGCAATGAAAATTCTAGAATCGCGATTATAGAGTATGCTTTCTTAACACTTTTAAGATCTTTAGTACGAAGAAATGCAAAAAACGGAACAAACATTGTGATGACAAACCTCATTGTTAATTGTAACAGTTCAAATAATGATTGCTCAATGCTCAAAGGTCAAATTACAAGTCGCCGGCCCGCGCTCAGGTTTGCCTTGACAACGACAAATTAAGCAAATAAAAATAAAATATACCTTTAAATTTTTGTGAGAACCAGATATGCATAATTGTTTGAAACAAAAAAAATACTACTGTTAAAAATTAATTTAAAATTATTGCTGATGTGAATAAAGCTTGTTTATACATATTTTACTTACAATTGTTTGTTTCTGTTGTTTTTGAAAATAAACAAAGTTCTACCAAAGTTTATTGGTAGAACTTTGTACAATTGGGTGATGCTGTTACCTAGCTAGATTATAAAATCGCTCCAGTAGTTTCGAAGCCTATTCAATGCCAACACACAAAAAATTAAATCTTTCCTCTTTATGATATTAGTGTTGATATTAAATTACAACACAAAGGAAAGCCTCAGTGTGGGCCTTTGTGTGTGTAGCGTTTACCTACACTAATATTATAAAGAGGAAAGATTTGATTGTTTGTTTGTTTGCATTGAATAGGCTCCAAAACTACTGGAGCGATTTGAAAAATTCTTTCACCATTAGAATCCTACATTATCCGTGATGAACATAGGGTACATGATTTACCCGAATTCCCACGGGAACGAAGTCCCGGGCGGAATGCTAGTTTATTATTAAAAAGGATACACAAATTAGGCGAGACATTCATAAACACGAGCGAGTAGAAGAGGTAATGCGCGCTGTCCTCCAAGAAGAACCTTGCTAGGAATTCCCTGGAGATCGATATCTCTCTGGCTGGGATCCTTTGGTGTAGTCGAAGAGCTGATGTCACTGCGTTCGCCAGCAATGCCTTGTAGAACGCTGATATTGGGCTGTTTAAGAAAATTGGTCACTATTTTTAAAACTACCTATGTATACAGGGCTTTAGGTAAATCTCTTTCATTTCCCAAAGGAACATAGATCAAAATACGAAAAAAAATTTTGGTCGCCCATACAAACTTCATCAGCATTAGCGCATTTTGTATGGGAGATCAAAATTTTATTTTCGTATTTTGACCTATGTTCCTTGGGGAAAGTTGTTCAGTTTCATGGACTGATTAGAGGTTGAAACAGATTTACCTAAAGCCCTGTATACACTCACGCTTATAATCTCTTTCGGGGTAAGCAGATCGTCATACGGTTCTAGAACATTTGACATCAATTCCGAGGGTTATGGTGGGTGCCGACTCTTAACCTAAGGCACTGTTTATGTTCCAGCCGGCACGGCGAACTAAGCAACGTAAAATAAACCTTAATCGCTACGGAGCAAAGGTTTTTTTGCCGAGAATAGAAGCACGAAGAGACAACCACCTGAAGTATACGGTTCTATAATAAGATTCCCATGTGTATTCAAAATTTACCTTTGGACAAATTTAAGACAGTAATTATAAATTACAAAAACTTTGCAAAAAGGGCTATTACAAAATTTCTGATTATCTATCAGACAGGCAGCCATGGGAATGAACTGCTCAGCTCTAGAGTTATTTCAGATTTAGTTAAAATTAGTAAATAAGAAAATTTATAATGCGATTTAAAAGAGCAACCTCAGAGTTTCTTGCCTGTTCTTCTCTGAGGAAGACTGCACCTTTGCGAATAGGCGTAGAGTCAGTAGGGTCAAAAGAACGAATGCGTATGTATGTATTTAAATCGTTTAATGTATGTTTGTATGTATTTCATTGTAATCTTGACTTGTTTTAAGTGACATCCTGAATGTCCTATAAAATAAAGATTTTTCTATTCTATTCTATAGTCGGAGCGACGGTCAAAAATAACCTTTGCTCTGTAGCTAATAAGACTCGTTTTGCGTTGCTTTGACCGCCGTGTCACGTCTTAACGCTAGCTTACTTAGCGTTAAAATATTTAACAAAATAGTAGTACGACCGCACTCTGTGCTGTTACAATAAGAGCGATTTTGCATTAAAAATGGAGTAACCTGATGCGCTGGCCTCGTTACCTTATATAAATAAACAATTTTGAGGAACTTATAATAGATTATGCACACAACCAAGTTAAAAGGTAAATAATACAATGTCATTGAAGTTCACACGGCCGGCGCAAACTTGTTATCATACAAACAAGGGACAGCTTGGCAAAATGGTCGATTTTCTAAGTGACAAAAATGTATTACAATAATGTGACATTTATATGAATATTTAATTTAATTAACGTAATGTTGTATATGATTATCTGATTAATTTTATAATTTTTAAATGACATCATTAATAAGAATGATTTGCAAATTAATTGAATGTATATTACCAAAGATTTGCACACCTTATTGTAAAAGGTAGAATACAATGCTACTTAGAATAAGTTTTAAGACCTTGCCAAACATGTATTCTGGCAAATAAAGTTTATTATCATTATCATTAAATACTTGAATAAGCATTTACCTACATATAGGCAATGAGATTGCAGACGAACTAGCAAGGAAAGGGGCCGATGAGACATTCATCGGCCCAGAACCCAGGCTACCTATATCGAGTAAAATCAGTAAAGGAATAATAAGTAAGATCATAACCGAAGAAGCCAATTAAGATGGTAGCATAACAAACAGTGCCGCCAGGCAAAAATCTTCCTAAAGACATACGAATTAAAAAAGTCGAAGCAACTTCTAAAGCTAAATAGAAAGGACATCAGGATTGTAGTAGGTCTGCTCACGGGACACTGTCCACTGAACCGACACCTAACAATAATGGGCTTAAATGTGATCCCACCTGCCCAGAATGCGACAAGGAGGAAACAAGTCTACATTTCCTGACTGAGTGTCCAATGTACGCGCTGGTAAGATGGGAGACAATAGGCATGGATGAGGTAAAAGATGAACAAATACATGAGCTTAACATAAAAGATATAATTGGGTTTGCTAAAGCTTCTGGGAGGTTCAAAGAGGTGGAACTGTCAGTGCAGAGGTAAAACTCATGCGCTGTTATGGGGAATTGGGTGAAATGGTCCCTAAAAGTGGACCAATCACCCGCCTGTGCCTGATGGGCGTCCCCTCGAAAGATAGATAGATAGAGCATTTACCTATAACTATGATCGGCTACAAACAGTTATTTTTTCCAAAAACGTCACGTTAGGCTGTTTTTAATATCGTGCGGATTTCATCACGCACGCAGGATTGCCCCGTATGCGTGACACCCGCAAGTGTCTTTTCCATACAAGTATTTATTGTAATAAGTATTAAAAACAGCCTTAAGGAGTTTTTGTTATTTATCTACTTCGGCAAGTACAGTCAAGAGCAGGTCACGCTTTACACTGCCAGTTTAAGCTGAGCTCTGATTCATTGGCGCGCACCTTACAATGCAGGGCCGGTCCAAAGTCCAAAGCGTCACGCTTGACGTGCTCTTGAGTGTACCGCAAAACCGCACCCACCGCGCTATCAAAATGCGATATACATTGCTGGTTCCGTGTTTTACGCTGTTCTTATTGTTTTTTATAGCAAAACAGTGTATTCGAATAAATAATTTCATTTTAAAGCATTAAATATCAAAAAACATTAATACAATTAGAAAATTTTCCTGAGGAAATTAATTCAGGGTTTTATATTTTGCTAAGCTGTCCTGTCCCTTACATCCTTAATACTTAGACTATAGCTGAGCACCGTGTAATAGGTAGGTACAGAGGCCAGCGCATCAGGTTACTCCATTTTCATTGCAAAACCGCTCTTATCACACAATACAGAGTGCACGCGTGTGGTAACCTGAGTTGTGGCCGTCCGTACTTAGATTAGCTAAGTAAGTACAATAAATAAATTAGCAAACAAAAGAGGTTTCACCAGTAATTTTTGCGGAAAGAAAAATATTCGGCGCGAATTGGACTTGAACCCACGACCCCAGGATTAGATCTCCTAGTGCTCTAACCAACTGAGCTATCGTGCCTTCAAGTCAAGCAGCACAATGTATATGCTTAGTAAGGAAATAAGAAGTTTCGCCACTTTGTTATTTGTTATTCTTGAAGAAAAATAAAATACTTAACTTACTAAAAGACTAGTAAAAATAAAAATGACTTACTTATTAAACAACGGGAATACATATCCGATAGTGAAGAGCACGGTAAGGATACGGATGGCCCATAGTGCTACATCGATCTTATTAGCAATGACGTGGGCCTTTAGAGCGGGGAAGCCCTTCGGAGGGCCTGTGTCGCCAGATGGAGCATGTGTGTCGGTCATTTTCTGGGGGCAAAGAAATAAATAGATAAACGGTACACACTCAAAGGCTCAAACTAAGGTTTCCTCTTATGTAGTGAGTCCCTTTGAACACACACAAAGACAGACATGAACACTCATGACCCGAGAACAAACATCTGCTTTTTACACAAATATTTGCCCCTACTGGAAATTAATTAAAATTAAAACATATACATGAAGTACCAGTGGCAGTATAATCTTAAATCAACGGTTGAACTGTAATTTTAGCTGTACAATGAAGGAATTTACATAAATACATACAAATTCAATAATTAGTATTTTTTTTAAGTACCAAGTTGCAAAGGCAGGTAAAAACAATTCAATACTCAGTTTTCTAGTTTGTACTAATATTATAAAGAGGAAAGATTCAAATGTTTATTTGTTTGTTTGCCAATGCAAACAATAATTTCAGAGCCTATAGGCTCTGGCCTATTCAATAATAGGCTAGAAAGCTACTGGACCGATTTAAATTCTTTCACCATTAGAATCCTGCATTATCCGTGCTGAACATAGGGTACATGATTTTCCCGAATTCCCACGGGAACGAAGTCCCGGTCGGAAAGGTAGTAAATAATAAATGTATGAAGGAAGCGTGGACTGTAGTAATGTGGTGATCGCTGGTGGATACTGGAGATACTCATAATTGAAAGATTGAATCTTTTCACTGAATAACTGTATAGGTATTTTACTGTGTAGAAAATTACAATATTCAGCAAAAAGAATATTCAGTGAAAAGTCTATTGTTTCTTTCACAAAGGCACCCGAATTAAAGACATTAATAGTATTACTAATTTAAATTCTAATTCAGGTCAGGCTATTTGTTTTTCTCTAGCTGGTCTTAAAAATTGTTCCTTCTAAAATATGCTTTCATATTTAATTCAACATTTAGACTTATATTATGCTTTATTGAGATAGTGGTAAGTAATCCATTAATGTAAATAAAATTAGTCACTTCGAAGTACTAGTGAAAGTATAATGAGTTTTCGACCATAATTGCTTTAATATAACTGTGCTAATGTGTTATGAGCACCATTCTGCCACATATAAGAAAGTAAATTTCACTTTTCCTTACAAGTAGGTCAAGAGAATGCCATAGTTATTTAAAAGTTATATAAATTATTGAAAATCAATCAAAACAATGAACCTTTAATCTATATAACTTAGAATATTGTAGTAGACTAAAATGCCAAGGTAATAAACTGATAAAATGCTTGATAGCGGGTGATAAAAGCATGCCTGTCTATAGTTAAGATAAGGCATAAGTTTTTGGAATACAATTTATAATAAATAGACTTTCTGGTAAAGCTTGGCTGTAATTTATTTAACTTATTGCTAAATTCCTTAAAAATAGGTAGATAATATTAGGTCACAGAAAATACTTACCTACTTAAAAAACGATCGAAATTAAAGGTTAAAAACTATATCTTTACAATTTAAGTTTACTAAACTAAGAAAACCTCTTATATATAAAAATTAACATAAGACGATTATCAAGGACTTATATCGAGGAAAAACTAGTTTCATGTCGTCAGATAATAAAAAAAATCATCTTTACCACGACGACACACATAAATCCTTACCTAATTGCGTATCATTAATAGGAGTATCTAATATAACGTAATATACTTACATTTTATATAAATTAACTAGTAACAAATCGAAGAATATAATAATTTTATAGTAATTTTACGAATTACTCACGAGAACAAGATCGACATGATATTTTTTTTTACCCGATGACAAAAGAATGACATGACATGTCATGTTGTGCATGTCATTCGAATACTAGGTGTAGCTCAGGCCAGCAGACCCACGGAATTTAAACAATGAATTTAGGTATTCTATGTATGCCAATATACAGTGCCTTCCTAGTGCCTATTGATGCCAAAAGAACCATATCTAGTGCCATCATAGTTTAAGAAATATAGGTCGTTGTTTGTGGGTCTGCTGGACGGATATCAGCCCAGCAGACCCACCTCTCGTACACGGAAACGGCTAAAGTTAGAGACATGGTTCTAGTTCTAAGCTTTAATGCTTTACTTGGTGCCACCGAGAAAAAAGTTTCAAACCTAGTGCTTCAAGCGTTTCGGAGCTATAAAACGATCTTGGTGTGCCTGCTGGGCGGAGGTTCAACGCAGCAGACCCACCTCTCGTACACGGAAACGGCTAAAGTTAGAGACATGGTTCTAGTTCTAAGCTTTAATGCTTTACTTGGTGCCATCGAGAAAAAAGTTTCAAACCTAGTGCTTCAAGCGTTTCGGAGCTATAAAACGATCTTGGTGTGCCTGCTGGGCGGAGGTTCAACGCAGCAGACCCACTTCTCGTACACGGAAACGGCTAAAGTTAGAGACATGGTTCTAGTTCTAAGCTTTAATGCTTTACTTGGTGCCATCGAGAAAAAAGTTTCAAACCTAGTGCTTCAAGCGTTTCGGAGCTATAAAACGATCTTGGTGTGCCTGCTGGGCGGAGGTTCAACGCAGCAGACCCAACACGATAGCTCCATAACTAGAAGGTAATTGGTATGAAATCTCATATCAACGTTTAGTGTGTAATTAGTGCCTTAGCTTAACATAAAAATATCTGTTTAATTTGACTTCCAAACATAACAAATAGCCTCTGAAAGTTCTCCATACATTTTAACAACCGAGGTACGGTCACGCTCAAAACTCAATTTATTAGGTTACATATGCCAACATATTTTTTGAATGGGGTAATAAACTGCCAATTTCTCACTTCAGATGTCGCCTCTGTTGACTGATCCTAAAATTTTACGTGTAGCTGTCATTCTCCATATTAGTTTCGTAAAAAAACAATTAATTTATAGTAAATTAATGAATTTTGACAATTTGCACAGCTATTAACTGCAAAAATACGGTGTACATGTATTCCCCAAAGATCCAAAAAAAAAGTTTAAAAAAAGTAGCTTTTCTTTTACTCAACTCTTCTTTCAATTGAAGTACACATCTTTGTAATTTGACTTTAATTTGAGTAATTATTTCCGCAAAAAAAATAAAAAACACTTGCTCGCAATCTAAATAAAATGACAGCGCCGCAGCTTGACACGGAACAGTCAACAATGCTGCCACCTCTAAAGAGCTTTTAGTTTATAACCTCATTCGTAATCGTTCATGTATCCTAATAGTAATTAACTACATACCTATTATATAGATATACCAACTTATTTTGTAAAAAGGTAAAAGGCGACTAGGCAATAAATTTAAAAAAAAAATGGGCTACGCATCTGCATGTTGCTTTCCCAAACCAATAGATGGCGCTACTGTTTTATGATGCGTTGTCTCACAATAAGATTGTTAATGTATTTAAGACTATGCGCGGCCTATGCGCTAATGAAGGGTAGATGACTTTCAGCACTTGACTATGGTTTAGGTAAATCGTCAGATGGCTTAACAACGCGAGCTTCCGGGTTCGAATCCCGATCGTGTCAAAAATGTTTCACCACTTTTTTTGGATAATAATAAGAAAACACTATAGTTTAGGATTTTAAAGATTTTTTCAAAAAAATTATACATTTTAACGCGGGTTCTCATCACTTTTTATATGCTTAGTTGAGGTGATATATGTACACAAATCGTGGTAAGAACCAGCGTTAAATTATATAAAAATTGTAAATTTAAACCTGTTTTGAAACTTTCTTTTCTATTTATGATGTGATAATTATCAGTTGAAATTAAAATCTGTATGTTTAGTGAACATTAGTTATGAGACATTAATTAGTGAGTAATTAAATACCGTTTGAAAGGTTATCATTTATTTATAACAATCAACGTCGGTAGTATAAAATATAAAAATACATAAAATCATAAAATAACTTTTTATTGGGTCATTCTCGTCGATATCATTTTACTTGTGGCCTTTAGCGTTCCTTCAGATGTACAGGAACTTGTATATTTGAATTTAAAAAGCCACTTTAAGTTCATATGCTTACTTGCTTTTCTTTTTATGTTAAAAAAAACCACAAAGAGAACTTAGCTAGCGATGAGTAAGACCCATTTAGTAAAAAATACCATTGGTAGCATAAATTGTTATCACAAGTTGTAGGACTACATAATTCTAAAAAAAATATCTAAGGCCCGTGTTCACCAAAAATATAACTAACGGTTAAACGGCGGTTAGAAGCTAATCAGAAAAAATGTCAAAAAACAAAATGGTAAAATGACAAAATGGTAATTCCCAATTCGAAACGCCGTCGCGTCGTCGGCGCAGCGGCACAGTGCGGTGGCGCGGTGACAGTGCGGGGCAATGCGCCATCTATGATTTTCTGATAGAAGTTTTTCGTACCTAAATTTTGAAATTCACACGCATTCTTGTCGAAAAACTCTACTTAGATTATTTGAATTCTTCGTTATATTTTTTTTTTCGTATAATCTATTCGTTTAGCAATAAAAAACCAAAAATAAATCAAGAGTAAAAATGTTTTTTTGATTAAAATGCTTTTCTTTAAATGCTCTAAAATACAGTCTCTAAGGACAAAAATAAACATAAAATAAACCAAACTCATAATTACATAATTTATATGCTATTAACTTACCCATTAAAAAAACATTTTTCAACTCTTAAATTTTTTAGTCCCAATCTTATGCACAGTCACATAGTACCGAGATATATTTGTATTCTGAATATAAGTTAAGACGATAACGCACACCTAATAAAACCTGAAGATATATTTTTATCATATATCAAAATTAAAATACGTAATTTTTGATTTAGGTACTTAGCGCTTAAACTGTGCTAATAACTAATAAACCCCGCACGCAGGCAAGGGGGAAGACTTAGTAAGTACATAAAAGGTCACTTGGTGGACAAAAATCACCTTTACGAACATTGAAAATAAAATACAAGCTTGTAAAAAAGACATTTAATCCATATTGTATCAACAATTACGTAAAAACTATTGATTATGTACGCGACTGTATTCATTTTGAAATGTATGCAGAACTTTCAGAGGCTATTTGTTATGTTTGGAAGTCGAATTAAACAGATATTTTTATGTTAAGCTAAGGCACTAATTACACACTAAACGTTGATATGAGATTTCATACCAATTACCTTCTAGTTATGGAGCTATCGTGTTGGGTCTGCTGCGTTGAACCTCCGCCCAGCAGGCACACCAAGATCGTTTTATAGCTCCGAAACGCTTGAAGCACTAGGTTTGAAACTTTTTTCTCGATGGCACCAAGTAAAGCATTAAAGCTTAGAACTAGAACCATGTCTCTAACTTTAGCCGTTTCCGTGTACGAGAGGTGGGTCTGCTGCGTTGAACCTCCGCCCAGCAGGCACACCAAGATCGTTTTATAGCTCCGAAACGCTTGAAGCACTAGGTTTGAAACTTTTTTCTCGATGGCACCAAGTAAAGCATTAAAGCTTAGAACTAGAACCATGTCTCTAACTTTAGCCGTTTCCGTGTACGAGAGGTGGGTCTGCTGCGTTGAACCTCCGCCCAGCAGGCACACCAAGATCGTTTTATAGCTCCGAAACGCTTGAAGCACTAGGTTTGAAACTTTTTTCTCGATGGCACCAAGTAAAGCATTAAAGCTTAGAACTAGAACCATGTCTCTAACTTTAGCCGTTTCCGTGTACGAGAGGTTGGTCTGCTGGGCTGATATCCGTCCAGCAGACCCACAAACAACGACCTATATTTCTTAAACTATGATGGCACTATATATGGTTCTTTTGGCATCAATAGGCACTAGGAAGGCACTGTATATTGGCATACATAGAATACCTAAATTCATTGTTTAAATTCCGTGGGTCTGCTGGCCTGAGCTACACGAATACTAGTGATGCATAAAAACCGGTATTACATTACCAAACTAACCGACTCTATACTGAACCAATGCCAAAACTTGTCTATGATTACTTTCGGCCAAAATATTTTTATCCAAGCTGTTAAAAATGGTTTTAAGAAAGTTATTGAAGCCCTCCTCCCTCCGGCCCTGCTTCTTCCTTCCGTCCATAGATTATACACTTATATTGTCGTCAATTTTTTTTTGTTTACTACGTTTGATTTGATGGCGGCGGGCGGCCGGCGTGCGTGCACTTTACAAAAAATGTTCAGTCTCTTCAGAAAGTTGGGACTTTCTTTAATTTGACTTTCTTAATTGATTTCCTTGAATTGTTTCTCATCTCGTATGCTTAATTTTCTAACTACCTAGATAGACACTTACTAATTTTACCACGAAGATACCTACCGCCAGATATTTAGCCACAATTAAAACGCAGTGATTATATGCTCAGTGGCCACAATGGCTGGAAGTTACTGGCAAATAGACTGTGCAGACCTAAAACAACGATTTACATACCTTTTCAAGGAAAAATTATGGACCGATTGTGAATTCCGAGTCGGCGAAGTGACAATAAAAGCGCACCGACTTATTTTGGCTATGTCCTCTAGTGTTTTTGCTGATATGTTTTACGGAGAAAACGCAGTTCAAGAAACTGTGGTCATTAATAACGTGCGTCCTGAGGTCTTCAATGTTCTTTTAGAGTAAGTTACCTAATTTAAAGTTTTTATGCATGACCTTGGAAGTTTTTAGGTAAGTATGTCAAAGTCATGAAAGGAGACATTCTTCTATAAAAGAAACCCTTAATTATCTGTGGTGTTTTTCCCGTACATATTCAAATTCAGGTCAGAGTCATCTGGGTCGCTGGGTCATGTTAGGGGCGGTTTGTCATCTGGTTCTATTCATAACCATGGCATGAACCACTATTCCATTTATCCACAGATTCACGCCCATGCATGTGTTTCTACAACTAGTAGATGCTATATTTGACATACTTTGTAGGTACTGTAGCACCTATTCCGGGGGCAAGGAATGAAATATGTAGCTCTTCTACTAGGTGCTATATTTCCAAATAATTACTGGCACTTCTATTACACTTGTTGTTTATTGTGAATGTATACACAGTTATTTATTATTATATAACGCTTAGGAAAGTGCTATTTGCACGCCTATGATCGCATACAAGAACTTATTCCGCGAGCTCTCTACAAGGAATGGGGGAAGACCCGATCTTCAATCATTTCGAATGCTGACATCGAATACCATTTCAAACCTTTTAAAATAATCTTCTTCGAAATGACTGAATGAGAAAGAAGTTGCATTATGCCAGATCCTCCATGAAGGTCTGCATACCACAGTACTGTATTGTAAAATCCTTTATTGTACATTAAACTAAACCAGTGTTATACTTAAATACATATTGAAATCATCAGTGTTATAAATATTAAAAAAATTCAAGTACAGTCAACAGCACATCAGGTTACCCAAAACTTAAATTTCCCCAATGGATAGTAAACTCTAATTCTCGGAGATAAAATTGAAAATCGTTTAAAGAAATTTGACAGTTTTGGATAGCATGATGTGCTGTTGACCCTGTACAAAAGCGGACTTATCCCACAAGGGGATCTCTTCCAGTCAAATAATGAGAGAGCTAGAGGAATCTATTATAAGAAGGGGAGTCAATGCCTCAAAGTAAGCCAGTCTTCACCAAGCTGGTCTAAGTTGGTGGATATGATATGTCCTCAATTCTGATAACTTTCTATTTTATTTTTATTATAAGATGGGTTAACTCTTGACCTCAATCTTGACCATAAGGTCAAATATGAGGTTGACAATGGAGCAAGTTAACCCAGAAAATGCCTATAAAGGCACTGGTACTCCTACGCACCGACGGAACACAGCAAGCTGTTTGGCGTCGGACTTCGGTAGGAGGGTGGTCGCGAACCAGACGGCCTTTTACAGAGCCTACCAAACCGCATGAGACCACAGGCCGACACCTCAGATTAAGAAAAAAATGAAGTGTCATTGCCTGGGATGGGTTACTAGGAGGCAGGTCTCATTTGTGTTTCCTTAGTCGCCTCTTACGATACCCTCGGAAAGAGATGGGGTGGTGATGTTCTCAACCGATCACCACACGGTTAAATTATATGAATTATAATTTCCAGGTACATTTATTCAGATGAATTAACCATAACTTCGTGTAAAGATGCATTGGATGTTTACCTCAAAGCCTTAGATCTGCGGTTACACGTGGCCAACCAGAAGTGTTCCGATTACTTACGAGTTAATTTGGCCCCTGAAAACGTTGGCATCGTCTACCAAATGGCCTCTGAAAGGGGTATTGAAGATTTACAGAAGGCCACAGAGGATGTAAGCTGCATTCCAATTTTGTACCTATATACATAGTTTATTTTTATATTTCTTTCTTTTGTTAAATCTGTAACCACTGGAGTTGGTGTTCATTACATGTAGAATAGAACAGAAAAAACTTAGAGACAAAATATTTATTCAATAGGACATTCAGGATGCCACCTAAAACAAGTCAAGATTACATGAAATACATACAAACATACACTAAAGGATTTGAATACATACATACGCATTCGTTCTTTTGATTTTACTGACTCTGCCTATTCACAAAAGTGCAGTCTTCCCCAGGGAAGAAGAGAAGTCGTCATTTCCTAGGACTATGTCAAACTGAATAACATTATGTTCTTTGTGTCTATTCTCATTTGACAGTAGTGTAGGTTATATCAATAAAGACTGCAAACTGATTAAAGTAAATCATGAAATATAACAAACTAGCTTTCCACCCGGGACTTCGTTCTCGTGGGAATTTGGGAAAATTATGTAGCCTGTGGGTGTCAGCTACCTCCATACCAAATTTTATCAAAATTGGTCCAGCCGTTTGAGCATGAAAGATGTATGGATGTTTGTTAATCTTATATAGAAACTTTCGCTTTTATAATTTTAGGATTTCTCGTAATTATAATTAAGCTTCTTGACCCAAGCTCAGCTTCAAATAAGCAAAACTGGACAAATTGTAAAATCTAACCACTTTTTAAAATTTCCAGATATTCCGCAACAAAACTTATGAAATCTTACGCCATCCAAATTTCTATGAAATTAGTTTGGATTTATTAAAAAAGTTGTTCTCTTTGGAACCATTGCACATAGTCAGCGAACTTGATTTGTATAGAGGTCTTGTTAAATACGCAATGCATCGAGAGGAAAATGTTATTGCTAATACGAGGAATCTGAAAAGGATGGAAGAAACAGACCATGTAAGTGAAGAGATTGATTAATAATAATAATAAGCCTTTATTCAGACAATAACATACAGTAACAAATTATTTAAGTATTTATTTATTTTTTTACTGTATGTCTGAGTGCCAATTGGAGACCAACCATAAATTACGTCACACTTTCATGAATTTTGCTCCCTCCTTGTCACAGCTGGTCACATTTGTAAGAGACCCCCCTCCCTAGCGTGACGTCACATATTTTGCATATTTTTAATTTTTTGGAATTTTCTAATAAAAGCAGTACTTTTAGTTGTTATTTTTTTGGGAATCCAGTGCTTGGGACTTGGGACTGAGGAGGTTAAGTTTGTCGTAATAGTTAACGCGTTTTGATACTCATAACACATTTTGAAATGTGACGTCACGAATTACGTCACACGCTAAGGGGAGGGGAGGGGGTCGACAAAGTGTGACATTGTGTGACACCCCACATTTTCACACAATGTCACACTTTGTCGACCCCCTCCCCTCCCCTTAGCGTGTGATGTAATTTATCGATGGTCCCTTGGCAAAGACCTCCAACCTTTTCCACTCCTTTCTGTCTCTTGCCACTCTGTACCAAGTTGTACCTGTTATGACTTACATCGCCTTCCCATCTTTTAAATAGAGAGATAGACAATCTCTCTTCCTACTACCCCATCTTACTTATAATATGATTTTTTTTTTAATTAAAATAAAATAAAAACTAAAGTTGTTAAATAAAATGGAAATAATACAAGTCAAATCGATTTAAGCCAAATGATATAAAATATCCCTGTAATCTCTGATGGGGTAGGCAGAACATCGGTGGTTCTAGAACCACTAGATGCCACGTTTGACACGAATTGTGAACAGATGGAACGAGTTGTATAATGGTAAGAGGAGGTCAGCCTTTCGCCAATTATACATCAAAACCCTCGCATCCCTCTTACAGACTTTTACTGTATACCTGGGAAGAGTAGGTAGCTGGCACATTCTAAGTTATTCTTTCACTCCCCAGTCCAGCATGGAAGAAAAAGCAAAATGATGTAACTGCAATAAATAAATAAATTAAATTAAACGAAGTAAAATAATACAATCATTACAAGTAATAATAATGATAACTATAAAATTCAGCAAAATGTGATAATGATACTGTAAAATTGTAAACAGTTTCAAATTATGTAAATAATTTCAAATAAAAATTTAATGTAATGTCATGCAAAAATTTTAACAATTTAAAATCTTACTGAATAATTAATTTGTTACCTAATTAATGATTTTCACACAAGTACTCAAGTATTTTTTTTCTTAAATGTCGCATATGAGTCAGAGAAAACATCCAAATCCAAGATCAGTCCATTAAGCTCATTATAAGTTCTAGAGATACGCGCAATAGGAGCATTAACACCACAATTAATACCGAGATTTGTGCGTGAAATCTGGCATGAAAAGATTCTCGTAATAGCCAGCCTTGGATACCGGGATCTTGGGTTCCATTGGGTAACTTTCTTGCTCCATTTTTCTTTTTTTTCTCTTATCATAGGTCCAGCCCACCAAGAGTTTGATTAAACATTATTAAAGTCAATTATGAAGTGCCGTGCCTTAACATTTTTTTCTATGTCACAGAAACAAATTCTCAACTTTCCAGAGATGCTTTACGCCTCACAGTGAAGTTATAAAGGAGTGTCAGTTTGAGCTGATTTCAGACCCTTTCTGGTTTGTTCTTCCTCGTTTTAGCATGTTGTTTTAATCAAATAATCTGGTTTATTTTGGTTCGCAATTCGCAAGTGACAAAGATACGTGCAGAAATCACGCACGCACGCTCACATTCGTACGCGCACGCACTCATCAACTCACGCACGCTTGCACTCATGTACGGAAGCTTGCTCGCCCTCACATTTACCAACCACGCACACTCGCATTCATTTAGGCTCGCAATCACGCATGCTCGTGCTCGCGTTTACATACAAATGCGCAGAAACTCGGTCGCAGTCATGCACGCTCGAACTTACCTATATATGAATACTGATCATAATTTAGGCTCTCAGTCACGCAAGCAACCTCGCATGCGTACACGTGGACTTGAACTTACGTACGCGCGCTCTCATGTACGGTAGCTCGCACGACCAATCACGCACGCTCTCAATCATTTAGGCTCACGTATGCTCGCGCTCGTATTTTCGTACAAATGACTAAAACTATTGCAGGCACGCCCTCGTACTTACCTACGTACGAATATTCGCAATCACGCACATTCAACATAATTTAGGCTCTCATTCACGCACGCAGGCCTTAAAGTATTGATTGCCTCTTCCTCTCACTATCAAAAGTATAAATTAAGAGTCTGAGTCGCGTTCTGTAACACGGACCTTAGACTTGCAATAACGCATGCTCACATTCACGTATGAATACTCGCAATCAAGCAATTCTCAATAAAGTAAAATGTACACTCAGCGCCTCGTGTCGGAAATCTTTAAACGAAATTAAATTGTGTTAGTATACAGTGATTAAAATCTACATTATATTATCAACCCGTGTATAGCCGCTTGACCGCGAGCCGCTTCCGCGTTTTCTGTAAATCGTACTTACGAGTAACTCAGGCTCGCAGACTCGCAAGCAAGCCCTCTAACACGCACGCACGCAAGCCCTTTCACACGCACGCACGCAAGCCCTCTCACACGCATTCGTACGCTTGCATTTCTTACGTTTGCATATTCATGCCCGCACATGTGCTTAAGTTCACACTCAATAACGCCCCGTACACGTGCTCGCTCGCACTAACTCAACATGTACGACGGCCGCAACTCAGATTACCACACGCGTGCACTCTGTGTTGTTGTGTTATCACAACTTATGAGCGGTTTTGCAGCTCTTATGAGAGCGGTTTTGAAATGAAAATGGAGTAACCTGATGCGCTGGCTTCTGTACGTACGCAGGACTGATAAACTAACTATAAGGAATCCTTTTCAGCAGTTATCAGAACCTGTGGAGGATCAAATCCCTACAAAAAAGTCCCGCAAGTCGATACAAGAGGAGGAAGATGGCGGGAGCGGTGATAATATGGTAAGCAAGTAATCCATTAGATCCCACTTGGGCTAATTTTATTTTTTAACTCGACGGCCCATACTAAGGCTTTCCCTTGTGGAACAAAAATAGAACGCGCAATAAGCTCTTCTGTCACTTTTTTGGGTCTTGGCGGAAGATCAGCGCTGTGGGAAATCCAAAGTGGTTTACCCACAGTACGTATGCTGAGTCAGCGCCCTTTCACTGCCTTACTTATTGTTTAATTGTAGTTTTACGTTTACTTAATACTTAGTTATAAGATTATTATTATTGTTGACAATGATTGTAATAGCAGTGAATAAAGTTTTTATCTATCTATCTATCTATCTATCTAACATTTCCGAGAACATTTGCTTTTTACTCAAATAATTTCCCAGATTGGTATTCGAACCCAGGACCCGTCGTCTTCGGATCGAGATATACAAGGTGTTTAAAAAAAACCCAAAAAATAATAATAATTCAAAATTAATTAAAATTAAGCTTATATTAATTATATGAAACTTTCATATTTGTAAATGTCAAACCGTGCAACTGATTACTAGAGTTGCGACCTTGCGACAATTTAACTTTTAAAATTAAATTTTGGAAATTCTTTTTTTTTGTTTTTTTTTTTAAACACTTTGTATACATACTTATCTCACGAGTACAGGTCACATTCGTGCTTAAAAATTAACTATTAAAACAATAAATAAATAATAACGTTTTCCACACCGAAGTTTTTCACGTTTTCCAAATTACATTTATGCTGTCTTTTTTCTTTCTTATTCGATTATACAGGGTGTCCCAGAAAATGTGAATCAAATTGTAACGGGAGATTCCTTAGGTAATTAAAGGACCTTCCAAGGAATCTCCAGTTTCTCCATATTTCAATCAGTGCTTCCCAAACTTTTCCTGCAGCTCGAACATGATGCTCGACAAACTCGCGCGACGCGTCACTCGGCTGACGCTGAAACTTCACTTTAATTGCGCGAAAGCCCCGCGCAAAGGCTTGCTCGCCCTCCGGGGTTGTCAATATTGACATTTTGACATAAGATCGCAGCGTTTTCCGCGCGCTAACACATCATGCTCGAGCTGCTGTTTAGCCTCTTTATCTGCCCCACAGAAACTGAATCAGGAAACTAATTTAGAAAAACTAGAGTCAACAAAGGCGAATAATTGTGGCGAGCGAAGACCATCAACCGCTGATAGTTTAGAAGAAGCATCATCAACCATATCGGATTCTCTGCATGAAGGATCCCATGAAGAAACGAATCAAGATTTCCCCGTGGGTAAGTACTTCAAGACCTAGGCGTTGAAGCTTAGAATACCAAAAGGGCTAAATGACAATGTAATTCATACTTTTTTTTGATGGTTCCACTTGTTTATTTTATATTTTTATGCGACCGGTTTCGATTAAGTACAAACGGCTTTACATGTAAACATGGACGTCGCCCTTAGGGGTCATCCATATATTACATCACAGCGTATGGGGGAGGGGGGTCATACCAAACGTGACCATACATGTTAAAGGGATACCAAAAAAGCCGGAAATAGGGGAGGGGTTCAAAAACTCGAAATTTTGCGTGACGTAATATGTGGACGGCCTCGTATGCTTTTTGTAATAGCGTCGGCTTTCTGTACATCATCTTACTGCTGTCTGCACATCATCTTCAGACGTGCCCTTAGTTTATTTACCCATAAGGAAGTGGAACTAGTGTAAAAATTACTTCTTTCATTGCTAAATGTCAAATGCGGAAAAAATATCCAGAAACAAAACTACAAAAGAGCAAATAATATTTACAAATAATATTTACAAATAATATTTACAAATAATATTTGCTAATAATATTTGCAAATTGCCAAAAGCGCCTTTATTAAATCGTTTTTGTTATTTATTTGTTTCAATAAGGTCTTGTTTCGGTAATAAATAGGCATTGTCTAGGTGAGCTTGCTACATCTTCGCCCCTGGAGAGGTATTTTTGATATATTAGAATTCCAATTCGCATACGAATTGACAATATTTGTATGCGATCTCATGCGCATCTTGTCAATCATTTCAAAAATACGTCTCCTGAGCTAGATTGTTGTACGTAAACTTTACGAAAAATTTTTGTACGTAAACTTTATGAAAATTTACAGACCCGTATTTTTTGTTTTATATCGTTTCATATAAAAATTTCAAGCTAGATCGTCTGAAGCATGAAAATAAATCAAAATTTTTGTATGGAAAAAAAATATATAGTCCAACTGACTTGAACTTGGTAATAGTACTCTTTAACACAATTTGTGACACCCGTATTTCTGCGTTTTATGAAATTCATCCTCTAAGACGTTAAAAAGGGGTATCAAAATCTGAAAATTTTTGAAAAAATATTTTTTTTCCTCCTTATTTACGTTCTATCTATCAACCAACGTTACTCACACCGTAAAAGCGTACTGATTAAAAAGTATAAAAAAAGAGTTCATCTATCTAAACTACGTAAATTTTTTATCACCTACATACAGATTACAGCAACAAAGAAGAATATCGGGAAATCCTCAAAAAAATCCGCTTACTTACAGTAAGTGCGGTGGAGTTTGCCAATTGCAGGGAGTTGGGTGTGCTACTCAACGAATCAGAGCGGTTAGCTGTACTTATGAATATAATATCTTTATATTCTAACTATCAAATGCCGGAAGGACTTTCGACCACTTACGTTCCAAGGAGTAAGGTAAATTACCATACAATATACTTTATTGCGGTGATAACCCAGTTGGTAATGAGCCGGACTTTTGATCCGAAGGTCGCGGGTTCAAATCCTGATGCAGGCCTGTACCACTGAATTCGTCTTTTCGGATTTATGTACGGATTTCTAATTATCACTTGCTCAACGGTGAAGGAAAACATCGTGAGGAAAACCGTCTAAGAAAATTAGTTTTCGAAAGACGAGCGGTCCACCAACCCGCATTGGGCCAGCGTGGTGGACTATGGCCTAAATCCCCTTCGTGTTTTTTACCATATTTTTATATAATTTTCACCCCTGAAAAAAGGAGGTGTTTTTGTGTTTGTCTGTGGCACCGTAGCTCCTATACGAATGGACCCGTTTCGATGCAGTTTTTTTGTTTTAAAGCTGACATAATCGAGATTATTCATAACTGTATTTGATCAAAATCGGTTCAGCGGTAAAAAAGTTTTATACAAAAAAAGGATTATACAAAAATTTTAATTTTAGAGATATTTGGGAATGTGAAATCCGATCGACACAAGGGAAAATCTTAGTGTATGCCTTTGAGTGTGTAGCGTTTATTATTATTATTATTATGTGTGTGTGTGTCTTATGAACCATAGCATTCCACCCGGGAGTTTTTTCTCGTGGGAATTCGGGAAAATTATGTAGCCTATGTTACTCAGGGACAATGTAATTTTTCAAATCGGTCGTTTCGGAGCCTATTCAATGCAAACAAACAAACATCAAATCTTTTCTCTTTATAATATTAGTGTAAATAATCTCGGGCAATTAAGAGTCTCAGTGTTTTTTCCGGCGTCAATTTGAAATTTTGGTATAGGTATATCAGGAACAACAAAAACTTGGTCCGTACATTTTGATTTTTGTGATATTTTTAGTAGACAAAAAAATATTTGAGACTAAAAGTCAGCATTTTTCGACAAAAAAATTCTCAACATTTAAGAGGTGACTGTTGAAAAACTAAAAACAATTTTGGAAAAAACAAAACGCACGAACCTCGTTTACACGCTTACAAAAACGTACGATTTAATTAAGTATTTGGGGTGGGAATTCATTGACGCCTATACTCATAATTTTGGAAATAAAACTCGCCATTTCGCCGGAAAGCTGCAATTGTCCCTTTCGCACAAGTCTGAGGCGGGTGGTCGACATCGAGACAGCATGAAAAACAACTGAGACGCTCCTCTTAATATTATTTCCTGATTTTTCAGATCACATTAGAAGAAAGACAAAGACTGGCCACAGTTTTTCGGTCTTCAATCCAAAACATCAGGAATTTCTCCGATTACAGTTCTCCATTCTTTTACTTACGCAACTTGGCTTGGTGCGTCCTGATCCATAGAAAACAATCTCGAGCTATTTTAGTGGTAGTTACTTGTATTCTCGATAAACAATCAGGCCTGCCAGAATGGCTTAAGTCCACTAAAGTGAAATTGAGGTTCACAAGCCATCAAACCGCAGTGAAACACTTACAGAAGATTCCTATGACATTCAGGTAAGGAGAACTTTTATTTATTTTACTTTTAGGAAAATTTACAGCTGTAACCAGTGGTGTAACCACGGAATAGACTAAAAGAGGTTGGAAAGGAAATCGTTTGCCATTTGTACTAGAACCAGTGTTGCCGCTTTTTCGCCCACTCCTGACTCCACTACATACACATAAATAATAGGAACGCTTAATTACACACACAATAGTACATTATGCTACAAGTGTGCTAAATTGGATATTACATTAGAGGCGAGTTTAGGGCCCGAGCCGAAGGCGAGGGCTCAACGGAGCCGAGAATGTAATATCCAATGCGCACGCGTGTCATACGACGTTTTTCAACACATTTGCGAGGAAATAAAGAAATAAAAACTTTCCTTTGATATTGACGGCAACAAGATATCACTTGCATGTTGCGCCTCGGAAAGTATTTCTGGCGGTGTACCCACGTAGGTTTCCTGTTCTGCACTTGAAGAAGACATTTTTTGTGTTGTATTTCTGACAATAATAACAATCTGATGAATACAAATGCCTTTTGTGAAAACCAAGTGAAAACATCTGAAAAGAGGCGCGATTGTTTTTTCTTTTTTCGCTCGCAAAATGAGATTCACATTGACAAGCATGCCATACAGCCAAATAATAAAAAAATACTTAACTATGTATTTTCACGTTTTAGCATAAATGATAATTTTCTGTTAAATTTAAATGATTTAGTGGAATTAAGATGCAGCGGGGCAATCCCAACTACGGGAAATTCCAACTAACCGAATAATTTCCATGTTTTACCCGATGTGTGATAACGCCATCTATAAAACATATGAAACATCTTTTACGCTATCTGTACATAGATGGCGTTATCACCTATCGTGTAAAACATGGAAATTATTTCGGTTTAGTTGGAATTTCCCGTAGTTGGGATTGCCCCGCTACACCTTATATTTTTATTTACTAATAGTTTAATATTTACACTTTATTTCAAATATAAAATAAGATCTGATCTCTTTGCTGAAATTTAGAAGAAAAAAAACCATTACGTACTAGTGCTTTATTTTTATTACTCACGGGCTGGGTAATACGTATCATTATGAACCTTAAAACAATGACATAAGACCCACTTTATGAGCAAATATGTTGAAAATAAGCATTTCACACTTCGATCACGCGTCTGCTATTGGTTCGCACTAACTCCGAGCGGCGAGTAAGGGCTCGCTCGCGAAGTGGCCAAGTAACGACAACGTCGCCCCCAAACGTGATACATTGCGCGCAATCAATGTGTTTACAGTGGGTGCTTACGTACTTTAACACCAATGTATATTTTTTGGATCTAATTTGCAATAATACCATTATTCTAAGTAAAGTTTAATAGTGAAACCAGCCACGAAGAAACTTTAAGATTTGTAGTTAAAAAAACTAACTGTTAATCGATATTTCTAGCTTACCGGTGATAAGAAATTGATCCATTCTTGAGTTTTGCTGTCGTGTCACGGTTTCTGCAAGTTATGATAGCACAGGTTGGCATTTTTAGCAATTTTGACTGCTTGTTTACCCAATGGCGCTTCACAACCGACTAAAACAATGATCGCGCGAGTTCGGTTATTAGCGTATAAGTTTCCTTTCCAACCTCTTTTATCTATTCCGTGGGTAATTTACACCCTAAAAATGATATTTTTTTTGATTACTGTACTAATAGTTCCAGGTTAGGCCCAGGTAACCCTGAATTTTAAGACTTACCTTTTTAATATGCAACACCCTAGACTAGATAGGTCGCAAGCATCTTGCTACTCGATGAGGTAGGGTTAGGTCTGTATTACAGAACGCGACTCAGACTCTGATCTATACTTGACTAGCAGTCGTCTTTATCATTTTGATAGCACTAGTAACTGCCGTACTCAGAGACGTCCATTAAAGTTAAGAATTAATTAAATGTCATGCTATCCTTTTTTATATCAACAAGAGTGCTAGAGACAACATCAGAGTTTAACAGTACTTAACTTTAATTGACGTCTCTGAGTACGGCAGTAATAGACAATTAATATTTAAGTATAGATCAAGACTTAAGGCGACTACAGCACCTAAATTACGATTTTATGATGCGTAGATAAGCATGACACACTGCATTAAATCGAAGAAAAAAATACTATGGTAATATTCAGGACATAAACTAGATAAGTAGTTTGCTGAAAACATGATTCAGCACTTTTGGTTCGATAGAAAAAGCTCACAAAGTCACCTCTAAAAACCAATATTGTGTATCTTTTAAGCTGTAAAAACGATAGTAATATGCACACAGGAACTTGAATTTGCTATCAAAATGTTCGTGATTGAACACTCTCGAAAAGTAGTTAACGCATTTTTCGATTTAAGCTGTTAGCTTTCCATAAATCTCATTTTTCTTACTTTCGAACATGTTTTACGCACGCACGCTTTCATAGTCCGTAAACTTCGTGTATCGACACTGTTCGCACTGCCGGCCCAGGCCTGTTGAGAGACAGAGATGGCACTATTCCTATGTGTGCTGCCTTTATCGGGTGCTGTAGTCGCCTTAAGTCTTCTTCTATAACACGGGCCTTAGATAGGCGTGAGTAGGTATATAGATATGTATTAGTTTTTGTTTGTCTCTTGATACTTTATGGATTCTAATCCTTCGAACTAAGTATTGTTTCATATTTCAAATCATAGCGTACTAAATTGAGATTCCTGACTCATTGCAATCGATCACATTCTTCTCTCGTTGAACAATGTACCTACTGTTATATCTTTTTCAGATTAGACAAAAACGCGCATTGGGTAACTCAGTTAAAGAAAGAATTCTTACACAGTCCAGACTACGCGATAATCGACGAAAATAACACAGCTTTCTTCAAAGTATACGTGAATACTGTCTGTCGCCCCGATTCTCCTAGTATGTCAGTGTCAGAATGCAGTCCTAGCAGAGTTGTCCTTCGAACCAATAACAACTCCGCTCCAGTGACAAATTTCGATTCTTCCCAATCAATCCCTTCGACATCTCAACAAACAACTGTTGTAACGCGTCCAGCCTCTATTTCTGGCAAACCATTGCATAGCAGAGACCCTAGAGCGCGTGGCATAGATGCAAAATCTCGTACACAAACAAATTCTTCATCGTCTTCAATTGAATCTATGGCTACTCCTGCACAAGCACGTCCAATGTCCCTACCTACCCCAGCAATGTCGCAACACGCATCGCTTCCGAATTCTAATCTACCCTCATCAAAGGCTTCGAAAACACCGCCAGCTATTCAATCGCCTTTGAAACGTCCCTTATCGACACCTCCTGTTTTGGTTTCTCAAGCACCAATTGATAATTCAATGGAATCATTGATACCTCCCAAGAAGTTAGCTGTCGCTCAGTCACCATCGCCTATATTGACGCCACAACGTACTTTACCTTCAAGCACTCCTCGAATACGAACTCTTTCGGCTTCGACATCATTGCAACGTCCTTCATCAACCTCATTAGCTTCACTAAATCCGTCATTGACGCCACAGCGTTCACTACCCTCAAAAATTGCTCCGATAACCCCAATAGTTGCCAGTCCCTCTCGCCCTCAATCGCCATTGTTACAGCGTATTGTGCCTTCATCGTTGTCGTCACAAAATCAATCGACAACAACACACTTATTAGCGACTTCTACAATCCCATCTCAGTTCAAAAGTCCAACGCCTTCGGCTACGATTCCATCTTCTTCGCGATCGCTGACTGCAGCATCAAGAAGTCTTAATACTTTACCGCCACGACGTCATTCACTAGATGCTAGTTCGTTAACACCATCATTGGCACAACTAAAAGAACCAGTGGGTTCAGGATCGTCTGCGGTCGTTCCAGCTGCTACTCAGTCATCGCAATCACAGCATCAGTCTCAGACAGTAAGGTCATCAACGCTACAACATTCTCGGGAAGAGAAATCCCCGCAACGATTACCGGTTAGTAGTGAAACTCCGTCCAATATCGCTTTAGTTTCATCACAACATCGCTCACCTACCAAATCAAGTGGTTCGATATCACATCATACTTCATCGAAAACTCTCGAATCATCAGAAAATTCATTACTAGAAAACACTTCGTTGGTACCATCACAAAACTCATCATCGTCCAATCCATCACCATTGTCAACGCAAGATTCACGGCTTTCTAGAACTAGCCCAGTTCTTTCGCAACTACTGTCTCCTAAAAAGCCAACACCACAATCGTTGGTGGCTTCTGAATCATCGCTGGGATTGTTAACAAGCACACATTCGTCACCAGATTCATTGAGCACCACTCCAGTACTTGCACCTCCCACTAAATCTGCGACATCGAATCATTTAGTAACACCACCGAACCCATTATTTATTTCTACAAGCAACGAACCAATCACATCGCAAGTTTCGAGTACACTGCCTTCACTAGTTTCAGGGGCCCCTTCACTGAAGCCCACATCGTCCCTACCATCGATGCCCTTTAACAGTGGAAATATTGTTTCATCAGATTCAGATATACCGACGGGGACAAGGAAACTGCCTATTACTGTAAACACACTTGAAGAAAATGTAAAATCATCTTTGTCAAGCCTTCCTTCTTGTATGGTTAATACACCACCTCATATAGACCATGTCTATGCTAAGTATACTAAAGAATGTGTTTTGTCACCGATTTCTTCGGCTACAGTCGAGAAAGCATCATCATTTAAACAGACTGACTCTTCGTACAATTCACCATCGAACTCTCCCGATTTATTTGCTCCGGAGTCTCCTATGTCTCGTTCTTCCGCAGAACAAATTATTGCTGACATTGTATCCCTTTTAGAACAGTCTGGTGATATCGAAACGATAAAAGACGACAGTGCGTGTTCACCAAAAAATCTGCCACCTAATCAGGAAAATGTTACTTCTGTAGCATCTCGTTCAATCTCAGAAGTTGCTTCTACACGAACAGTCACTTCAGTGACAACAGAAAAATCGCAGGCCGAAGACTTAACACTTCCAAAAGGTGCGACTCTATTGACTTTGAAAAGTTTAGCTTTGACTGTGGCATTGTCACTAATTGAAAAAACGACAAAAACCATTCCATCGACGGCTACTAATGGAAATTACTCACCGACGTCTTTAAAGTCAATCGCTTTTGCACTGTTGAATTTATTGTTATCAGAAACGAAAGATTCGGCTACTGACACTGATTCGGAGGAAGAAATTGAGATTAAACTGTACCAACCGCTATCTTTAAAAGAAATAAGTATCAGATTCGTAAGATCATTACTATTAGAACAGAATACCGCTGTAGGAAATTCTTTACCACTGCCATTAAAAGTGATAACTTTTGAGTTCCTGAAATCACTGATGTCGAAAAGCGGAGAGATCTCGAAAGATATTGATTTAGAGATTAAACAAGAAACGGAGGAAAGACTAGATCAACCAATGTCTTTAAAACAGATAAGCATTTGCTTAATAAATGTTTTGCTTTTAAACAGCCAAGCTTGGAAACAAAAAAATATTGGTGATATTGAAGGGTCCGAAAAAGATGAATCTAATTCTGGAAGGACTGTATCCTTACATAGGGTTACACATAGTTTTGTGCCCAAAAGTCTTCTGCAAATAACACTTCCTGCTTTAGAACCAATATGGTTTACTGATGACTTTGAATCTTTGTTTAGATAACTTCAAAACTTTTTAATGTCTTAAAATGCAACATCAGATCTATGAGCTGTTGTTCAGTGCTTATTGTGAGATTCTCAGTCAATTTAAAAATCATTTGGTAACTTCTTTGTTTGAGACTTATTTTTAATTTTAAAATGACATTGGCGCCATCTAGGGAGTGAAGTCAGTAGAATAAATACTATTTCTACATTTGATTTAACGGACTTTGCTATTGTTGATTTTACATGACTAGAAGTTCTTTAGGTAGTAATAGTAACAGAACTATTAGGTTTTTAATTACTTTCCTATTTTTTTGTTGTTGTTATGTAGGTACTAAGTATCTACCTAACTTACTACATGTAAGTAAGAACTTTTCTGTGCCATAATGTATGTTCCTATATTGATTGATTAGATACTTGAATATCTATTTGTGATATTATCAGTAAGATTTAACTTAAAATATGATAGTGTGACTAAAACATATAAATAAGCGATTTTATACTAATCTATTCCACTAATTAATGGCAGTGGAATGACAATTGTGATTATTTTATTAACCGACTTCAAAAAAAATGAGGTTCTTAGCTTGACCTGTATGTTTGTCCGCAATTATCTCGCGTTTGGCTGAATCGATTTTGATGCGGTTTTCAGAAAGGTATTTTTCACATTTGGTGACGCAAATGGTTGTGGTATTTTAATAGACTTCAAAAAAAGGAGGTTCTCAGTTTGTATGTAAAATACATAGTCAAAATAATGATCCGCTTGAACGTGTATAAAGCTAACACTTCGTTTTATTCACCGACTTCAAAATAGGAAATTGTTATAATTTTAAATAAAAATTGAAAAATAAATAAACTGATCTGTTTGAAGTCGCTGCCAAGAAAATTAAGTTTGATAGGCCTCCTTCGCACCGACTTCAAACAGATCGGTAGGTAGATACTACATAGCACATCAAATTACGTTGTCTTTATTTTTCGCATTTTTGAAGTTGGTAAAATATTTTTTTAAGTTTATTTTTTATCCGTTCAGATGGGCGAAAAAATGAAAATATGGGTCGCCGCTCACGGGCCACAAAACGCCGCCACCGGCATATGTCCTGTGGTTTTCATACATTTTATATGGAATCGCCGCACACGGTTGACGCCGGTGGCCGCCACTTCTAGGCTTCTCGTGGCGGCGTTTTGTGGCCCGTGTGCGGCGACCCCTATTGAAACTTCGTACATTTCATAACAGCTACCTTGACTAGCGGCGCTACCACCAACTGAAAGTGAAGTTGCTAGGTGATTTGCAACTAAGTTTTCAGTTTGCAGCTACGCTACTGGTCAGGCGGTTGTCATCAAAACGTGTAAGAGGTTTCCATAGTAGGGAATATGCATGATTTTTTTTTATTTAAAAAATTAAACTTCATTCGTAAAACTATTTTTCGAATAACTATGAAATTAAAAAAGATATAAGCCATCGAAGATTTATTTCTATCTCTTTCTAGCAAGACGAAATTTAACACGCAGTTTGTATGGACGTAGTGACATGTGACGTCACAGTCCATGTCAGATCTCTCTGTCTAATCGGTGCGTAATTATGGTTTTAAATGCGTATATCGGCCGTATTTCTTGGCCGATTTTAATTTCACACTTTTTGTCATCTCAACTACGGTATTTTCATATTTTGTTAATCAATGCGATAAAAAAATTCATGCATATTCCCTATTCTCAATTTCGCCACCTGACCGGATAAATCGTAATAAGATTGTCATTCAACCTTCATAATTTATTGAAATAGCCGCCTTTACGTCTAAGGCCCGTATTACAGAAGACTCATGTCTTGATCTATATTTGAGTATTGATTCTCTCTTTCTATTCTCGAATTGACAAAAACAATTGCTACTCAAGTATAGATCAGTCTGAATCGGGTTCTGTAATACGGGCTTAATAAGTTAATTAGCATCTAAGTTTAACTGTAATTCAGTTTGAATTTTATTTTTGTTTAATAGTTTTGAGGTACTTATATGACTGGTTAGTTGATTATTAAAATTATGTAAGCGAGTGATTATATGAAGACTGATCTATAGGTCATAAAGATCCTTTTTTGTAACATTTTTGGCTTTTTATTTTGGTAAAAAAATAACCAATTCTTGTTATGTTCACGAAATTGTTGCGATGTATGAGGATACTGTTTTTTTAGGTGTGACAACTCATCTAATAAATAAAATATGTTTCTAATCTGTTCTTTTATTTTACTCGCATAATAAATAAATATTTTTACTCCGCGATAAATGGAGTAAAGCGGGGAAGGCCTTTGCCCAGCTGTAGGATCTGACAGGCTAGTAAAAAAATAATAATAACACATGGTATGATAATTAAGTAAATTCGGTGATTACTAATCATCTATTCATTTGTATTTTTAATCATCATAAAATTAAATCATAATTAACATGACCAATTTGATTGCAATTAGAGCTGCTGGGGCTGGGGGAATGGATACAATCAAAACTTGGGATAATTATCTTCTTACCAGCCCATATACGTCCCCACCGAGGGGCACGGGCCTCCCTTCGAAACACGAAGGGGATTTAGGCCATAGTCCACCACGCTGGCCCAATGCAGGTTCGTGGACCGCTCGTCTTTCGAAAATGAATTTTCATGGGGTTTCATCACAATGTTTTCCTTCACCGTAGAGCAAGTGATAATTAGAAATCCGTACATAAATCCGAAAAGACGAATTTAGTGGTACAGGCCTGCACCAGGATGAACCCGCGACCTTCGAATTACAAGTTTGGCTCATTACCAACTGGGCTATCACCGCTTATTAGCGTCAAGATTTTCGTCAAAAACATCAAAACACGCCAAGACATCAAAAAATTTAAAAAAAAAAATTATGTGGCGTATGGCGAACGCTTGGTGAACATTAAAGTAAAAAAAAAAAATTTTAATATATTAGACTGGCGGCGAGGGCACGAAACTTAAACGTCTGATATATCAGACTTTGGCGGTGAAAAGGTTAATTATGATGAATTATAATTAAATAATTAATCATTTTAACCGCTTGTTTACGGCGCGCGCGATACAAGTTCTGCACCAAGGGTGTGCAAAAATCGCGCGAGGGTAGATGATTACTAATTGTTGCAAAAGAATTTTTAAATGATTTTTAAAGAACAGAAATAATAAAAATAAAGTCATAAATTTGGTTAAAATGTTTATTACTGTGTCAGTTAATTACATAATACTATTTCATCTTGCCTAAAAAATTATGATGCTTGCAAACAATAAACACAATGTGCATACTTATAAATAAAAGGAATGTAACAATTAGTACAAAGTTGTCTTATAATTTAATTAGTTCTTAGTTGATAGTCACCGTTTTGGGTTATGTATCGGACCCAGGGTAAAGCCTGGTAACCACTCTTCTCAATGATCTTTAAGTAACGAACTTGAATTCCGGACGTGGTGAAGTAGGGAATTTCAAATTTAACCTGAATGGGTGGTTTCCCATCGACATCTTCACATTCAACAGACGGCAACCCAAAGTGGGCTCGCATTAAGTACTCCTTGCCGCCAGGGAATGATTTGATAGACCATGTAATTGCATTCTGTTCTGGTGTGTATTTCACACTGCCAATAGTTGTTTTAAATTTTGGTGAATCTGCATCAGCCGGCACAGGAATGATGATCTCTACGTTGTTAGCGGTCGATCGTCGCTTGAATTGTGATTTAGCCTTAATCATGTACTCAACTCGCGAATGGGCATGACGTTCAATAACAGATTCGATCCAAATCAATGGCTTCACATGTGTGTTGAGCCTATAAGACATCAGTTCGAATTCGCCATCGGGAGGTATGAAGGAGATTGTTCTATCGTTTTCAAACCGTGACAGTCTAACGCACTGGTGGAATTTCACATCCTCCAGCTCTACAGATTTTGATTTACCTCTTCCTGTACTTTCAAAGAGCACTTTATCGTTCAATCCAAGTCGCAGTTCAGGCATGCCAGATAAATAAACCCTCATTTTAATAGCACCAACAATCTCACTTCTCAAGACATTGCCGTTAGAATTTGCTAACAAGTTGACAGACTCTATGACATCAAGGAATACTTCATTTTTCCTGTACTTGATACCTTCCGAACGCCAAGATACGGCGTTTGTTACCGCCATAGGTATACGAGGTTGCATTTCAAGTTTGTGACCCTCTTGGGTTATGTACTCTTGTAAAATCTTGCTGTCTGTAGTCTGAGGGTATCCAAAGTCAAGTAGCTCATCGAGCAGCTCGTAGATAACGACAAAATTATCGCGAATACTCTCCTCTTCAAGTTCTTTGAAGTACTCAGTCATAACTTCTACAGTTTTGTACAGAAACACGAACACAAGTGCGATGTTTGCATTTTTCTTGGTAGTTGATACAATGTACAGATTATTGGTCTTAATGTAAGCGAAAGTGCACTCACTAGTCTGCAGGAGCGGTGTCAGCACCCCTTCTTCCTCCTTTTCCATAAGGAGTGGCATGAACTTATCAATGACACTCATGTCCACATCGCCGCGGTAATTCCTCGAAATGAGGACTTTACCCTTCACGTCCAATATGTACAACGCCGAAGAAGACATTTTTAAGCTGCAACAGAAGGAATTTAGGTCATTAATTGCGTTAAGAACCAGTTCTTGAACTTCATTTAGTTATCAGCTTACGATTTTTGGTCACAACAAAACCGCAAGTTTCACTTGAAAATTACAGCAAATACCATGCCATACTAATTAGGTGGCTTGTGTATTATACTTACATGGATATAACAGTCTTTTTTAGATAAATTTAATCATTTTTTCATTATAAAATACGTGTGAAATGACGCAAACGTACCGTACCACGACGAGGCTATTTCTACTGACCTTTTTTTTTTAATTTTAGTATTGGCAAAGGATTACATGAATGTACAGCCACTCTTTTTTTTATATTTAACACTGGCAAAGGAGTAATTAATTATACAGCCACTTGTTAGGGTTCCGTATCCAAAGGGTGTATAAAGGGTGAGTTCGTCCGTTCGTCTGTCACCACTCACCAGGCTATATCTTATGAACTGATATAGCTAGACAGTTAAAATTTTCACAAATGATATATTTCTGTTATCGCTATAACAACAAAAAGCCAAATGCGAGTCGGACTCTGGCTCCCATACAAAACTTTGCATTTTTTCAACCAAAATACTCCCGAAGAATTATTGATTGCCTTTGGTGTTGGGTAAAGTTTCAGGCATTCTGTTCTATTCAAAAAAATGCACTTTATGAATAGGCATACCTATTCTTAAACTGGTAGCTAATCCAACACAATGCATGAATATGCCCATTTTCCATGCCTTTTACGGATGCTACACTGTGTCTAGCCGACGACGCGGTATCGGCATGGCAGGGGCAAGAAGACTGCTTTCGACACCCAGAAAGCTTTTCTAGAAGTTTATAGTTTAAGCTTGAAGCGCTCGTAACCCAGCGGCTCTCGCTAATCTCAACCGATCAGTGAGGTTAAGGGACGCACACAGAAGCAGGGAACCTGATGGGTGACCAAAAGAGGCAATTTATCACGAGCGTTTCCGTGCTTCGGAGGGCACGTTAAGCTGTCGGTCCTGGCTGTTGTCGATTGACTACAGTCGTTAAAACCAAGTCAGAGGCCATTGTGCGGTTTGAAAACTCTGACACCAGGGTTAGCCAAGTTCGTCTCATTCTTGAATATACCTACACGATAAGAAGAAGAAGATAGTTTAAGCTTTTGAAAAGCTCCAGCGATATCAGCTCGGAATCAATACCAGTGTTGGAACAATTTGTTCTTTTAATGACAGACAACAGTACGTCAGGTTACCCATTTTCAATACGAATGTCGTCGCTATTACGACCGAGATAAGGGCGACGTCAAGGACAACATGTATAGCCAGATGTGCTGCCGTGTCTACGACAGAATGAGTGAAATAGAAGATAGCCTTCCACGTTGAACTGGGAGTGCAAGTTAAACTTAAAAAGTACCAGCTGCCAACTCTTCCCGGGCATACTACAAAAGTCAGTAAGTAGGACGCGAAGGTTTTGTTGTATTATAGGTTTATAGGCGAAAGTCTGAAAACCTCTCACCTTTATACATCATTGGTTCATCTAATAACCCTCAAAATTGTATGTCGAACGTGGCATCAAGTGGTTCTAAGACCCCTAATGCACTGCTTACCCCTTATGTATGAAGGGTAGAAGATACTCTCCGATGCTTTTAGTTCTCAAACCAAATCATTTTCTTTCAGCAATCAGTAAGTACTATTCAGTACCTAGTGATCTAGCTAGACAACCTCTAAAATGGAAAAAAAACTTTTGACTAAACTACTGAACCGATTTTGATGATTAGGGTGTCATTAGAAAGCAGATGATGTGAAGATTTGTTTTTTATGTCACTTCCTTATACCCTCCCAATTGGATTCCTAAAAAGACATTAGAACGGAATAAACATCATCGATGTTGTCATTTGACCTCTAAAATACGATAAGGGTCGGATCCAGCTGGCTTCCACATCTTAAAATACTCATTTTTGTATCCTCATGTGTCCTCTAAGAATATCTATATTTTTCAAATTGCCGCCCCGCTTAATCAGCAGTAGGTATCAGTAGAACCAGCAGTAGGTATTAGTAGAAATAGCCAAAACAAACAAGATTGCGGCCAATTTTAAAGATTTCTACAATCATTCATGACAAAGACCGAGACGTTGTTATAGTAATTTAATTAGTTTTTGTTTCGTTTTACTCGTCACTAATAACAACCGAAAAAACACATCTGTCAACTCTGTTATTTGGCGCTATGTAAAACTATAGAGTGAGACAAAAAATCATTTTTTGTATGGACTTATCTTTGGTCTCTTTCTTTTTTAATGACTGAACGCTTTTCGTGTGAAAAAAACGGACCGTGGGAGGTCAGTGAAAATAGTATCCGCCACCGTACCATCAAAAATTTTGACAGCTGTCATTTATATTCTTTTTTTAATTGTACCTGGCAATGATTTAGAGAATCTTGAAGCCTTTTTCAGAAACGTAAAGTCACACTCAAAACAGAAACGTGAATCAGAACGTGAAAATGTCTAAACAAAAAGCGCTGTTTTGTTTACATCTGATAAATATTCAAAATGCTGTGTAATAACAAAGAAATAATAGTAAAAAATGTAATCAGATTACGTGCCATGAGCCAAAGATATTATAGTGATATGTTTCCTAGCAGTGAAGTAAGGATAATTAGGCATAAAAACAATGAAATGGTAGCTAACCTCAAAGATGAAACAGTTGCTAATAAAAAGCCGGAAAATGTTTCGAAAGAGTTCAGAGTTAATGAAGTCAACATTCAAATGGTCTCAAGAAATATTTATGAGCAACTTTTTAAAGTTCCTAATAAATCTGTCGATCCCCAAGTTGTAAAAAGGTAAGGAAGCATGTCACCTATTTTATCCTTCTTCAATTCTAGTTAGTAAAAAGTGAATAAGGGATTGCATTAGAAATTCGGATCCTGAATTTGGGGTTAAAAAGTGGTTGGGGGTAGGGGGGGCGGAACCCCCCGTCGTTGGAGTGATCGTAAAGGGGCAAAAAAAAAAGCAAAAATAAATAAATAGAGGACCCTTCTAGGAACAACGTTTGTATGGGCCACTTTTTGATTGGGCCCCAACTGGGGGGCCCAGGGCCCCCCACCCTGCTGAACACATGGGGCCTCTCCGGTGTTATCCCGCCGAACGGCAGTTATTTCTCTAAGGGGGCAAGGGCTCCGTGGGGCCCTAAGGAGGCCCCGGAGCGCAAAGTGATGTATGAGGCGGTTGATCAGCATCGTAAACTGTGTCGATTCGCGCAATAAAACCGGAGGGGCCCCATGTTTTCAGCAGGGTGGAGGGCCCTGGGCCCCCTAGTTGGGGCTCAATCAAAAAGTGGCCCATACAAATGTTGTTCCTAGAAGGGTCCTTTATCCATTTCCGGCAAGAAAATGGGGGGTCATCTTGACACCGCAACTCTTCGAATTTTTTTTAAGTCTTTGGGGCCCCCGCTTATTATAAGGGGTCAAAAATTTTTATTTTTTTTTGCTTGGGGACTTAGAAAATGTTTCATGTGTTTTGAAACATTGTTTCACTGTAATGACATGACCTGACAAATCCTGGATCATGATCAAGCATATTCCGAATGAGAAACAGTACTAAGCACTGGGAAGAAGAAAAAGAAATAACTTTTCATCCTTATTTCATAGGGTGGGCTACATTAAAGCCGAGTGTCGTAAGAGGCCTAGTAATCTATCTTAGGCAGTGACACCTCAGTTTGTTTTGAATCTGAGGTGGCGTCTCATGCGGTGTGGTAGGCTCTGTAAGCGGCCGTCTGGTTCGCGACCACCCTCCTACCGAAGTCCGATGCCAAACAGCTTGCTGTGTTCCGTCTGTGCGTGGGAGTACCAGTGCCTTAATTGGCATTTTCTGAGTTAACTCAATCCATCGTCGACCTCATCTATGGCCTTGGTCAAGATTGGGGTCAAGAGTTAACCCATCTCATCATAAAAAAAAAGAAAAAAAAAACTGTTCTTTTTTTTTAGCTGTCAAGAGAATCTTCTAAAACACGGTATTGACTACAAGAACTTCACACCCCTTCCAGATGTAGAATTAAAATTGCCGAGGTTAGAGGGCAAAGATGTGGAGGAACATTTTCAAATCATAGGAGAGCAGCAATCTGCTCCGTATAGGACTTTATTACAGGCTTTAGCTAGTTGTAAACTACCTCAAAAGCCAAAGGTAAGTTCTTATAAGAAAAGAGATCTGCCATTGTTTAAAAACACATGGGAATAAGACAAAAATTTAGAGTTAAAAACAGGAATTAAAGGCGACTATAGCACCTAAATTACGATTTTATGATGCGTAGATAAGCATGACGCACTGCATTAAATCGAAGAAAAAAATACTACGGTAATATTCAGGACATAAACTAGATAAGTAGTTTGCTGAAAACATGATTCAGCACTTTTGGTTCGATAGAAAAAGCTCACAAAGTCACCTCTAAATACCCAATATTGTGTATCTTTTAAGCTGTAAAAAACGATAGTAAAATGCACACAGGAACTTGAATTTGCTATCAAAATGTTCGTGATTGAACACTCTTGATAAGTAGTTAACGCATTTTTCGTTTTAAGCTGTTACCTTTCCATAAATCTCATTTTTCTAACTTTCTAACTTTTTACGCACGCGCGCTTTCAATGTTCGTAAACTTCGTGTATCGACACTGTTCGCACTGCCAGCCCAGGCCTGTTGAGAGACGGAGATGGCACTATTCCTATGTGTGCTGCCTTTATCGGGTGCTGTAGTCGCCTTAAAGAATACTTTCTAAACACTCACACCTATAATCGCTTTCGAGGTAGGTTCTGCAACCATGCGTCCGAAAAAAACCGCTCTCAACACCATCGCGCGATTCGCGGCGCGAGTAACGTGCGTACTGTTTACACATGCGTGTTCGTTATTCGCCTCGCCATTCGCCTCGCGATTCGCACGCATGTTTAAATGCGGCATGAGAGTTAATAAAAAATTAAATTATTTTTATTCCATTTTTGTACAGTTAAAATTACATTTTACATTATTTGAATGGATGAATGTTGTCTTATTTGTGTTAGATTTAAACTTCAAATAAGTGGTAGTATGGTTAGTTTAAGTCAGGGTTTCTCAAAGTGGGGTACGCGAACCCCTAGGGGTTCGCCATTCATCGGTAGGGGGTTCGCGGCAAGATTTACGTGATGGCGGCGGCTTGATGACTGGCGGCACTTTGTCCAAAATTACTCCTAAGATTGACTTAATTTGCGACAAGAAACACCCATCACGTTAATATTAAAAAGATATTTCTTTTGACACTGTATTTGTTCCCTTTGGTTAGTCAAGGGGTTCGCTGTCATCTGGAAACTTTCAACAAGGGTTCGTGGAGCCAAAAGTTTGAGAAACCCTGGTTTAAGTGGTATAGGCCTCCTCTGCTCCCCCCACCTTTCTCTACAGGGCTTTATGTAAATCTCTTTCAACCTCTCGGGTGGTTAATCAGTCCATGAAACTGAACAACTTTCCCCCAATAATAGGTGAAAATACGAAAATAAATATTTCGAGTTCCCATACAAACTTCATCAGCATAATAGCGCATTTTGTATGGGAGATCAAAAATTTTTTTTCCTATTTCGACCTTTGTTCCTTGGGGAAAGTATTCTGAGAGTTTTAGATGGAATATGAGTAAAGTGGTGTTAGGTGGTCAGCCTTTTGCCCACAATACAACAAAATTCTCACTGCCCACTTACTGATTTCTACATTATACCTGGGAAGAGTTGGCAGCTGGCACATTCTAAGTTGTTCTTTCAATCCCGGGCAGCGTCGAAGTAGTTTAATATATATTTTTTTAATTATGCCAAGCCATAAAATTACCTACAAAAAAATGGTTCATTAGTTAGGCGTGAAAAAGTAACAGACAGATTTACTTTTACATTTTATTATATTATTAGTATCGACAATCTCAACTTTAATGCAAGTCAATAAGAAATAAAAAACGTGTGTAATTTTTCACATATTCAAAAAGATTGTAACATTATCCACAGAAATGGTCGAAAAAAGCAGGTTGGACTAAGTATACAAAACATGGAAGTGAACCAGTGCCCTGTCCTCAAGATGATGCCTTGATATTTGACGTGGAAGTCCTCATGTCGGCTGGGAAGAGGCCTACATTGGCCTGTGCTGTTTCTACAGAAGCCTGGTATGCTATGCCTATATTTAGGCCCGTATTACAGAAGGAGACTAAGTCTTGATCTATACTTAAGTATAGACTGTCTCTTTCTCTCACTATCAAAATGATAAAGGCGACTGCTACTCAAGTATAGATCAGAGTCTGAGTCGCATTCTGTAATACGGACCATAGAATCATCCTCCGACTTTGTTTGATACAGAAGCCTTTGACACTCTCTAGCCCTCTAATTGGACTTTATACAGAGTGTAAAAAATAAATAAATAAAAAATTATTTTCAACATGCTTAATAGCTAATGTTACATAGTGGTCGGTACCTCCTTGTAAGCTGTTAAGCCTGTGTTAGGAGAAACCGCTCTTCCATACTTATACTTGCTATTTTAAACATTTATATGCTATAGGTATGTTGTAAATAAAAACTAATTTAACACTACTTCCTTATCTAATCTAGCATATTTAACTTACATTATACTAACAATAACACGTAAGTGACAGCTTAGCAAATATTGAAACCCTGAATTCAGTCTATATTCCTGAATGATATTGCAGTGGAATTTTCCAATTTTCAATATTTTTTTCACGGTTTTTTTAATATAAATTAGTTAAGGACATTCCTTGCTTATCATGTAGGTTTTTTAGGTTGGCAAAATAGCCTCTGACTTGGTTTAACTTTAACAAATTCGTAACCAACAGCTGTATCGACGTTTTAACGTGCTCTCCGAAGTACGGAAACACCCATACACTTTACATAATATAACAATTACTTTTAAACATAATTATGTAATAAAAAAAATAAAAAAAAACGTTTATTTTACTATGCAGCACACAGATACAAACATTTAGACGATCACAAATGACATTAAAAAACACATTTAAAATAAACAAAAATACAAACAATATAAACAGATTAATTTGCGCATGGATGCTGCAGTGAGTAAAAAGGCCTGAGCTCAGCGATTTTTGTCAGTCTGTCTTTCAGACTGGCAATACTGATTTTCAGCCATATTTTCAGTAATAATAAAAAATAATGTAAAACTTAATTAATTTCTAAAACGGGTCTAAATTCAGGGCTTTAGGTAAATCTCTTTCAACCTCTTGGGTGCTAAATCAGTCCATGAAACTGAACAACTTTCCCCAAGGAACGTAGGTCAAAATATGAAAAAAAATTTTGATCTCCCATACAAAATGCGCTATGAGCTGATGAAGTTTGTATGGGATATACCAATTTTTTTTTCGTATTTTGACCTATGTTCCTTGGGGAGAGTTTTTCAGTTTCATGGATTGATTAACCACCCGAGAGGTTGAAAGAGATTTACCTAAAGCCCTGTATATTACCTATTTACCGATGTTTCGCCGCGGTTGCACGCGGCGTGGTCACGGGTAGTTGTTGTCTCAGCAAGCTGTCATCGGAGTAATTAAATTCACTGCGGGTCGAACCACAAAAACTGTATTCGAGTATGACGTTTTAATTGTTTACGTTCCAGCACACCGTACTCACAGTGCGGTACGTTCCGAGGATAAATAACTACTAAAACTTTCTACTTGTTCACAACAGGTATGGGTGGGTAAGTGATCCAGTAGCGAAAGAAAGTCCTCACCAACATTTCGACACTATCAACTATGAAGATTTAATACCTTTAGAAACCAACGGGAACGTACCCTGCGGGGATCTAAACCGATCCCGGATTGTGGTCGGGCACAACGTATCATTTGACAGGACCAAGATAAAAGAGCAATATTGGTTGAATAAGACAGGTAAATATGTACCCACCAATTTTATTAGGGGATTAAGTAGGTAGAGAATAAGCACTTTTATTAATTACTTATTTTGACATTCTGTAGCACAGATACACGAAAATAGAAGATTTTCCTTGATTATTGACCAAGTTAAAATAAAAGTTTTTGCAGTTGTTCGAAATCGGCTTTTCTCACTTACAAGGTTTAATAAATTACTATAAAATTCTAAATTCAAGTGACTATTTGAGATTCTCGTTATCTTTGAGTATTGCGGCTGACAGGCTGGTCGCCGCTTCTTCTTCTCATCGTGTTGGTATAGTCAAGTGTGTGGCGAACTTGGCTAGCCCTGGTGTCTGAGTTTCTAAATCGCACAATGGCTTCTGATTTTGTTTCAACCACTGTAATTAATCGACAACAGCCGTAACCGACAGCTTAACATGTTGGTCAGCTCCACAGACTTTTAATTGCCTCGTTTAGGTCGTCTATTGTGCAGAGAGGGCACGATGATAGGTGCTCCATTATTGTATGGCACCGCACCCGCAGTCACACCGATCGCTATCAGAAAAGCCCACTTCTTCGGCTTACCCTGCACCCACCCAAATCCGGTTCAGCGTGGTTCAGTTTGCCCATGGAAGACGATATCCTTGAGGCTGGTGTCAAGCCATAAGTGAGGACACTTCTAACAGTGAATTTTATTCTAGGCGTGAGGTTTATGGACACCATGTCGATGCATACTTGCGTAAGCGGGGTGACAAGCTACCAGAGAACTGTATTGAAGACTAAGGATAAGGAACCGGACCCTAGTGATGATGACTGGATGGAAATCAGCTCGCTGAATAGCTTGGCCGAGGTACAATTATTATGTTCTGTGTGGTTTACATCGCCTCGAACAGTACCCAGTGCGGTAATGTATGAGTACCAATGGCTCGTTTTCTGAGTTATGTACAAACTAGTTGCAAACTAACTGATGCTCTTGCGGTGAGGGTAGACATCGTGAGGAAACCTCACATTCAAGAGAAGAAATGTGTAACCATAATTCCCACAGGGTCACGGAGGTCAGATAACAGTTGCTCCTCTGTAATGACTTGACCTGCCAAATCCTGGATCATGGTCTAGCGTACTCCAAATGAGAAACGGGAGAAGTCTGATTTACATCGACTAAAATTGTTTGTTACTATATTTCTGTTATGTTGTGGGACACTCATCCAAAATCATTAATACATATACCTAAACATCTATAACACAAGTGTTTACTTTACCAAAGGTCCACAAACTTTACTGTGGTTCGACCATAGACAAAGCAACGCGGGACGTATTCGTAGAAGGCACGTTGCAAGACGTGCATGATAAGTTCCAGACACTGATGACGTACTGCGCCGGTGACGTCATCGCGACTCATAACGTATTGAAAGAGCTGTTGCCACTTTTTCTTGAGAGGTTTCCGCATCCTGTGACGTTGGCGGGAATGCTAGAGTTGGGTAAGTTTTTTTACACACATAAATGCCTAAGGTCTTCCTTTGAATGATTTGTAGGGACCCAAACAGAACTGATAGCAAACATGTCCATGGAGACACCTGTGTCTCCTCTCTCAACTACTCTAAGGTAGACTGGAAGAGATTCCTTCAGGGATAAGTCCGCCTTTGCTACTAAATTACCTTTAAAATGTATTATATTAATGACACTGTTTTTGAGCAATAAAGAATTTACATACATACATGTCCAAATGAGCCTTTTACACAAATTTTTGCCATAAATCGAACCATGGACCAATAAACCTAGTAAAACTAGTTTATTGAAACAATGAAACTAGTAAAACTAAGACTTTTACTATTTGGTTTGAGATCGACACGAATTCGTTTATTTGTGATATTAATCTGTATTTTCTGTATGAATTGACTAGCTGAAATCCAAGGCCTTTTACAAAACTACGTGGATGCGAGCTTTAGTATAAGTTCGGCCATTTGTGTGTTTGTGCGTGCGTGCATGTGAGCTAAACTAAACAATTTCGTAATATTACTAACACAAATGTAAAAATTAATTAAAACATTTTGTTTACAATTTTTCAGGATCAGCCTACCTCCCAGTAAACTCAAATTGGTTACAATATATTGACTCAGCAGAAACGGTTTTCGAAGACTTAAAACTAGAATCACGACAGCTATTATCTTTGAAAGCAGACGAAGCTTGTCGCTTGATGGAAAAAGACGCTTACAAAAGAGATCTGTGGATGTGGGACCAAGATTGGTCCACACAGACTTTAAAACTGAAAAAAACTTTACCGAAAAAGAAAAAAGGCGATGAAACGAACGCTACCCCTAGCGAAGATTTTACTGATACATTTGAAAGCAGAACAACAAACAAGAAAAGAGATTTTAATGTCCTTTGCGAAGATTACATTGAAACCATAGAGTATAAACCAGAAATAAAAGACGTAAGAGATTTAAACAAAAAGTTTGACTATCTTTATGAATTAGGAAAAGCGTTGCCGGTAAAGAGGCCGTATTTGGCCGGATATCCAGCTTGGTATAGGAAACTATGCACAAAGCCCGGGAAAGATCCGGATTGGATGCCCGGAGCGAACAATATTACTACTAGTATGCAGGTTTGTCAGTTATTTAAAGTAAATTATTTATTTTTTTGATAAAATCAATTATTATTTATTACTTCATATGTTTCCTAAAAAATAAAACCATATAATATAAAACATGCATGCATCAACATTGAAATCTGTTTTTTCTTTCAGACTAAGTAGTCTTTGTTATCTAGTCAAAATATAGTTTTTATCAAATAGGCCAGTCAACGAAAAAGTATAGAGAGAAACGCTTGGAACACAATTTTTGACTTCGCTACTTTGTTTGGACTAGTTAGGAGGTGAACATATCAAAAGTCCCCGCCCGTAGCTGTTAAGCCGAGGGGGGAGGGGGGTTTGAAGGTCCCATTTTTTGGATTTACGGATATATCTCGGAAACTATGCGCCCTAGCGACATGAGACTTAAACAGAATGAAAGCTTATTAAATTAGCTACAAGTTTTACTCATTCAAGTTTTTCGATATCTTTTTTTTTATGAACTGGAAGCAAATTTTAATTTTTCAATTGTTAACCTAACCTATCTTTTAGCCTGGCAGCTTGTAAATGGCGTGACAAAAGCATTTGTCTTTTTTTTACTAATTTATTAGATGGTTCCAAGGTTCGAAAAAAAAAACCAAAATTTTATTAACTAATTTAACTGATTTTCGGCATTATATGAAACAACACCGTTATTTACCTGCCATTTGTCTACCACATAAACGAAGTCGCGAACTAAAGCAAACTAATCAAAAACTTTCACTAAGGCAGGGGTTCCCAATTTTTTTCAGTCCGCGGCGCACTTACAAGTTCAGAATTTTTTTTGGTGCCCTGTTTCGACTATCAACCTAGCTTGATAGTGTATCCGGACAGTTTCGGACTAATTCGGACAGTTTAATAAATAAATGGGTGCGTGTACTTATGTACGCGCGTGAGAAGTTATACTTCGAGACTTAATGAGCGGTTAAGCAGACAGCTTCATACTGTTAATTTTGTGTCACAGATGCGCGCGCAACTTAAAATTTCACTCTCATCATTTTTTCATAACGCGCCTAGCTTCATACTGTTAATTTTGTGTCACAGATGCGCGCGCATCTTAAAATTTCACTCTCATCATTTTTTCATAACGCGCCTAAAGAAGTATAACTTCAATAATTTTGTCATTTTTTTCGTCACTTCTCCAGATAACACCAAAACTCCTCCGCCTATCCTGGGAAGGCTATCCCCTCCACCACATAAAGGACGAAGGGTGGGGATTCCTCGTCCCTTTCTCACGCACTAGAGGAGAGAGCGAGACAGATATAGATGAGCCGGTAGTACCGTTAGAAGAGCTGCTTGAAGCTTGTCCTTTGAAAGAGTGTAGAGATGCCGAAGCTAATGTTGAAGGGTACATTTTGCCGAAGACTGTTGAGGTTTGTACTATTAAAAAAAAACTACTTCTTCTTCTTCTTCTTCTTTTTATCGTGTAGGTATAGTCAAGTGTGTGGCGAACTTGGAACCCTGGTGTCAGAGTTCTCAAACCGCCAAATGGCCTCTGACTTGGTTTTAACGACCGTAATCAATCAACAACAGCCGGGACCGACAGCTTAACGTGCCCTCCGAAGCACGGAAACGCTCGTGATAAATTGCCACTTTGGTCACCCATCAGGTTCCCTGCCTCTGTGTACGTTGCTTAACCTCACTGATCGGTTGAGATCAGCGGGCGCCACTGGGCTACGAGCGCTTCACTTTTCAATAAAAAAATTTTAATAAAAAATTAAAATTGAACACAATTGTAATTTTGTTACTGAATTAATAACTATACTATATTTATTGTTAAAATTAGCTAATGTAATTCTTACTAATATTATAAACGCGAAAGTTGGTATATAGATGTTTGTTACTCTTCCACGCTCAAACGGCTGGACCAATTTTGATAAAATGTGTCATGGAGGTAGCTGATACCCTGGATTAATACATAGACTACATAATTTTCTCAAAACCCCACGGGAACGAAATCCCGGGCAGAAAGCTAGTTTGACATAATTTCTGAGGGTTGTTAGTGAAAGCTGTCAGCCTTTCGACCATAATACAACCAATACCAGGTATAGTATAACCCAGGGTTCGAAATTATCAAGATAATTACGCTTCTTGATAATCATCGGATAATTATCTGATAATTATCGGATAGTTATCGGATAATTATCACCAGTGTAAAAAATTCATTTGTTATATTGGTTTATAACGTATTGTAACAAACCATTATTAAAAACAAATATATTTTTTTTTTTTATATTTAATATCGAACACAAATCAAGTAATCAACATGAATCAAAGGTATATTAAGTTAAAATTAGTTTTCGTCAGATTAGACATCCTTCTAATATCTTAATTTTATACTAATATTACTAGCATCCGAAAGAAGTCCCGGGCAGGGTAGAAAAGCTAGTCGTAAATAAATTAACTTAGATTGACCAAAGAAGCCAAAGGAATATCTTCATCCGATGATGATTCTATTTCCATTGGCTTTGTTGCTTGTTATTATCAATCGATAATTATCCATCTGTTATTATCACAATAATTATCATGATAATAATCCGTGATAATTATCCTTTCGAACCCTGGTATAACCTATAATGTTTCAGGAAGATTTAGGGAAACGCGCATACTATGCTCGCAAAAGAATACAAGACAAGGCGACTGCCAACCAGTACCACGGCTTAGGAGTCTGGAGTGGAATCACTTTACAAGGTATTTAGTCCTACAATCGCTCCAGTGGCACTTTTCTATAGTAATATTATAAAGATGAAAGATTTGATTGTTTGACATAGGGTACATGATTTTCCCGAATTCCCACGGGAACGAAGTCCCGGATGGAAAAGCTAGTCAAAAATAAATGTGGAAGAGCGGAGTCTCCTGGCACAGGCATACGAGTATTACATGCTTAAAAGAAGGCTTCAGAAACTTTATGTTAAGTAGGTATGTCTCTGTAAAATGTAAAAGGAAATAAATATCTTTGTGAAGTACTAGCTGATGCCCGCAACTTCGTTTGCGTGTTAATTTAGATTTTTACATACAAAAGTTTTATCCCGCTAACTCCCGTTCCCGTGGGAATTTTGCAATATCCTGTTGCAACTAAGCTTTAAGTTTACTAAGGTACCTGCATGCCAAATTTCAAGCGTCTAACTTAAGCGGTTTAGATTTTTCATACAAAAGGATTTTCCCGGTAATTCCCGTTCCCGTGGGAATTTCGGGAATTCCTTTCTTAGTGCACCTCTACGGTACCTAAGCTACGTCCCTTCCAAATTTCAAGTGCCTACGTTTAGCCGTTTAGGCTGTGCGTTGATATGTCAGTCAGTCAGTCAGTTTCTCCTTTTATATATTTAGATAGATATAGAATTTGTAATGGCCCATACTAAGGTTTTCCCAGTTTTTTCTTTCATCAGACATTACATGCAGTATTCCTGCATGAGTCTTTTTTGTTTTGGCGCTGTTTTTGCTGGCATGTTTATTTTTTTTCGCGTAATTTAGATTTTTTTTAATTGACTTGTTATAGAATTTGATTTTGTGGGAATTCGTCAAAATTTATTGTGACAAATTTCTTGATTTTTGTTGAAAATTGTAAATCTGTTGGTAGAAGTGTGAAAATTACGTAAAATATATTATTACCGATTATTACTGATGGTTATTACCGATTTGGCTTGAACAGCCTGAATTATATTCCTGTTTTCATATTTAAAAAAATGCAGTGTATTATTATTCAAGTTAGTAAGTTGTATATTTTGATGTTATTTGTTATAGGGTGTTGCCATTTCTTGCGGCTTCCTCACAAGGATGGTCCAAAGTACAAGGTGGGCAACCCTTTGGCGAAGGATTTCTTAGACATGTTCAGTCAGAACGTGCTCTCCGCACAGGGAAATGAAGCGGAAAAGGTAATATTATCTTATTTTACTTTCTTTGTTGTCCGATTCTTTAAAAAAAATGTATTTTTAGGTTTTCGTACCCAAAAGATAAAATTAAAATTAATAATAATAATAAGATCCTATTACTAAGACTCCGCTGTTCTACCGTCTGTCTGTCTGTCCGTCTGTCACCAGGCTATATCCCGTGAATCGTAATAGTTAGGTGAAATTTTTACAGATGATGTTTCTGTTGCCGAAATACATCATCTGTAAAAAACAACAAATAGTAAAAAACAGAATGAAATAAATATTTAAGGGGACTCCCATACAACAAACGTGATTTTTTTGCTGTTTTTATAGATAATGGTACGGAACCCTTCGTGCGCGAGTCCGACTCGCAGTTAGCGGGTTTTTATTTTATTAATGTAAAATGTTAAGACCAACGCAGACGACGTGTCTCAAGTAAAAGGCTAAGTTCATTCTAATGTAAACCTTATTACCAGCAGATAAGAATGGATATTTAATTGAAGGAACACGCGGTAAAAATAATGTATGAAAATCCGGCGGATTATAAATTCATTTGCTTGCGTTATTGCGTATATTTTTATACGTTCTAATACTGCAGACAAAATATCTGTCAAAATGAAGTCGGTCGTGTGCGCTGCTGGCCTATAGTATATTCTTATTTCTTTAGAGCATATTTTTGTCATGTATTTTTTGCAAATAATATTTATTTTTGCATATTTAACCCTTTTAGCGCCAAGAGTTTTCGTCAAAAACGCCCACCACACGCCACGACATCAAAAAATTTAAAAAAAAAATTAATGTCGTGGCGTATGGCGAACGCTTGGTGAACGATATTAAAGTAAAAAAATATATATTTTTTTGTCTGATAAATCAGACTTTGGCAGCGAGGGCACAAAACTTAAACATCTGATATATCAGACTTTGGCGGTGAAAAGGTTAAAAAGGAATAAAAAAAACACAAAAACTAGAGTATGATATAAGCAAACTATTAATTTACTAGTTTTTGCGAAATAATTATGAAAACAAAAATGTGAAAGAAATTAGAAAAGGACTACGAAACACTTTGATTCACTTTTATGATATTATTGTTCCGGAACGTGTATACGTTGTTTTAATATTCATAGCCTTCCGAAACATTATTGTTGTGTATAGGAACATTATAGACGGAGATCCCAGGGCCGCTAAACCTTACTTATTTTCTCATTAACCTAATGTTTGGGAAATAGTAGTGCTAGTACGTACTAGTAACGATAGAATACCAGCTAACCTGGCCGGCGGCCAATTTTCAGCTACCAGGTTCTGAAGGTACTTCCAAAAATTACTCACTTGTCTTGAAGTCTGGCTGCTGATATCTTATAGAATATAATGCATTAAATATAAAAATTAACGATCAACACCGCCAGACACTCTCCGTCAGCTGTAATTTCTGCCAGACGCTTTACAGTTCTCAAGTAAATTATGCGATTATACTTACAATCTGAGCCGTGATTTTTGTACATAATGTTCAGGAAACTATAACAATACTTTTTATAGCACCCAGACTTCAAGACAAGTGAGCAATTTTTGGAAGTACCTTCAGAACCTGGTAGCTGAAAATTGGCCGCCGGCCCAGGCTAGCTGGTATTCATATATTAATAGTACATATTAGCACTACTCTTTCCCATACTTTTGGTTAGTGAGAAAATAAGTGAGGTCTGGCGGCCCTGGGATCTTGGTCTATTACTATTGTTGTTGTGTTTTTTGCTTTATTGTGTTTCTTCTTATTGTTTAACTGTGTTTTGTGTCGTGAATAAATGTTTTCTATGTAACTTTCTGAACGTCTATTTAGCTGTAGACATCACCTTTATTACTCAGGTGCTTGCCTTCGGGCGTATGATGTCATATTGGCGAAACAACCGCGAGCGAATCATGGGGCAGCAAGTAGTGTGGTTGCCGGCGGAGTTTCTGCCAGACAACCTTCGGAACAGTATGAGGCGGTACGGGGCTATCGTACCACACGTAGTTGTGTCTGGGACACTTACTAGGAGGTATGTTGTGGGTTTTATTGTAATTTGGACCTTGTTCTGTACGCATAAAGGACATATCAGCTTGTTTTCGCATTTAGGCAAGGCTTTCCATAAATTGTTGGGAATTTAATTGTGATTTGGACATTGTCTTATGCGCGGAAAGACCTTTAGTAATATTTTCTTAATTTTGAAGTTATTATGATCAAGTATGATTTTAATAAACGGTAATAAATCCCTACTAATATTATAAATGCGAAAGTAACTCTGTCTGTCTGTCTGTCTGTCTGTCTGTCTGTTACCTTTTCACGCCTAAACCGCTGAACCGATTTTGATGAATTTTGGTACAGAGATAGATTAGAGCCTGGGAAAGGACATAGGCTACATTTTATCCCACAGTTGGGCACGATATAACCTGTAGTCCACGCGGGCGGAGCCGCGGGCGGAAAGCTAGTAGTCCATAAAATGATTTTTCGTGTCTGTCTTTATGTGTGTTCCAGTGGACCCACGACACATGGGAAAACCTTAGTGTGGGCCTTTGAGTGTGTAGTACTTATTTATTTTATTCTTGTTGTTTTATTTTTAAAATGTCGGTAACGTTTGTAGAGCGAGTGAGCCGACATGGATGACAGCTAGCAACGCGCATGAAGAACGTATCGGGTCGGAGTTACGGGCGATAGTGCAGGCCCCACCCGGGTACAAGTTCGTAGGGGCAGACGTCGACTCACAGGTACGGACTTAGCCATGGGGTGACTTATACATACATACATACGTTACGGGCGATAGTGCAGGCTCCACCCGGGTACAAGTTCGTATGGGCAGACGTCGACTCATAGGTACGGACTTAGACATGGGGTGACTTATACATACACACATACGTTACGGGAGATAGTACAGGCTCCACCCGGGTACAAGTTCGTAGGGGCAGACGTCGACTCACAGGTACGGACTTAGCCATGGGGTGACTTATACATACATACATACGTTACGGGCGATACTGCAAGCTCCACCCGGGTACAAGTTCGTAGGGGCAGACGTCGACTCACAGGTACGAACTTAGACATGGGGTGACTTATACATACATACATACGTTACGGGCGATAGTACAGGCTCCACCCGGGTACAAGTTCGTAGGGGCAGACGTCGACTCAAAGGTACGAACTTAGACATGGGGTGACTTATACATACATACATACGTTACGGGCGATAGTACAGGCTCCACCCGGGTACAAGTTCGTAGGGGCAGACGTCGACTCACAGGTTCGAACTTAGACATGGGGTGACTTATACATACATACATACGTTACGGGCGATAGTGCAGGCTCCACCCGGGTACAAGTTCGTAGGAACAGACGTCGACTCACAGGTACGGACTTAGCCATGGGGTGACTTATACATACATACATACGTTACGGGCGATAGTACAGGCTCCACCCGGGTACAAGTTCGTAGGGGTAGACGTCGACTTAGCCATAGCTTGCGAAATTTTAAGGGGGGATTCTACCTGTGAACAACTTTTCCCAAGGAACCTATTTTTTATTTGGGATAACAACGGCTTAATACATTTATCTTATATTCAAAACGGCCGGTTTGGTCGAGTGGTTGTGGCGCTGCCTCTTGATCGAGTCCTGGGTTCGAATCCCAGTCGGAGCAAATATTTGTGTAAAAAGCAAATGTTTCTTCTCGGGTCATGGGTGTTTGTGTCTGACTTTATGTGTGTTCCGAGGGTCCCACGACACAAGGGAAAACCTTAATGTGGGCCTTTGAATGTATGGCATTCAAAAAAGAACAATTTCTAGCTTACTGGAAATTAATTCCTCGCTAAATACTTCATTCAAATTATACTATTTGTATAACCACTTTAATAGTAGATTGTTAACCAAGGGCTGTATGACATCAATTGCATACGAGGTTTTTGGCGAAATTTTAATTAAATACACATGTTTCTCTTTAATAAATGTTCATAGAAACCTGCTTTATTGTTTTTTTACTTACCTCACAATCGATATGTAAAGCAGAGTGTTTATCTCGGGTGTAAGCATCAATTGCATACTCGGGCTAATTAGCGCCCTCGCTGCGCTCGGGCGCCAAAAACCTTGTATGCAATTGATGTCATACAGCCCTTGGTTAACAATCTACTATTACATATCTCTTGCTCTGTAAGTAGTCACTTACTTCCCTGAATGCCGGGGTGTATGGATATCATTACAGCATAGGTTTCAAAACCTACCATGTAATGTTAACATTACAGCATAGGTTTTGGAATTTGAAAAAAGAACTGTCATACTCATACTACAAGAAGAATATTTTTAAAAAGTTATTTAAAACTTATTTTCAGGAGCTCTGGATAGCAGCCTTATTAGGCGACAGTTCGTTAGGCATGTGCGGGGGCACAGCGTTCGGCTGGGCCGTGCTGGCGGGGGACAAGGCGCGCGGCTCCGACCTGCACGCGCTGACGGCGCGGGCCGCGGGCATGTCCCGGAGCCACGCCAAAGTTATCAACTACGCCAGGATATACGGTAAGAGCGTATACAGGGCTTTAACTGGATGTACTAAACAGTCGTCTCCGCAAGGTCACGAACTCTTTTATGGGTCAATGTATACGTTTCTATAATAAGATTCCCATGTGTATTCAAAATTTACCTTTGGATAAATTTAAGACAGTGATTAAACAAAAACTTTGCAAAAAGGGCTATTACAAAATTTCTGATTATCTATCAGACAGGCAGCCATGGGAATGAACTGCTCAGCTCTAGAGTTATTTCAGATTTAGTTAAAATTAGTAAATAAGAAAATTTGTAATGCGATTTAAAAGAGCAACCTCAGAGTTTCTTGCCTGTTCTTCTCTGAGGAAGACTGCACCTTTGCGAATAGGCGTAGAGTCAGTAGGATCAGAGGTACGAATGCGTATGTATGTATTTAAATTGTTTAATGTATGTTTGTATGTATTTCATTGTAATCTTGACTTGTTTTAAGTGACATCCTGAATGTCCTATAAAATAAAGATTTTTCTATTCTATTCTATTCTTAGGTATCTCTCTTTCAACCTCTCGGATGATTAATCAGTCCATAAAACTGAACAACTTTCCCCCAATAATAGGACAAAATACGAAAAAAAATATTTTGATCTCCCATGCAAAATGCGCTATATGCTGATGAAGTTTGTATGGGAACTCAAATTATTTTTTTTTCGTATTTTGACCTATTATTGGGGGAAAGTTGTTCAGTTTCATGGACTGATTAACCGCCCGAGAGGTTGAAAGAGATTTACCTAAAGCCCTGTACAAGTACGCACAAATGAATCAACGTACGCATGTTCGCACGCATTAATACGTCATGTATACAATGTTATCATACAGTCTAACAATAAATAACATTATACAATGTTATCATACAGTCCAAAAAATAACAAACGTAATAGACACAATATACAACGTGTTTCAAAAGAAACACAAAAAAAAGATAATTCTAAATTAATTAAAATTTAGCTTATTGCGCAGCTCTATTACAAATATGACAAGTATGTCATATACATTATATGAAACTTTCATTTTGAAAGATGTCAAACCGTGCAACTGATTACTAAAGTTGCGTCTATTTCACTTTTAAAATTAAATTTTGAATTTTTTTTTTCGGGTTTTTTTGAAACACCTTGTATACTTAGTGAATAAACACAAACTTAAAATGCTAGTGTAATTTAGTGTAGTTAAAATGCTAGTGTACTTTGACTTATTTTATTTTTAATAATGTTCTATAAAATATGCTATTTCTGACTTTGACAAGGGAAAGCCTTAGTGTAGGCCTTTGAGTGTGTGGCGTTTATTTAATTAACCGACTTCTAAAAAGGAGGTTCTCAGTTTGACCTGTATGTATGTTTGTATGTATGTATGTTTGTCCGCGATTATCTCGCGTTTGGCTGAACCGATTTTGATACGGATTTCAGAAAAGTATTTGTTACATTTAGTAGAAGGTTTTAGTATTTTAACCGACTTTAAAAATGGGGGGTTCTCAGTTTAAACTGTATGTATGTAAAATAAAAAAAATCGCTTAAACTTTTTCAAAGCTAACACTTTGTTTTATTAACCGACTTCTAAAAATTGAGAGGAAAAAAATAGAACCAACTTCAAAAAAGCGAAAAATAAATACAATATCATTTGATGTGCTATGTAGTACCTACCTACTGAGCTCTTTGAAGTCGGTGCGAAGACGGCTTATCAAACTTAAGTTTCTTGGCACCGACTTCAAAGAGCTCAGTAGGTAGGTACTGCATAGCACATCAAATGATATTGTATTTATTTTTCGCTTTTTTGAAGTTGGTTCTATTTAAAAAAAGTTTTTATTTATCTAAATAATAAAAGGAGAAACTGACTGACTGACATATCAACGCACAGCCTAAACGGCTAAACGTAGGCACTTGAAATTTGGAAGGGACGTAGCTTCGGTACCGTAGAGGTGCACTAAGAAAGGAATTCCCGAAATTCCCACGGGAACGGGAATTATCGGGAAAATCCTTTTGTATGAAAAATCTAAACCGCTTAAATTAGACGCTTGAAATTTGGCATGCAGGTACCTTAGTAAACTTAAAGCTTAGTTGCAACAGGATATTGCAAAATTCCCACGGGAACGGGAGTTAGCGGGAAAAAACTTTTATATGTAAAAATCTAAATCACGTAAGACAGATGTTTTCAATCTGTGTACTCTGTACAAAAAAAAATACACACGCAAACGAAGTTGCGGGCATCAGCTAGTTTATTATGTTTCAGGTGCTGGTCAGAACTTCGCAGAGAGACTCCTAAAGCAGTTTAACCCGACGATGACAGTGTCCGAAGCCAAGAGCAAGGCAGCCAAGATGTTCAGCACCACTAAAGGAAGAAGGGTCTATACGCTGAAGAAACAGTACATGGAAGGATTCATGGATGAAGACATTGGAGACCAGGTATGGTTAGGGCCCTCCATAAAGGGTACAAGCCGAACAAGGGACAGTTAGAACTAATTTTTATTTTTTTATTTTAAAATAATACGCACTGCATATTTTTTTGTTTTTTATTATTATAAGATGGGTTAACTTTTGACCTCAATCTTGACCATAAAGGTCAAAGATGAGGTCGACGATGGAGCGAGTTAACCCAGAAAATGATTATAAAGGCACTGGTACTCCCACGCACCGACGGAACACAGCAAGCTGTTTGGCGTCGGACTTCGGTAGGAGGGTGGTCGCGAACCAGACGGCCCTTTACAGAGCCTACCACACCGCATGAGACCATAGGACGACACCTCAGATTCAGAAAAAAATGAAGTGTCGTTGCCTGGGATGGATTACTAGGAGGCAGGTCTCATTTGTGTTTCCTCACGAAAAGAGATGGGGTGGTGTTATTCTCAACCGATCACCACACGGCAGAAAATGTTTCTGTGATAGATAAATGAAAAGGTAAATTCACAGTTTAACAAGTAGACTAAGTGTAACCAATCTACACACGGCAGCACATTAGGCTATACATGTTGACCGTATCTCGCCCGTAATAGCAGCGGCTTTCGTAGTGCAAATGGGTTACTTAACGTGCTACTGTCTGTACTTACTTATCTATAACGGGGGCCTGCTAAGTACGTCACTTTTATTCAATGCCAGGCCATTCTCTGCCAAAGTTATTCATTGCCATGGCATTTAAAACCATGGCTTTAAATAAATTGGCATCAAATAAAGGAGCCGAGTAAAAAGGTACCGGACAGTTTATTCTCTGCCAGCGTCATCTGATGCCATCATGGCATTAAATAAAGAGACCGTTCAATTTTTGTACAGCACCGCCAAACGCTGCACACTTTGACAGCTCTCTACATTTTTTCTAAAATTTTAATGAGTGAGTCTGTTTCAAACGCTGTGTGATTTTATACTCTGATTTGAATTCTACTCACTGATTTGAAAATATTTTGAAGCTATATTCTCTTTTTAAGCTTGTTTTGCAAGCAAATAAATGGTCAGTAGTCAAAATTACTACAAATAAAAATACAGAAGATACCATAGAAGAGAAGTTAATATTCAATGTAGATATATGAAATATCAAGAAGAAGAAAAAGGTTTGTAAGTTTAAAAAAGAAAAAGTACAGAACAGGACTAGGCAACTATCTGACTAGACCAAGGATATTATATATGGTAAACCATAGAAGACCCATACTTTTATTCAAACAGAAACAGAAGAAAAAGATTATAAAAACTCAAGAGAACAAGAACGAAAGTGCACAAGACGAAAATCCACAGAAAGAACCAAGTGCACAACGAATTTGTATCTAAAAAACTAAACAAGAAGTGAAGTGTGAAAGATAAATGAAGAATAAATGCAAACGCATTAAATAAAGATGACCCACAATCCTATAAAAAAACTATCGATAGAGCTCCTCACCTGACAAATCTTGAACGCATTCAGTTCATAGACATACGTTGCAAATGGCATCAAATAACACCGACGTACTAAAATTGTGCGGCTCCGTTATTTAATGCCATCTAGGGCATAATATAACTTGGCATCATATAACGGTGGCATAGAATAACAGGAACGAGCTTAAAATGTCCGGTTCTTTTATGTATGTCACTGTTATTTGATGCCAAAGTGGCATTGTATGAAATGGCAGAGAATAAAATGTGCGTACATGTCACTGCCATAGAAAAAATTGGCTGAGAATAGTAGGGAGTCTTTTTATTTTTGGGAGGGGGGATTTTTTTTCCTAAACGTAGACACCACTCGGGCGCACCCCTCGAGCGCTACCCGCACCCCTCGCGTATTTTTTTTTCATAAATTTGTTCTTTGAGTGATACCGGTTCAGGATTTTGAATATAGCTAGGAGGTTCTTTTTCACCCAGTATATTAATAAAAAAATTGTTCTTACAGAGTGTAGAAATGACAGCGTATCAAGCAATGCGGCTAGCCAAAGTGAGCGGAAAACTAGTGGACGACATGTTTGAGCGACCGCGCTGGGTCGGAGGCACGGAGTCAGATATGTTCAACAAACTCGAGGAAATTGCGGGTAAATTATAGCTCTTACTACTAATCTACATTAATATACACAGTCACGTTTTTAAAAATTTCAAGTATAACAAAATTTATTGACTAGAATTGAAAATTCAGGTTTAGCACTTGCTCGTCTGAAAATTATAGCACTCCATGTATCTCGAGTATGCTATTATAGCTTCTCAAACAGACCTCTTTTGTATGAAAAATCGTGCAATACTTATCCCTAGACCGTGTTGATGTATGTACATTTTTTTTCCAGTCCAATTACGCCCCCACTGAGGGGCACGGGCCTCCCTCTGAAACATGAAGGAAGATTTAGGCCATAGTCATAGAGTCTTGCCATTGAAAGCTGTCCACAAGAAACGGAGGCAAATTTAAAAATTCGTTCTCTGAAAACTGATTTCTACATATAAATCCACACTTCTGTGTACGTACGGGGCCATCCATAAATTACGTCACACGAATTTCATGATTTTTTGACCCCCCCGTCCTTGTCAAAGCTGGTCACATTTATGAGACTCGTGACACATTATCCCTAGTGTGACGTCACACATTTTGCAATTTTACATCTAGTAGGTAATTATCGAATAAAAAAAGCAGTTCTGAAATAAATTGTTTCCATTTAATTTATTTTTTTACAAAATTAACATCAAAAGTAACATTTCAAGAAATTAAATATTTGAACCTTATGTTTATACAGATAGAGTTGCAAATGTATTTGATTTTTTGGTTAATAGTTCAAAGTTCGTGTTTTAACACTTAGATTATAATAGATTTTGAAATGTGACGTTATGAAATGAAAAACCCCTCCTTCCCCCTTGTCACACAATGTCACACTTCGTCGACCCTCTCCCTCCCCCTTAACGTGTTACGTAATTTATAAATGGCCCCTACTCTACAAAAAGGAAAAATCAAATCAAATAAGTAGAAAATAAAATAGTATTAAGAGGAGCGTCTCAGTTTGGACTAGCGTCTCAGTTGTTTTTCATGCTGTCTCGATGTCGACCACCCGCCTCAGACTTGTGCGAAAGGGACAATTGCAGCTTTCCGGCGAAATGCCGAGTTTTATTTCCAAAATTATGAGTTTAGGCGTCAATGGATTCCTACCCCAAAAACTTAATGAAATCATACGTTTTTGATCTCTATCGATTTGTAAGCGTATAAAAAAGGTTCGTACGTTTTGTTTTTTCCAAAATTGTTCTTAGTTTTTCAACAGTCACCGCTTAAATGTTGAGAATTTTCTTGGCGAAAAATGCAGATTTTCAAATATCTTTTCGTCTACTAAAAATATCACAAAAATCAAAACGTACGGTCCTAGTTTTTGGTGTTCCTCATACAATACCAAAATTTCACAGGGATCCGTTGACGTTTAGGGGATGGAATCCATTGACGCCGTTTGTATGGGAAAAAAACCTTGAGACGATCCTCTTAACTTCGTTTATTCAGTGTTCTCAGAGGTCGAATTTTAAGTCTGCCGCCGTTTCTCGTGGACATCTTTCGTTGGCCCGACTTTAATACAGATTGTTGCCAACCTGACCCTCTCAGCATAAACTGAAACCCTGACTTTAGTCCATCATTTTTCCATCAAATATTTCTGCTATAAAATTTAGTTAATATAGGAAAAAATACTAGAAGAATAAGAATTATTCACTTATTTTTTTAAGTGGAAGAGGCCTAAGAGGGTCTTTATAGGCATTTTCTGGGTTAACTCGCTCCATCGTCGACCTCATCTTTGACCTTTATGGTCAAGATAAAGGTCAAGAGTTAACCCATCTTATAACAATAATAAAAAAATGCAGTGTATAAAATAAAAAAATAAATTTCGTAAGACCAGTGCCTTAATATTCATTTTCTGGGTTAATCTGTTTTTGATGAAATTTGGTATGGAGGTAGCTGACATCCTGGATTAACACATAGGTTACATAGGCTAATTTTCCCAAATTTCCACGGGAACGAAGTTCCGGGCGGAAAGCTAGTTAAGAATCATTTTACGTTGTTTTGATCGCCACGACGCTTGTATGTAAACACCGCCTAAGAGGGTTTTCGTAACTCGTTGTATAAACACCGCCTAAGAGGATTTTCATAACTCGTTGTATAAACACCGCTTAAGAGGGTTTTCGTAACTCGTTATATAAACAGCACCTAAGAGGGTTTTCGTAACTCGTTATATAAACAGCACCTAAGAGGGTTTCCGTAACTCGTTGTAGAATCGTCATCCCCCGCCACGGTGTTCCTGCGCGGCCGCCTGTCCCGCTCGCTGGAGCGCGCGCGCGGGCGCTGGGCCGGCACCCGCCTCAACTGGTGCGTGCAGAGCGCCGCCGCAGACTTCCTGCATCTCATGCTGGTCAGCATGACGCATCACCACACGCATGCCAGGTGAAGTCATACGAAACTTTATAAATACACTGGTATACACTTACAAACGCACGCACGCACACATGCACGCACGCATATACGCACGCATTCACGCACAGACACACACACGCACGCAACACGCACACGCACGCACGCACGAATACACGCACGCACGCACGCGCGGACACCCAAACACACATGCACGCGCATTTGTGGTGCGGTTCCTTCGGTTCATGCTGGAGACCGTCATGAAGGAGAGCTTTTGTCCGGAGGGCGTGGTGTTCCGCCGGCACCGAGGGAGATTCCCGGCTGCAGACACCCCCGGAAAAACACCCGGGAAATAGTTTTAGTTAGTTTTATTTTATTTAATTATAATTCATATGTATGTTATTCTGTAAGGTATTTATCTATGGGCCTTAGATGCCTGATAATAAATTATTTTATTTTTTATTATACACACGCACACGCACGCAAGCATACACGCACACACGCATGCACACATATATTCACTCATACTTACAAGCCGACTTGTAATCTTAACTAATATTAAAGAATCAAAAGTGTTACATCACATCACTACCAATCCACGCGGTGTGGAACGACACTATGTATTATGTGGAATCAAATAAATTATGAACATAATTGAGCTTGAAAAAAAATTAGCAATTTCTTTGTGTTTTTATATTAATGTGTAATGTTGTGAAGGTGTGTTTATTAAATCAAATAAAGATATTTGATTATATTTCTTTGTCCTTCCTACACGTCTAAAAAGAGCAACGTATCGACGTAATTTTTTGCACAGTGATAGTTAGAAGGCTAGAAAGTGACATAGACTACTTTTCCACACGAACGAAGTCTCGGGCGGAAAACGCATAAAATTTATTCAAACTCATCAAGTAGCCGGTCTTTCAAAGAAGGAAATAACGCTACCGACGAAAACTTATGACGTCATAGGCTATTATTTCATACAATTTGACAGACAATAAATAGTTGCTGTTTTTTTTATATTAACAATGGGAAAATAATGTGTCTTGACCACAATCTAGCATAAAATAAATAAATAAATAAATAATAAATAAATAAATAATAAGTTTATTTGACATTACAAAGATAGCCAGCACATTAAAATATTTAACAAGGTTTGTCCACTGAGCTATTTTATTAGGGACAGCAGCCACTTAAAATAGGTTTAATAAAAACCTGTGCTATAAGTGTCTGCTTTACAACTTAAGTCACAATAAGGGCGAAGATTCGGTCGAGTATGTAGCAAACTCACCCAGAAGAAGCTTATTCACTCGAACTTACAGATGTAGGCAGGAAATTCCATCCCTTGGCTCTTCAATAGCCTCTTATATTTTTGCAGGTTCTGCTTAAGTTTCCACGACGAAGTTCGATATCTGGTGCCTGAAGAACACAAACACGAGACAGCATTAGCACTGCAAATAACAAATCTTCTCACTCGAGCATTTTGCTCGCAAAGGTACGTGAATTCAGATACACACACACACACACACACACACACACACACACACACACACACACACACACACACACACAAACACACATACGCTCACGCCTATTATACCTTACGGGGTAGGCAGAGCATCAGTGGTTCTAGCGAACTGTTCGATGCCACGTTTGACATAATTCAGATGATGTGATTTTATTCTGATTTTACTATTTTTATTCTTATTTAAAGGCAAATCAGAATACCTAATTGGCCTTTTCTGTTGATTGAGGCATTTCTGATTGCCCTTTTCTATAGATGTTTTTTTTATGATTTGTCATTCCTGTATTTGGACGGCTTTCTGCAGGCCAATTCAACAAAAGACTGCAGAATCGACAAATGGATACAATTCAAAGTCTCGCTTTCTCAAAGCTGTGTAACTAAAATAATTTTTTTTTTCTTCATATAATTATTATTATATTAAAATCATTTATTTTTTTCTTCAGAGTCGGCATAAACGACCTTCCTTTGTCAGTGGCGTTCTTCACATCGGTGGAAATAGATCAAGTGTTACGCAAAGAAAGCAACCTCTCTTGCAAAACACCATCAAACCCTCACGGCTTAGAAAACGGGTACAACATACCACCCGGCGAATCGTTAGACATATTTCAAGTTCTAGATAAATGTAAAGAGAGAATAAACTGTGATTCTTGATACTTTTTGTTTAATTTGTATGCCACGGGTAGAGAACCTCAGTGTTTTCATGACGCGCTTGTAATGACACCGCGTGGTAATATGTATAGGAATCTAAACGTTCCTTTTATAGGTCAATAGAATAAAACCAACTAAAAATTCAAATCGGATTTAAATCTTACAAGATATTTTATTGTTTTAGTTTTAATAGCTTAAAAATGCACCCCAAAAAGGATATTTTAGCGATTTTTCGGTTATATCTCGTAAAGGACTTACAATATCGAAAATTGTCCTCAATAAAAGTTGGAGAGCATTTAATCCTGGATAGGATAAGACCAGATTCATATTTTTTGGACAACCTGTTCTCATTCTTTTGCTCATCAAAGTTAGATATAGCGTCAAGCAGGCTACGCGAACAATAGTGGCCCCCTAACGACGGATTTGGTCATTCTTTCAGGTGGTGTACCTACTGGCATGCCCTAATAACACTCTATGCTTAATATCAGTCTTCGATCTTCTTTTGTTTTCGAGTTACTTAGGAGTTCGAGTTATTATGCACGCCTCCGCCGAGGAGGAAAGCTTAGGATAGTCTTATTTGGCAACAAATGAAGCTATTAAAACAATAAAACCTTTTGTAGGAATTAAATCCGATTTGATTTCTAAGCCAAATTACGCCAACTAATTAATAAAGCTCAACAAACTGTGAAAGACAAGGCATTACAAGTCAGGAAACTCAAACACCTAAATTTAAAAAGTTAATGTCAAATGCATTTTGAGGTTATGCTTTGAGCCATCACAAAAACATCGCAATACTCGTGCTTTAATTTCTATTTTTAACGGGTTTATATCTATAATAATTGAATTTGTTACGATTTTGCAAACAATACAGAGTTACTAATTGATATAGGTGTTTAATTGCTAAAAAATATTGTGTTACAATGTCGAAAGTAAACAAAAGGAAGCATGTAATGAATGAGACTTTGTGGGATGATTTCGAGCTGCCCAAGGAAAACCAGAGCGTCGTTAAGGTCGTAAAGAGCAAAGGAAACAATTTACATGAGGTATGTGTGCTAAACTCATTATAATACTAAGCTATATGATGTTCTGATAGTCAAATTCAAGTTGTAAACAAAAAATCTAGAAACAAAGGTTTTTGTACATAGCCATAGATATAAAGTCAAAACTGTGCCTCGTATTTTAGGGTCACCTAATATGACCCAGCGACCAGTTCGATTCCTAATCTGTTAAAAAGGTGAAAAGTAAATGTTTGTTTTCGGCTCATGGCTAATGTCCTCATTAAAACTAACGTAGCCTTTCCAGTAGTGCAGCATTAGATAAATATAGTGTTTCTCAACTAAAATAAATACTTACTTACATTTTTACAGGTGACAACCCCAAATGGAGATGAATATCTAGTCTCGATGCCAACGAAATTCAGAAAGAATATTTGGGTGAAACGTGGCGACTACGTCTTAGTAGAACCTATACCAGAAGGAGACAAAGTTAAAGCGGAAATAGTAAAAATCATGAACAAAGACTCGATCAAATACTACAAAGAAAACAAAATCTGGCCACAAGAATTTGATGATGTTAAAAAAGTTGAAATTGAAATGGACAGTGATGATATGTTTGTTAACACTAACAGGCATCGCACAATACTAACACAGAGTGATAGTGAAACTAATTCTAGTGATAGTGAAGCTAGTGAAAATGATGACTCAAATAGTGAAATTGGCAATGATGTAAATAAATAAGAGTGATAAAATAAAAATGCAATAAATCTTCTATTCCAATTGTTAATACTATTACTTATTGTGTATTTATTTTTTGTAATAAAAATAAAAACATATTTTTACAAGTGCACTAGTAATTTTATTTAATTAATAAATACTACACACTCAAAGGCCCACATTAGGGTTTTCCCTTGTGTTGTAGGGCCCTTTGAATATACACAAAGACAGACAGTAAACACCCATGACCCGAGAACAAACATCTGCTTTTTACACAAATATTTGCCCCAACCGAAAGTTGAACCTAGGACCCTTTGACCAAGATTTGGTAATACTATACCAGATCGGCCTATTTACGCCCGGTTCTATAAATGTTCTTTGAAGTCTTTTCACTGCCATAGTCTGATATATATCAGATGTTTAAGTTTCATGCCCTTGCCGCCAAAGTCTAATATATCAGACAATTTTTTTTTTTTTACTTTAATATCGTTCACCATACGCCACGACATTAAATGTAATTTCGTCCTGATCTATGTAAACAAAACAGAAAGGGACAGCACAGTATTATATTTGAAGTAGCATTATCTTTAGCGGATGTTTTTGCAACTGGGTAATCTAACCCTAATGAAGGTGCAAACCAATCAGAAGTCTAACCAAAATATTACCTATATTGATATATTCTACTTTATCTCTATTACAAGATTTATTAAGTATTCTAAAATGTGTTGTATGTAAACAAAGAATTGAGAACCTCCTCCTTTTTTTGAAGTCGGTTAAAAATAAAGCAATAATAATGTGGTAAAAAGTACAGTCAACAACAAAAGTGCATGCCATTAATTACTACTTATTGTCCTGTTGAACTTATCTGCCCTTTTTTAATAAATTTTCAGTTGAAACTAGTAACTAGCTAGTAGTTCGAACTGGTAAGTTCTAAGAGTCCATCACCACAGCTGGGCCACAATCGAAATTTTAATGTTTGACTATGCCAAGAATTTCTCAAAATTTGTCGTATACGATTGGCAAAGAAAACAGAATTTCTCGGGGCCGCGTTTTAAAGTTATCGGGGTTTGTTTGGGGCCCAGCTGCAGTGACGTCACTACAGCTGAGCCACACCTGTATCTCGAAGATGGAACCATGTAGCGGAGATCTGACTACGTAGAAAATTTCTCGTGAATTTCTCGAGACAAACGCCAAAATAAGAAAACTATCCGGTCTCGCGTTCAAAAGATATAAGACATTCGTTGGGGCCCAGCTGCAGTGACGCGTCACTACAGCTGAGCCACCTGGATCTCGAAAACGGGATGACGTAGGGGAAATCTGCTTGCGTAGATAATTTCTCGAGAATTTCTCGAGTATAATCATCGAAAAATCTGAGTTCCCCGGTGTCCCGTTCTAGAGGAAAAAGACTTTATTTAATTTTCATAGAAAGGTACAGTCGCGATCAAAAGTGAAATGAAGATTTAATTCCAGTAATATGATAATAAATAAATACACTAAAGCAAACAGAGCAGTCTGTCATAGTTTACAACAAGTCTTCTTCCTTTAGTATTGCGTAGGTATAATAAATACAATCAATGGTGAGATCTAAACTATAATAATTTTATTCAATATTGTAAGCCCAAATGTTACTGTTCCCATAAGGGTATTTAATGTCAGTTATGATAGTCATTCCGAGAATAGCATATC